>JACMZG010000008.1:41974407-42120885 GCA_018340805.1 Microvelia longipes | reverse complement strand
AATCCGATCGCATCCAATTTTCCGCGTTTTATGATTTTTTTGAAATTTTCGCTGAGTCATTTATTGCGGGTTAATGACGTCATAAAAAATATTTTTCCGAATAGCAGAACGACAGCGGTAGACAGATTTTTATAAAAAAATTCAACTCTCTAGCGTATATACACTGGGCGCTACGATGATAACAGACACACACACACATACAGACATACAACTTTGCGAAAAACCACTCAGGAGGCCTTATAAACGCCTTGAAACGAATAATGCCGGTGTATCCCGGTTTCAGATTTTTGTTGCTAACACAATACATTTCTGATATATTTCCTATATACTACGGTATAAATAAGAAAAAGTAAAAAGGGCCATTTATCATTTTATAGTAAATGCGTATCAAATATGAAGTTTGTTAGCAATTGCTAGACCTTTCTTTTACCTACAGACTTCAATGACAAACCTACCACTTCAAAAATAATAAAAGAAAGGAAGTCTCTCCACAAAACAAACTTTATTGGCAAAGCGCTTTCAACCTAACTAGAGGCCATCATCAGTGCAAAACCTAACAAACAAGTTACAATAGAATAAAAAAGCGAAAAAATAAAATAAAAAATACAATAAATAAAACTAAATAAATAAATATAAACATAAATAAAGCATAATGAATAAAATACATAGGAGATAAAATATGTACGTATATAATTGTAATAAAAGGAAAACCTAAATAAAAAATAAATAAATAATAACGAAATCAAATAATGAATAAAATAAAATGATAAATGAAAAATTACCGTTGAGATGTTAAAGAAGTAGAGAAGTGAGTCTATGTTTTCTTATTAGGTATTAGAGTCAGACTGACAGTAGGAGGCGACGGCGCTTGTAGCATAAGCTCTCAGTAAGGGCGTAGATTCCCCTCTCTCATTTATGTTCAGATCGCCAACTCTGTTCTGACTTCTTTCAATTTCTAATTTTTCTAAAAAATCCATCTTGCGACCTTTATTTACAAAATGAAGACAACCAACTTTATGGGGCCCATCAAAGTGGTTTTCAGATAAATGTTGGTAAAATTTGCTGTTGGCCCTTGATTTATGCTCTTTTGCCCTCGTAATTATATTTCTACCAGTTTGGCCTAAGTATTCAGCTTGGCATATGCCACATTGCACCATATAAATGCCGCTTCTATATATAAAGGTGGTATAGGGTCTTTTACACTGCTTAAAAGAGTCCTTAACGTTTTAGAACATGAAAAGCTTACTTTGTAATTACTCTTTTTAAGCACGGAAGCAATACGCTGAGAAAGAGGGCCTAAGTAGGGGATAGAACACCACTGAAGGTTGTCTTGGTCGTTCTCCATTTCTTCAGTCATAGCTTTGAGTGCCAATTTACGGTTCTTTTTCCTAATAAGGTTATCGATAATATTTAATTTATAACCATTGGCTAAAGCTATGTCGTGAATAGTCTTTAGTTCTTTTATTATAAGCTAGGTCATCAAGAGGAAAGGTAAGCAGTCGATGAACTAACGCGTTAAATGCAGCCATCTTGTGGATCCAAGGGTGTTGGGAATTGGCAGAAATGACGTTATCCGTTGCGGTGGGTTTATGGTAAATTTCGAACCTTAAACCTTCTTCTTTTCTTAAAACTGAAATGTCCAAAAAGTTAAGTTTTCCTTTTTCTTCAACTTCGATTGTAAAATTGATAGATTTTCTACAACCATTCAAATAATCAAGAAAAGAAAGAAGTTGTTCTGAGGTCCCGGTCCAAATGACGAAAACATCATCTACATACCTCTTCCATAAATATATATGTTTACGAAACGGATTATGATGGTCGTTGACGTATTCACAGTAGAAAATATGCACATAAACATTAGCACCTAAAGCTGATAGAGGTGCACCCATAGCAAGGCCGCCTTTACCACTATAAAATTCGCCGTCGTAACAAAAATAGTCCTGACTCAGGCACAGTTCTAATGCTTCTATAAGCTCAACGTTAAAAATTATGTCAGACGATTTTTGTTCCAAAATAGGTTTTAAAAGTTTAAGGCATATATCCGAAGGAATACTGGTAAAAAATCTACGACATCAAATGAGACCAAAATATAATGTTTAGGAAGCTGAAGGATTGTAAATATTTATAAACTCTAGACTATTGTTCACCGAATCTTTGGCCTTAAAATCAGTTACACGTTGATACAGTTTTGTTGCAAAATTTTCCCAAGTCTTCTGTTGGCGACCCACAAAAAGGAAGAATTGGCCTTATTTTATTATTTTTGTGAACTTGGATGATTCCGTAAAATCTAGGAGGCAACGGGTTCATTTTCTTAAGGCTAAGTGGGTAAAAATTTTCAGGAAAAATAGTTTTATTAGACTTTAAGAAATTTTTAACTCTATCTTGAAAACTGTTAGTAGGATCTTCTTCTAATTTTTTGTATTTATTTACAGTTAAAAAGGTTTTACTTTAGTAGAATATTCTGCTTTATCCATAACGACAGTACAGTTTCCTTTATCCGCTTTTATAACAATAAGATTTTCATCAGTGATTTTCTTCTTTATATTTTTTAGCGTTTTTTTGTCCTTATTTATTTGATGAATTTGAGACTGACTGATATTATGGTTATTTTTTAAAGACTTAGTTAAATATTTTGCACATTCAGTTTTAATATTATTATTTATTTGGGGTATAGAATCCACTGCTGACGCAAGATGAGCTAGATCATTATAAGTTGGAATAAAGTTTGGACAAAACTTTAAACCATTATCCAACATACTTTTTTCTTCTTTGTTAAATAGATTAGGATCAATATTAATAAACTGAGTGCGCGGATGAAAACTATGAGACTCTGTTAAAGGGATATTACTTGCACTATGTGACGTCGTAGGAGGGATATTAGAACAAGGTGCACTAGTTTGGGAACTTGATGACGTCATAGGGGAGTTTACAGTAGTACGGGGCGTACCTTGATGAATAATATTGTTGTCTTTGTTTTTATTTTCCAATGATGACAATTTTAATCTATTGATTTTCGACTCAAGATTAATTTGTTTACGTGATTGTCTACCACTTCAACATCCGTCAGTGTACCTATCAGAGAAGCAGATGCACTCACAGGAATAAGAGTTTCCAAAGTAACGTCGAATATATTCTTATAGTTCAATTTTTATTTATTATTTTGATAGTAACATCTTTATTAGAAACACACATTGAATTAAATTTGTATTAATTATTACACATTTGCATGGTATATAACCATGGTTTTCACCTGAAGGCCGAGACCCCGCAGGGCGAGGTTATATTATATACTATAAATGTTTAAAGTTTACTTATTTTGTCGTATGAATACTTAAATAAAAGTGATTAAAAAACGTTCCGGTGCTTAAAAAAACTATTTAATTATATTTAATTTTAAAAATTAATTCGTGAGCTTTTTACTAAATTAAGTATAAAAGCTCACAAAGGGTTATTTAGATTTCTTTATTGCAATCTATTATGCAGTATCTGGTTTTAGAAATGTCTTTGTTGTTGAATATAATGCTGTCTTATTAACCAGGTTTCCACCTGAGCCTTGGTAACAGCATAGTTATGCTTGAGTGCCCTCTAGCTGCTTTGCTTAGTGACACAGCCGCTAGCAAAGCCTTTGAATTAGCATTTATATTGGTTCTAATCTTAATAGACTTACACGCTATAACCTCTTTTCACATAACTATACCAGTTTTGCGAAACATTTTATTAATAAATGAATAATGCTTAAATAAATAGTCTTTTTAAACGAGAACGTTATTATAATTTTCCAGCTATGTTTAATTTTCTCGATAACTCTAAAGAATCGCTAACCAATAGAATAATATTAGAATCATCATTTGCAATACTGTCGATGAGAAAACGTTGCAAGAGTACGCCCATCAGGCAAAATCAGGAAAAACTTTGATTAGGAGAGTTTTTAAATTAAATATTTTATTCGTATAATTTGGAGTCGGATTATGCTAAAGTATGTTAAATGATGTTACTTCAATATGAGAGGCAAGAGACAATTTAAACTTTTCAGTCGTTTCTGCTCGTCGAAAAATCGTAAAAAAGAATAATACTCGACAATGCTAACCTCTTTCATAAGCTCCTTTGTGTTTTGCAGTATATTATTTCTCATTTCTTTATCTTTCCTTTTTATTTACATTATTTTTACTTTCATTAAAATTAAAATTATATCTAAAAAATTGTTAGTTCATAAAATTAAGTCCCACGTAAATTATTTTTAATCTTAATTAATTAGTAATAATAATAATTAATTGAAAAATTCTTTAAGAAGGTCGTTACTTCCTTTTTTTAGGTGATTAGATTTATGTAATGTTGGTGTAGTATTTAAGCTCAACAACTGACATTCCAGCCCAAGCTCTTTTAATTAGAGAAATAATGGACCTTTTCATCCTTATTAATCCTCTTGCAGGGGTTAATTAATGAAAATTAATGTTTAACAACCTTCTACCCTCCTAAGCGTTTTATTTCATTTTAATGCTTTCCTAAAAGCGAGCTGAAATTATGAAAACAGGTCTGAATTATTAAACCATCTTTTTATAAGTTAATTGAGTATGATGTTGTACTTATTTAGCTATACTTAATGCATAAAAATCGCTTGTAGTTTTTATTATGTATTTGGTACTCCTTATGGGTTTATTACTAGTTTAAAAGGTCGAACCAGGGACTAGTAATACATAGAATCGTTATAACAAAACAATTATGTACGGAGGAGAACGAAAAACAAGTCTAAAATGAATGCGCACGATATGCAACCTTAGGACCTGAGTTTTCAAGGTATTTAACCAAGTTATTGGATTTCCTCGATCCGATATTCTTTAGGGAGACATTTTTTTACAGGTTTTCATTTAATTGCGCTTTAATTTATTTCTCGGCAATATCTAAATAATCCAAAGAAGAGCTCACTTATTATACAATTCTTCGGAATCAATCAGATATAATTGAGTTCTTTTTTTTAAGTTCATTAGTATTAATGAGGTTTCTCTTCTTTTTCTTTTTCTTATTATTTTTATTACAATTATTCTTTGATCGCTGAGAAATATAAAAATGTTACAAATAACTATCCTCATCAACCTAATTGCTATGGTTGTTAATGTTAGCTATTCATAGCTTTTTATTTAATAGTTATATTCTTTTCCGGTTAATATTAATACAACAATATCGATTGTTTTAGATCGAAGATAAAATTTAATATTCATCTATTTATATGCATTAAGTCTCCCATGCAATTATTCTCTTCTCCATAATAATTAAAATAATAGTTTCATAGAAATTGATTTTTTTTAACGGGTATCTAATTCTATAATTTATTTAAGGTCAATATTGTGTTTAGAAAATGTTTATATGAAGTAAATACATTTTTATTTATCCAAGTATAACAGGGGTAAAATAAATCCAGGGTTACTGTAGTTTATCCATTATTATTTTTCGTAAGAAGGTAGTAAAAATGGAATTTGACTGAATAGTTTCCTAATTTTCCCAACGAAGAAAAAACGAGGGATGGTTTTGAACAGTTACCTGTAGAGGCGTTGCCAAGGCAGGTAATTAACAGTTTTTCTGCCAAGGCGAAGCGAAATATCTCGTTTTCTTTTCTGCATTGTTTCTTAAACTATTTTATCTATACCCATTTTTAGTAGAAAAGTCAGTAAAGTATATAGAAGTAAAGGTGGGAAAGATCCTAGATCTTACCAATTATGTCTCTGGGACGCTTTTTGCAAGCCCCAAGAACGCCCTGAATCTCTTACCTAATAAAATATTAGGTAATCTATATTATATATTACCTAATAAATAAGTAAGTGAATATTATTACCTAATAAATAAGTAAACTAAGTTTCGTTTCAATACGATCAGTATTTCCCTGATTTTTGTTGGATCATAAAAGTCAGCAGCATTGAGCGTGGTCAGTGCTTTACGGGTGACCACTGAGTATGAAACGGATACATTTACTATCCGTGGACGAGCGAAGCGATTCCTAAGACATGCAGCAGCATAAATTTGACTAATTGTATATTCTGAGGACGTGCAAAGCTAGTCCGAAGCAGGGAGGATGAGCGTAGCGAATCCTATGCGATGATAAAAAATCCCGAGGTACCCCGTACCAGTTTTTATTCTATACGATGATGTACTTTATTTTTTTTAATGTCTTAATGTTTATATTTTTAAACCATTTACATAACTATTAAATTAACTATAACAGTTTTAAATTATTAAATAAAATGAATCATCATGAATAAATATTGTAATAAATCTTATCAGCTAGTAAAATATTAGGAGAAGTGTTATTGTCCTGGGACATAAAGTAAATCCCATATATTTAACGTGTAACTTTTAATCCCAAGGCAGGTATTACTTCACCTGATTGATTTTTAAAATTTTACCTGCCTGCTTCTACTATTCTAGTAATTAATGTACAGAATAGTATTTTCCTTCTTAAAACTAGTCAATTAATGATAATTTTGCTTCCTTGAATAAAAATGTATTTATTATTTACACCACTACTGAGGTCCTGATTCTAAATGCTATCGCGTTACTCTACGAAACGAGGTTCAGATTCAATAAGTATTGAAACTTAAAACAGTTAATCCCTAGGAAAAAAAGTAAAATAATGTAGCAGTTTCCTTGGAACATTTCATTCATTATTAATAATTTAGTCAATTAGTAGGTTTTAGAAGCAAAAAAGTCAAGAAGCAAAAGAAATTATCAAAACTTACTAACAAAAAAAATAAGTCAAACTTACATATTATCAATTTTTATATTATTGTGAGTCTTTCATCCTGATGTGAAGTATTTGAATTATTTAAAAGGTAAATATGAACCTGAAATGCTTTTAAAGAACACATCAATTAAAAAAAAGTTATCCCCTCTATCAAAAAGAAAAGCAATTTTACTATATTTTATTTATTTTAGTTTTAAGTTGATTTATCTCTGAAAATGCTGTTAAGTTATATAATACCCTGAGAACTCTAACATTCCGGTCTTCTAAAAGGTTTTTTTTTTTTAAGAGTAAAATCCCAGATGCGGTTGGAATTTTTGATTGAAAGGCGAATTAAGCTGAAATCTAAGCCAGCTTCAAGTAGCGAACATTTTTTTCTCTATTGATCTCAAGTCAGCTAAAGTTTTGTGGTTCACTGATTTTACACAATACCGTAAAAAAACTTAGCTTCAAATCTGAAGGTTACGGATATTAGGAGGTCTCGGTCCTTGGGGTTATTTTTTATAGTTGAAATAAAAATGTGGAAAATTATGTTTCTTATCGTTATGAAAGGTAACCTGAGGGGCATCTATGTTACTCTTTTTATGACATCTCAGTTTAATATCTACAAGTACACTATTATTTTGTGACATCTAAAGTTATAAACTTGAGGGTTCATTTTGGACCTTTTCAAAAAGAAATCAAATTATCCGTGGTAGTATCTCATGTATTGTATGTTACCTTACAAAATGTATACCGAAATAAAAATATTCTGTTCTGACATATACTTATTGCTCATCTGGAATTCACAATATGATAGTCTAAATTGGTAGTTTTATGTAATTTATCTCATTACTATATACTCAAATCCGATTAAGAACTCTACTACTGATCCTTATCTCGATTTTTTCAGTCAGGCTCAGTAAAACGTTAAGCTGTCACAATCGGAAATTCTTATGGGACACCCTCCATGATTTTACCGAGGTTGCGGAGTGTTTCATTATTAATAGATTTTAAAGAATAGGCCTGACTGTTGTCTAAGGTTTTAGAAACTTGGCTCAAGTAACACAATCAGCTCAACGGAGCACAAGCACAGACACGTAGTTTCTGCTGGAACGGAATATACAGGGTGCTCAGCTACCCTATGATCCCATGGCATTTTTAACTTTACGTTTATAACTCATCCCCCAACTATTGTATAATCTCCCTCTCACACTGACTTCACACACACAAGCATCATGTTGAATACCTCTGAGAACGTCTTGAAACGCCTAAAAAGGATACTGATAACAACTCGGCTTTGATTTTTAGGTTGAACTCAATAATTTATTTTACCTAGGTTAGTTGATGAGGGGAAATAAGGGATGAGATCTTATTTTATTGGGCAAGTCTTGCCTTCCTTCCTCTATTAGCCTTCTAAATTTTTTTACTCTTTCCTCTCATCACTTTTTCTGAGTCAATTAGACAGCACACGGAGAAATGGAAAATATTATATGAAACATACTGGATGTGCTGATATTCACCGCAGGTTTAGGTGCTATGATATTATATCTCAAGCTGCGCAATGCTTGAATCTTAAAATCATAAGGCAAAGGAATAAAGGTTAGCTGCTAATCGTTTAATTTTTTACAAATAGTTTTTGTATCCATCTTGCTTATGTGGGTGTATATTATTAATAGAACTAATTAATTAGAATTAGATTTCAAGATATAATTGCAAACTTGTACTAGCTTAGTGATTATTTTGCATCTAATTATGATTTATGTTGCAACATGTTCTCTAATAAGTTTTGTGTCAAGCCATGCTATGATTTCCTCGAAATTAAAGTACATGTGGGAGTGGCAATTCATGTTCTTGATCTGAATTTCTATTGAATCGACATCTACCTTACACAGATTGAATGCCTTTATACTTCTCTACCATTGTTTCATATTATTTACTGCTGTAATGAAAATTTATTATTCTATTTAGCAATTAATTATTGGAACTAGTTTGCTTTGTTGGTATTACAATTTAAGTTAATTAAGTTTACCCTAAAAACCATCAGAAAGAAAGAAGCTAAACAAAAACCCTACACTTAGACGACTCATTGGTCATAATAAACACGTTTCATGTCTCATTGAAATTTGTTCACAAATAACACTAGGTGATTAGTGTAAAAAATAAGTGCCAAATAAAATTGTGCGAGAGACAGCTAGGAAATGTAACAAGCAAAATGCAATGCTACATCTGGGAACTGTTCCATCATTCGACATCATTAATGGCTCGATATAATGTCATGTCCCACTTTGTTTCGTTACGTCAAACTTATCAGGGCGCCGACAGAGCCTGAACTCAATCTGACCTTCAATTAATTCTGAAAATATAATATGAAGTATTTACCAGAGACGAGCGGTCCTCTCTTGCCCCTCGTCTTTGTTAATTTTATTATATACACATTCGTGCCATTTCTTAACTATTAACAAATTATTTCGCGTTTTCAAAAAGTTTTAAAACTTTTGCCACAGATCAACCAAAGATTGATGTTTGCGCCATGTTTTATTTCTCTAGCATAATTACACTGATTATACGATGATAGCAGACACACTCACTTATAGAGACACAAAAATAACTCAAACTTTCAAGTGCTTTAAAACACTTAAAACGGATAATTCCGGTGACATTCCTTTTTTGAATTTTGTTACAAACACATACTTATTATATAACTTTGGTATAAATTAGGCAAAGTGCTAATAAAGTTAGTACAGTAAAAACAGCATGCATGTTTTTTGTTCAAGCAGTTTTCGCGACTATCTCGAAAATTAGTAAGACCGTGTTTTATGATTGCTTGGGATTAAATACTTGTTTTCAATAAGTTGAAAATCAAAATAAAATCTTAAATAATTTGTTTTTGTATTTTACTGAAATACAATGCTATTCTTAACAAAATATATTATGATTTTTAATAATTTTAAGGGAAAACACAAACATATATATTAGCTCATGTCTACACCGTGGAGGTTATTTATAGAAAAAAGGGTTTTCTATAAATTTTGGTACTATTTTGAGCCTAATAAATCATTTATTCCTATGTTTGAATGTCTTGTCTCGGATTAACTTAATCTACGTTGCTCTATTTTATTTATTCCATTTTATTTATTCTATGTTGTAAAAATATATAGTATATTATAAGCGTAAAAAATATTTTATTGCTGAGAAAAAGGAACAATTTAAAGGGGAATAGTAAGATTCATCGATAAGAGTATGTTATTAATTCTGAGTTTTTATTTTTGTTTATGCAATCTTCTAAAATATTTTTGGGTAGCTGTTATTATTTTTATATAATTGCGAGCTTAGTAATTAAAAAAAAAAGTTTTAATATTAAAGTTATTGTTACACAAGGGCAAAGTATCCTTTTATTACTTTAAATATAGAGTAACTAACTTTAGACTAAATTATAAAACTTTTAAATTTGTTTTTCTCTCGGACTTTTAATGAAATATGACACTTTTGTAAAGATGCTCTCTCCTGTGGAAATATACAGGAAAAAAGGACCAAAAAGTCCCGTCAAAACCCCAACACCAAACTTTTAAATAAATAAACGTTGACCCCAAAAATAAAACTTTTATAACTTGGGAATTATAGGGGTCGCTGACAGGAATAGATCTTGTCTCTTCTTAAACTGGTGTATCTAAAGTTTAAAATAATTTTCCAGCTTCGAATATCAGTCGATAATGCAGATTACGCAACTCCACGGTAGTGTGTGTTGCTTTAAATAATTTATTGAGGAGCGTATTGAGGCAATAATAAATTTACTGAGCAAGAACATTTACTTTGAAGCTTGTAAAGTAAATTTTGTTGAAACATTTTTACATACAATTATGTATGTAGACGTAAGCAAATCATAATAGATGTTTTCTATTATGACTTATTATATTATTATACTTATTTTTTTTTTTTTTTTTTTTTCGGAAGGTCAAAAAAAAAATGGAAAAAGCTGATGCCGCCGGAGTGTGAGGACTGACAGGCATTCCACTACCACTAGGAATTGCCCCACTACTCTCACTAAAACCGCGCGATCTGATTGCCGACAATAAGCCTAAATCTATTGAGCAATAGACCCGCTGACTGGGGTAGACCAGTCACGGAGCCCGCCATTTCGGCCGCCTCCAAAAAAAAGACCTTTGACATAGATACTGACCCCACAGTTGTCAGGGGCATTAGCATCCGTCCCTACAATCCCAGCTCCGACACTTCATCACCTGTGAATATGATGGGTGCAGAGACTGGGATTACAACCCCCCATGACTTACCTCACGGCTTCTGCTCCAGACAGTGAGCCGAAGGCGAAGACCTAACGGTGGAAGATGCTGATGTTGATGTTGTTTGGTTGGCGGCGATGATGTCCACGAGCGATCAGAAGGTCACCAATACCCAGAGACGCGAGACACCCCAAGAGAAAGCCGCTCTGCGTAGGTGCCCCAGCCTATCGATTTACCCGTGGCTCGGGACCCTTCCCTCTCCGACAAGGGGAAGGCCCCAAGCTCAGGCTCCACGACGACAGTGACACCCCAACAGTAGCCGCACGACCTCCCGACGCGGCACCCGCCCCGAGCACCGATGACTCCGTCACACCCAAGAACATTTCAGCTGTTAAATCTTCTGGGCGGTTGTACTTCTCGTCGATAAAGATCCAGCAAAGTCCCGACTGTGTTTTTGAGACACAGCCGGCCCTGTGAACAGGCCTAACACTGACTAGCCTATCCTCCTATCTGGACTGCGCTCCCTTGAAGGACGGATCAGAACTCGGGTTTAACAAATAACCGAGACTGACCCTGACGCAGCCCAGCCCTGCAAGCAGGCCTAACTCTAATTAACCTAAATTACTAACACCTAATATCACAAAATATCACAATAACCGCCACCGCCTCCGCAGAGGATCACCAGAGCCGGTTGGAACATACTGCCGGGATAGTGGTTCGGTGGTTGGTCCCTATCTTAACTATCTAGACCTATCTCCTAAAATAAATACCTAATTCTAATTAAAACATATCTACATAACCTAGCCTAATATCACAAATGTCTAGCGTACCAGCCAACCGGTTGGAACAAATTGCCGGGACTGATCCTACTAGACCTGACCTAACTAAAACTAATTATCACAAGGTTTGGACAGTAGTTCCTCCAGCTATGCTGTGGGCGCCCATCCGGTTTTAAAAAACTGCCGAGGTGAGCATTAACTACCGTCCCCTTATCTAAACTAACTAAACCTAGGTCACAGTCTAAACTATCTAAACTAACTAACTAAGTTAAAAGCCGAGTGCCGTATCCCCTCGTCCAGCGAGGGAAGCCTGCCCACCAACCGGTTTAAACATATTGCCGGGATGAGCAGTTACGACAAACGGTGACCTTACTCAGAATAAAAAACCGTAACCTAACTTAAACTAGTTTTAAAATCCTTCGCTAACTACTTTGCTGAATCTAAACTGCTTCATAGATTCTGCTCTGTGCAGGAAGGTGAGAACTGAGTCTCGGTGAGATTCCTCGGTGAGGGCGACTGCTGCACTCGCCGGTGCTCCGCAAGTCGTCCTCAGCTCGGCAAGTGACTCACAATCTTCAAAGATGTGAGTCACTGTCAGCGCTTCTCTGTTGCAGAATCGGCATCGAGGGGCACGTTCATTTTGGAGAAGGTGCCCGTGCGTCAACTGCGTCTGCCCAAGTCTAAGACGCGTAAGCACGACACTGTCTCTTCTTGACTTGGACAGTGCCGTGATCTTTTCTCTTACGTTTCTCTTCATTCTTCTAAGCAGGGTGGAGGAGAGGTCCCACGTGGCTTGCCACGCGCGCCAGACTGCGTTGACTAAAGCAGTCTTGGCATCGTCCCATCTGATAGAACCGTCCTCACCCTTCCGGCTATGGACGCACGCTTGGCAGCTTGATCAGCTGCTTCATTTCCTGCGATGCCGACATGCCCCGGCACCCATACTAGGACCACGTGTCGACCATTAGAGCGTAAAAAGGACACGTGGTCATAAATCTGGCTAATAATTGGATCGTCGCTGAATTTGTTCTTGATTGCCTGGAGGGACGATAAGGAATCGGAACAAATCACGATCCCTTCTGTAGAGTCCTCCTCCAAGCAATATGCGAGGGTCTTCTCAATCGCTTTCAGTTCGGCTGTGTATACACCAGCTCGAGGGGACAATGTCCATGCTTTGGTCTCCGTCGATGAGTGCATGGCACAGCCGCTCCCATCTTCTGTCTTTGATCCATCTGTGTAGAAGACCCTCCTGCCAGGGTACCGGGCGAGAGTCTCCAAGAGTCCTTGCTTGTATACCTCGGGAGGTGTCGAATCCCGAGGTAAGCTCGCGAGCCGAGTGGACATCCCTATGGTGGTTCTTCTCCATGGTGGAATTTCAGGGATGCTCCACTCGAGGATCTCATCTTCTTCTGCTCCAATCCTCCGACGAATCTCGCGAGCCCTGACTGGTAACGGACGAGTCCGTGTACTGAGCCATTCGTACTCCGGCCGAATGGCTCCTTGGCCAAAAAACTCTTCTCTGAGGAAGTGACGTGGCTTCGCCTTGACTGCCTCTGTAAAGGACAGAGCCATTTGCTCCCGGCGGTGCTGCATTGGCAGAACGCCAGCCTCTACGTACAGTGAGCTGACGTTGGTGGTTGGAAACGCACCGAGAGCAATTCGGAGTCCTTGCTGAAAGACTCTGTCCAGAGGCAGTAGCCACGACTTCCTCGCCGAACCGTACACGGCGCTCCCGTAGTCCATCTTCGGGCGAACCAAGGCACACAATATTCTTATTAACGTCGTGCGGTCCGCCCCCCATCGAAGATGGGCAAGGACCTTGATTACATTTAAGTCTCTCTTACAGCGCTGCACGAGCTCTGATATATGATGCTTCCAGTTCAGTTTCGCATCAAATATCAGGCCGAGGAAGCGAGTTGTCTCCTTATACTGCAAACGAACCCCATTCAGGAACAGCTCTGGAGCCGCATGTTCCTTCCGCAAGCGGCAGAAGTGGACACACACGGTCTTCGTCGGCGAGAATCTCCGACGAATCTCGCCGCTCTTTCAGCTATTAAATCAATTGCCGCTTGCAGAATCTCTCTGATATCCTGATCCCGATTCCCCGCGAAAAAGATGCCAAGGTCGTCCGAATACTGAGACGCCTTGACGCCTGGCGGGAGATCACTTGCAAGATCATTCGCGGAGACCGAGAACAGGGTGGCACTGAGTACGGAACCTTGTGGCGTTCCGTTCTCTTGCTCCTCAAGGTCAGATAGAATGGTGCCTATTCTGACCCTGAACACTCTGTTGTCTAGGAAGCCGATGATAAAGGCTAAAAGCTTTCCTCTTAGCCCCCAGTAATACAACTTTTTGATGATCCTGTGCTTCAGGCAGTATCGAAGGCTTTCTCTAAATCGAAGAACACACCGACCACATGCTGCCTGTTGAGAAATGAATCTTGGATATATTTCTCCAAGAGCGCGAGTTGGTCGGTGGTCGAATACCTCCTCCGATATCCTGCCTGGCTGGGAGCTAACAAATTGTTCTTCTCGAGATGGTAATTTAATCTAAAGTTTACCATCGACTCCATAACTTTCCCAAGACAACAGGTCAGAGAGATTGGTCGATAGCTGTTCGGAGATGACTTATCCTTGCCTTCCTTGGGAAGCGGTATGATGACTGCTTACCTCCAGCTTGATGGATACACACCAGTAGTCCAGATCTCGTTATATAATTTTAATAGTGTTCTTTTGCCTCTCTCCGGAAGGTTCTTGATGAATGCATATGGAATGCCGTCTTTTCCGGGAGAGGTATCTTTAGTCCGGGAGAGGGCCCTTTCTAACTCTTCAACCGTTAGAAGGGAATCCACTCCCTGATCTAAACTGAGATCTGGAACAAAGGCCTCTCTCTCTACTTCTCTTTTTCTTTCTAGAAATTCTCCAGATAAGCCTGATGTAGCAGAGGCAGCCTTGTAGTGTTTCGCTAAGACGTTGGCTACCTCTGCTTCGTTGGCGTGTACCTGGCCATCGACCACAAGAATGGGGTTCGATGACGGGCGGTGCTTGCCAGCGACAGCCTTCACCTTATTCCATATTTCTTTGCTTGTCGTGTCTTCTGTTAGCGACGAGACGTAGTCCATCCAGGATTTCTTCTTGGCTCTTCTTATCTACCTACGCTCGATCGCTCTTCTTCGCTTGAACTCGATGAAGTGTCGCTGCATAGCTGAAGGTTGAACTTATTCCGCGCCTACTTCTTGGCCTTATTCGCCCGTCGGCAGTCTTCGTTCCACCAGGGTACAGAGCGGCGTTTCCTACCAGGACCTACTACCCTTCTGCGTGGAACGGCACTACTGGCGGCGCGACCTATGGTTTCTGTAATAACTGAACGTCAGCTTCCACGTCGCCAGTAAACGCTGGGAGGTTAAAACTCGCCCGAAAACCGTCCCAGTCAGCATTGTTAAGATCCCAAGTTTCTCTTGGAACTCTTGGGTCTGCCGAGGACTCAGCAGTAATGAACACCGGGAAGTGGTCACTCTGGTAGAGGTCGTCACTAACACTCCAATCCAGAGTAACCGCCAGCGCAGGTGAGCTGAACGTGAGATCAATGGAGGACATTGTCCCTGTACTCATCGTAACGTGCGTTGCAGTTCCATCATTCATTAGTACAAGGTCGCTTCTATTTATTGCATCTTCCACTCTTTGTCCAGGTGGGGACAATCTTGCCGAACCCCACCAGGGATTGTGAGCATTAAAATCTCCCATTAAGATGACAGGGGACGGCAGTTGATGAAGAAGGTTATCTAGCTGTTGATCCGTCCACTGACCATCTGGGAGATACAAGCTGCACAGCGTGGCAGCGTACGGTACTTGGACTGTAACCGCCACTGCCTGTAGTTCAGTTCTTAGTTGGACCTGTGCAGCCGGGATATTCCTTAATGAATAGAGCGACCCCGCCATGCGCACGCCCACGTTCAGCAATAACTGTATCTTTTCTAAAACTCTTGTATCCTGTGAGGTTAAAAACCTGCGCTGGTGCTAGCTTGGTCTCCTGAACCGCCAGAGCGAACGGCGTCCTGTCCAGCAGGAGTCGCCGCAGCTCCGCGTAGTGACTTCGGAGACCTTGCATATTCCACTGGACAATAGTTTCCTTATTGTCCAGTGGCATTACAGTGAATTAAGTTTTTTCCTAGGCTTGCCCTTAGGCCAGCCTTTTCTCCTTTTCACTTCCTCAAACCCGGTATCATCTTCATCATCTGGTTCAATCTCGTAGATGGGCTTATTCAGCACTCCATCTCGAGATTCTCTNTCTCTGGAGCCGCATGTTCCTTCCGCAAGCGGCAGAAGTGGACACACACGGTCTTCGTCGGCGAGAATCTAAAACCAACCCTCGCCGCTCTTTCAGCTATTAAATCAATTGCCGCTTGCAGAATCTCTCTGATATCCTGATCCCGATTCCCCGCGAAAAAGATGCCAAGGTCGTCCGAATACTGAGACGCCTTGACGCCTGGCGGGAGATCACTTGCAAGATCATTCGCGGAGACCGAGAACAGGGTGGCACTGAGTACGGAACCTTGTGGCGTTCCGTTCTCTTGCTCCTCAAGGTCAGATAGAATGGTGCCTATTCTGACCCTGAACACTCTGTTGTCTAGAAGCCGATGATAAAGGCTAAAAGCTTTCCTCTTAGCCCCCAGTAATACAACTTTTTGATGATCCTGTGCTTCCAGGCAGTATCGAAGGCTTTCTCTAAATCGAAGAACACCGACCACATGCTGCCTGTTGAGAAATGAATCTTGGATATATTTCTCCAAGAGCGCGAGTTGGTCGGTGGTCGAATACCTCCTCCGATATCCTGCCTGGCTGGGAGCTAACAAATTGTTCTTCTCGAGATGGTAATTTAATCTAAAGTTTACCATCGACTCCATAACTTTCCCAAGACAACAGGTCAGAGAGATTGGTCGATAGCTGTTCGGAGATGACTTATCCTTGCCTTCCTTGGGAAGCGGTATGATGACTGCTTCCCTCCAGCTTGATGGATACACACCAGTAGTCCAGATCTCGTTGTATAAGTTTAATAGTCTTCTTTTACCTCTCTCCGGAAGGTTCTTGATGAATGCATATGGAATGCCGTCTTTTCCGGGAGAGGTATCTTTAGTCCGGGAGAGGGCCCTTTCTAACTCTTCAACCGTTAGAAGGGAATCCACTCCCTGATCTAAACTGAGATCTGGAACAAAGGCCTCTCTCTCTACTTCTCTTTTTACTTGAAATTCTTCGGAGAAGCCTGATGTAGCAGAGGCAGCCTTGTAGTGTTTCGCTAAGACGTTGGCTACCTCTGCTTCGTTGGCGTGTACCTGGCCATCGACCACAAGAATGGGGTTCGATGACGGGCGGTGCTTGCCAGCGACAGCCTTCACCTTATTCCATATTTCTTTGCTTGTCGTGTCTTCTGTTAGCGACGAGACGTAGTCCATCCAGGATTTCTTCTTGGCTCTTCTTATGATCCTACGCTCGATCGCTCTTCTTCGCTTGAACTCGATGAAGTGTCGCTGCATAGGCTGAAGGTTGAACTTATTCCACGCCTTCTTCTTGGCCTTATTCGCCCGTCGGCAGTCTTCGTTCCACCAGGGTACAGAGCGGCGTTTCCTACCAGGACCTCCTACCCTTCTGCGTGGAACGGCACTACTGGCGGCGCGACCTATGGTTTCTGTAAATAACTGAACGTCAGCTTCCACGTCGCCAGTAAACGCTGGGAGGTTAAAACTCGCCCGAAAACCGTCCCAGTCAGCATTGTTAAGATCCCAAGTTTCTCTTGGAACTCTTGGGTCTGCCGAGGACTCAGCAGTAATGAACACCGGGAAGTGGTCACTCTGGTAGAGGTCGTCACTAACACTCCAATCCAGAGTAACCGCCAGCGCAGGTGAGCTGAACGTGAGATCAATGGAGGACATTGTCCCTGTACTCATCGTAACGTGCGTTGCAGTTCCATCATTCATTAGTACAAGGTCGCTTCTATTTATTGCATCTTCCACTCTTTGTCCAGGTGGGGACAATCTTGCCGAACCCCACCAGGGATTGTGAGCATTAAAATCTCCCATTAAGATGACAGGGGACGGCAGTTGATGAAGAAGGTTATCTAGCTGTTGATCCGTCCACTGACCATCTGGGAGATACAAGCTGCACAGCGTGGCAGCGTACGGTACTTGGACTGTAACCGCCACTGCCTGTAGTTCAGTTCTTAGTTGGACCTGTGCAGCCGGGATATTCTCCTTAATGAATAGAGCGACCCCGCCATGCGCACGCCCACGTTCAGCAATAACTGTATCTTTTCTAAAACTCTTGTATCCTGTGAGGTTAAAAACCTGCGCTGGTGCTAGCTTGGTCTCCTGAACCGCCAGAGCGAACGGCGTCCTGTCCAGCAGGAGTCGCCGCAGCTCCGCGTAGTGACTTCGGAGACCTTGCATATTCCACTCGACAATAGTTTCCTTATTGTCCAGTGGCATTACAGTGAATTAAGTTTTTTCCTAGGCTTGCCCTTAGGCCAGCCTTTTCTCCTTTTCACTTCCTCAAACCCGGTATCATCTTCATCATCTGGTTCAATCTCGTAGATGGGCTTATTCAGCACTCCATCTCGAGATTCTCTCTCGTTCTGCCGAGTCCTCGGTTGATTAGACGGAGGAGCAGCGGCGGGAGTGTTGGTTCCACGCTCTATAGTAGTGGAACCAGATGAGGTGGAAGGGGTAGCATCGAGGGGTGTTGAGGCCGAGCTATCCCTGGCTGCGTTAGCAGCTAATTTTGGTGGAGGAGGAGTAGGAGGGGTAGCTGGACGCTTATTTCTCCTACTCTCCTTATTTCTTTCATTCTTTCCTACCTCATCGTCACTACAAGCTGGGGCTTCGTCCGCAGACATTTGTTCTTCTTTCTTTTTTTTCTTCTTCTTTCTTTTTATTTTCTTCTTCTTTCTTTTTTTTTTCTTCTTTTTTTTTTTTTTCTTCTTCTTTCTTTTGCTTTATTTCTTCTGCTTTTCTCCTTTGTTCTTCTCTCTTCTGTAGTGCCAGTCTAATTCTTTGCTCTTCTTCTTTTTTCTTTTCCTCTTCGAGTCTTTGCTTTTTCCTCTTTTCTGTTTGTTTTTTTCTGAGGCTCTTATTCACTCCAGCTTCTACATTTAGGACTCCCACCGCTTGTGAAGCAGAAGTACCATCGGTCAAAGAGTCATCAATAGGTTGCTCCTGACCGTTGGCACTCGTCTTCACGGGGTGAGGCTGCTGCTTCTGGGCGGGACCAGGTTTATTGGAGCCAGCCGCTTTCTTAGCATAGCTTATAGCAGGCATGGCATACCCACTGCTTCGCACGATGCGCTTTGCCTCCGGATGCCTGAGTCGATGTACAATTTTGTATCTTTGGATCTCTTTCTCTATTATGAACTCTGGGCAATCCGGGGATCTGGATGAATGGTCCCCGCCACAATTAGCACATACAAGCGGAGGCTTGCAGCTGTCAGTGTGGGAGGGTTTCCCGCAGACGCACATTTGTTCCTTTGGGCACTTGACACTGATGTGCCCAAACATAAAGCATTTAAAGCACCTGAGTGGCGATGGTATGTACCTTCTCACACTCAGGGCTTTATAAAAGGCAATTTTCACACGCTCTGGGGGAACCTCAAATTTGAAGGTAAGGAAGTAGGTGCCCGTTTTCTCAGAGTTACCTCTCGAAGTCCGACGGGACACCTGCTCTACCTTAATAACTCCCTGGCTAGCTAATTCAGCTTCAAGTTCTTCTATAGAGCAGTTCATAAGGTCGCGACAGAAAATCACTCCCTTAGAACTGCTCATCTTCATTTATTCCCACACTGACACTTATTCCTGCTAACTCTTTAACTGCTGCAAGCCTGTCAGCCTGACTCTTCGAAGCAACCCGATAACAAGGGTGCCCGTCGAGTTCGACTTAGACACGCTCTCAGCCTCACCACCAATAACCGCTGTAATGGACCGGTTCAGTGCGATAGGGGAAACATTAGCAAAAGTCCCCTTGTCGCTCCTCTTGACAGTCCAATACTTGACATATCTGTCATCCACTCCGTCTCTACTGTTTCTTCTCAACGAGTCGTTTATGGTTGAGGTTACCATAGGATTTTCTATGTGAAGGGGGAAATCAGCCGAGGTGTGACCAGAGAGGAGAGGGGATTGTCGGCCAGGGACTAGATAATTGACTAACCAGCCCCCCTGGAGTACTGACCAGGCCTCTCCTCATTCTGTGAGCCTACCCGCGGGTGAACCAAGGCGGACGGTAGGAGTCACACGGAGCACTAGAACCTCCGACAGTTCTAGCCGCGACTGACCCACTGGACAGTGACCCGAAGCGAGAATTAACGCTACGCAACGGGCCCCCCTTCTACCAGACATCCGACACTTTGGTATGGCAGTGCTAAGCACACAGCAGGAGGGGCGACTAATCTCTCCACGACATACCAAACGCCGGTGGCCAGCAGCCCGAAATCGCACCTCTTTTAGGAAAAAGCTCAAAGATTCAACCCGTTAGAGGACGCACTGGGCACCTCTTTTGGGAAGAAACCTGAACTCTACCTGGTAGAGGACGCACGACGGTCGGCACCTCTCTTAGGAAAAAGTCTTAAAAAAATGAATAAATAAATAAATGAACATAAAATAATAAAATAAAGAAAATTAATACTAAACAAAATAAGTGAAGAAATAAAAGGTAGACAGCATGAATAAAACGAGAGGAAAATTAAAATAAAGGTGAGAGAGAAGGAAAGGTGAGAAAGTAGGGAAGGCAAGGGAATAGTGAAGGAAAGTTAGAGATAGGAGATAGCAAAAGAAAGGAAAGAAATAAGACTCTACCTTGTAGAGGACCCTAGCAAGGTCAACCTTCAGGGACGCTACCCCCTGACACGCCACTCAGTCCGCCTGACGCAAATAGGCGCCTGACTTCCCAAGAGACGCTCCCATAGGTTTACCCATGTCTGCCAGGCATACGGACCTTAAGCACGATCGGCTGTGTCATAGAGCCAAACAGACACGGGATTAGCTAGAGTGGGCCGGGAACGCTTCTCTCCCGTCAAGCACCGTAGCACTTGCTCTGACCAGTCCCGGTACCCTGCATAATGCAGGGACCAGTGGATGCAGTTTAACCTCATGCCCAGGAGGGATTATTAATTATATATTATTATTATATTATTACTTATTATATTATTATTATTATATTATTATACCCAACTTTGAGAGTTGGGTACTAGACGTAAAATTATTTGTTACAATTACTTCTAAGACCGGAGTATTAAAGGATATTGAAGTATGTAAATGAAAATCATAAGTCTGATAGCTGCAAAACATTTTATACCTTAATAATAAAATCTTACTTAACAGGTTAAATTTTCGACTGTTTGTAAATTATTTCCAAACTTCTTTTTTGTGTCCCCTCCTAATGATGAATACAAACAGTGTCTCTTTAATGATATTGTCTTACCGTGAACCATTATAAAAGTTACCTATTTCGTCACTCGAGATGTTAATAAACTTAATTTTATGTAGGTTGTCTCACGCAAACTTTATTTATACAAAAGTAAACCAAGCTTGTACTTGTAAGTTCGATAGATTTGTATGGCTTATGACAAGCTTAATTTTGTATTACAAACGAGATTGTAATTGGATTTTCCATTGAAAATCCAGAAAAATAGTTATAAGTACTACTAATGCTATTTATTAACTTATTTAGCATTAATCGGGAACTTAAGCAAACTTAGTATGGTGAATGTTAAGCACCATAACAAAGGCAATTCGCTCGGCATGCGGACCTTTGTTCCAGAATTACATGATTTTTTTTAATGAGTTTGAACTTAAAAATTCCATAAACTGTTCTATTATTAATGAATAGTTGAGCTTTTGCTTATCGTAGGTGGATGTACATGAAATCTAAAGTTATGCTAAAATATCTTTTATAACTACCCAAGGGCTCATAAAATTCTACTATTTATAGTAGAAACAGTTAAAAACAATGCTGTTAGGTTGCAGAGGACTCAGTAGTAAAGTTGTAAGGTCTAATTAACCACTAATTGCAATTAGTTTTTCAACTCGTCCCTTGTATTTCCTTCAGTTACTTCAGGTTATAAAATTGTATCTTTTACATCTCGCTGCTTATATTTCTCATTTATCTTATCGATACGATGGTTTAGAAAATGTTTCTTTGTAAAATAAATTATTAATTTAAGATATAATTAATTTTAAAAATTAATTACTTTTTTCAAGACTTAATCAATTATTTTTTAGTCCATTAAAATACTTATTTAATAATATCGAGAAGGGATGATTAGTAATTTACTAACGGCTTAAAATATATTTTTACACGAATATTAATTTTTGATTAGCTTGTATAAGTTTATTTTAGTAAAATTTTAACTTGATTTGTTACCTAAGTGTAAAATTGACATTAGAGGGATATAATTTGTTTTAAAATGATTT
Source organism: Microvelia longipes (assembly GCA_018340805.1). Lineage (NCBI taxonomy): Eukaryota > Metazoa > Arthropoda > Insecta > Hemiptera > Veliidae > Microvelia > Microvelia longipes. Next base: position 42,098,706 of record JACMZG010000008.1, on the reverse strand, counting down.
AATTTTGTATTTTCAAGATCTCTGAAATTAAGTTTATTATAAAAATATTTTAAGGGCCTCATAATACCAAAAGGTTTTAAATTATTTTAAGTTAAGAACCGAAGTAAATAAGATTTTTAGAGCTTGTTACTTGAAGTAGGTATAAAGTAATAATTATGTCATGGTAAAGAGTAAATCGAAATTTCCTCTTATCTCTTGTCTAAAGAGCATCTACTCACTAAAACTAAACTTTTACTACACTAGGGAAAAAACCCTAGTTTAGTTAATTCAATATGTCTTTCTGCTCAGCATTTCAAAAGTAATTCCAGTCCCCCCGTTGTATACCGATGTCCAGTGCATTTGCCGACATTTGTCAATAAAAACTTATATACTAAATGAACCAAATCAACAATTTCATGCAAATGACTCGTTTCATTCCTTTTTTACAATTTTTTTTCTTTCTTCAAACGATTCATAAACTCTTATGAGGAGTGTTTGTTTTGAAAAAAAAATCAATTAAACATCTGAATTGAGAATTTATCTGAGACTAATTTTATGGTTCTAATGAATATATTCATCCTAATTTTTGCTCTCATTTTTATAGACTTTTTATCGAATTTTCAAAGAAAAACGTGCTTTAAAGTAAACCTTAAACCACATTTTCTGTACAGAGTTTTGTGCGGTGCCTTTAATTGAGTAGGGCCAAGATCCTATGATGTTGTGCTTCGCTTAACTTTGGTCGTCTTCAGAAAATGATATAAAGTAAGAAGAAAAGAAAAAAGATAGAGGAAAATAAAGATGACCCGAAAGTCAAATACTGACGGCTTATAAGTTATTACCCTTCAACGTTTTTTTATTCATAATACAAATTAAGTGAGTCAATTTGTCATCTTTAGAGGTACATTTTGTGTCAATTTCTATTTCGTATATTTTTAAACATAAATGAAGGAAATATAAGCTTTCATAACTTTTAATAACATACTACCTGATTTTCATCATTTAAAAATAAAAAAAATAATATTATTGCTAAGTTTCAAAGTCATTTCGTGTGACACGTTATGTTATTTTATCAAAAATGAAAATCTTTATTACTTAAAAATACTCTGATATAATGATATTCAATTTTAACCACTAACTCCAACCGAGTTGTTGCTTTCCTGCTTCCTCTTTAAATACTTTAGAGTTTTGGGGAATCCTTAGTAGCAAAGCTTACTACAGTAGCCTATTTAGCTATTTTTATGGGTATACAAATATTATGTACTTCATCGATCATGACGTAAGCCTAAATCACAGGCTACTGTTAGGGTTAATTCATACATATATTGAATACCAGATATCTCGGAATCATACCCCTTCAGTTCATTTTTAGTGGTGGCTTCAATTCTAAATAGACCCAGGTGTTAGTGTAACACACGGCTTAAATCAGTTAACAGCGAGGGAAAATAATGCCAGCGAGCCAATGAGGTGATTTCTGGATGTTAAACCACACCTACCATTTCAAATCGGACAAATCTCATTGGTTCCTCAACTCAACACTATTTACTCACGCTGTCAACTGATTTTAGCTATGTGTTAAACTATAATAAATTAATTTGTTCTTAAAGTATATTTTTAGTTGAATTAATTAAAATGTTCTAATTTTACGTAATGTCACTGAAGAACGTGTGACGTGTTGTCACCAATTTTTATAGGACGAGTAAAAGTGAGCTTTGCTATTAATTTGTCTTCGAGAGAGCATTAGAAACTTCATACTTAACCTCTTAAGAAATAGGCTATAAACCTTTGTCTAAAAATTAGCATTAAATTTCTCATCAGAAACCTACAATTTTTCATTCTATGAAGAAATGTTCCAGCATTATTTTCGAAAAATTTAATTTATATTGACAATATTGCGGTAAAAAAAGAAATTGTGGGTTGTAAGTGTACAATTTACTGTAAAGAAAATCTTGAAAAGAAGGGATGGGATATTAACATACATTAATATTAACCGAGTGTTTTCCTCCTTTTAGTGCATCTCCAGAACTTTGTATTTCCTCTCTTTTATTTATCATAATGTATACAATATTATTTTCTTTAAGAAGAAAATTTATGGGTAAATAAATTGGAATGGAACTGTGAGGAAGATACATTTTTCCATTAAAGTGTTTCATATTTATATTGCAGTGTAATAGTTAGTTGAAATATCAACGTGAATCCTATGTAAGCAAGAATACAAAAGCAGAATGAGACTTATTGCAATTAGATCAAGTCAGAAGACTACATAACTAATGTCATATATAAAACATAAGATAAAAACTGAGCAAAAAGAAAATTAACTTATATATATTCCCAGCACTCTCTAAAGTTGATAAGGAGTATACTCAATGGTGTTTCAATTTGCAATGGGGGCCCCTGAAATTGCAATGTTTCCTGTATAACCTGGTGAACGTTTAATAATAATGTATTAAAAGAAAAACTCAATTTAAAAAATCATCAAAATGCCATTAAGGGTAACAAATGTTGCAAACAACTGGTGTTTTATTTTGTGTTATATTTCAAATGAAAAGGTCAAATAACATAATACAGTGTCGATAAACAAATTTAATCATTTCAACTTTTTTGGGGTGCTTAATATTGCTCAATATAAAAAGTATATTTGCTCTAATCATTATTTGTGTTTCATGTATTATTTATTCTTATTGGTTCTTTTAATATAACAACGCGCAAAAATAGATATATCTATTGTATATGAACGTCGCGAAGGCCTAAGTTATTTAAATATTCCCTCTTTCTTTATGATTTTGTTATGTAATGGAATAATATTTATGGTTGCATATTAATCTTTTTATTATATAGATGTCTCCTAGTGTTATCCCATACTCAATTCATTAATTCTATATCCTATTAATCTGAAATTATTGGTATTAACTATCTGTTCAATACAAAAATAAGATCAAAATAACAAAAAATATTCAAAGATAAATAATTTAATATAAACAATTTTATTTACACATCGTTGATTCATATATTCGGATAATACTATAAAATTAAAACCATTATAACAGTGTAGTATTAAATAAAATACAAGTAAATTCGAAATGTATAACTATATATATATATTGGAATCGATGCATAATAAATTTAAAAAAAATTGCATATGAGATAATAGCAATCGAGAAAGTGAGTGTTGAGGTAAATAAGACATTGCAATTGATATTGTCAGTTTAATACTCTTGTGACTGTGAAAAATCCCTTACAAATCTCGAATAACAGAAGCGAGGAGGAAGATAAAGACGGTTTCTTAAAGGATAATCAACAATATAAATAAACAGGTGAGTGCTGGTTCCAACATAATTTTTATAATTAAAACAGCTACCATGGGTAGTGGCTTTTATAGGAATAAAATAATATTACCGTACATGGTGGTATTAATGAGCGTTAAGTGTAGTGCTAGTTGACGTAGATAAACTCATTAAATGTGGGAATGGTTAGCTTCCTATGAATTTTATATAATACTAATCCTCATAAAAGTCATCATTCTAGTTGAAACAGTTCATATAGGATATAACATAACATTAACTCTCATGATCGTGATAACGAATTCCAACATATTTCTTTCTGCGTTGCTAGGTTAATTATTATAAAGAGTAAAGAAATTTTATAGATAGTATATCACAAATTATTAAAATATTTTTTTGAAAAGAAACTAGATCAAGATTTAAATCAGGTAATTGGATTTTAAATATGTTTATAAATATATATATCAATATAATTAACGGAATTTTTAATAGTATTTTATTTGAATAAATTGTTTTATAATAATATTAAAATTAAATTAAATTTAATTATATTACGGAAATGTGTGTGAAAACACTTTCAACACATTACTACTCCCAACCTTTATCCGTCTTCAAATCAGAGAGTTAAATTGTCCAATAAAAAGAAACGACCGCCCTAAATTCAAATCCGATCTTTTAATCTTCTCATTGTTGCGAATAATACGCTAATAGAACTGACTATCTAATTTTAATAATATTTTTTACCCCTTTACGCTTACTTACGTAATTAGTTGTTTCATCACCCTCTATATATCTCTCATGTCATTTTCGTGTTGTTGGTTGCTTATTGGATAACATAGATCAAATATTAACTTATTAAAATTTCACACGGCTCATATCTAATAAAATCTTAGAGTTACACGCAAGCTGAGAGATATATATGTAAAGTAATTGGTAACGTTTTGTCCGCATACTGATAGTCGTATTTATAAACTCCACATGACCGAACGGTTTTGGTGTAATCGCTCTTTCGAGATCGTTTTTCCTCTCACCCAAATAAGTCAACTAACCTAATGAGTGACTCAAAGCAACTGCACAAATAACTAGTATGAGCAAAAGAAAGAGCCACCTTTCATACGAATTATATTGAGCTAATCCCTTATGAGCTGGAAGAGTTCCTTTCGAAATAACTGCATAATCTAATAGCAAGAAGAGCCCTTTCGAATAAGACACCTTCTGCAAATCTTATGAGTCTAAGAGAAAGAGATGTCCCTTATACGAAAAAATAACTCGCAAGTTCTTAAGAACCAGGAGAAGAGCACCACTTTCGAAATAAACTCCGAGCAATTCTTAATGAACTGGATAAGCCCCTTTCGAAATAAACATGCACAAACCCTTATGAGCAAGAAGAGCCCTTATCGAAATAACTAGCAAATCTTACTGAGATCTTGGAAGAGTCGGGGCTTAAACCATTATCAAGAATAACTGCAAATTAACACATTAAATGAACAGGAAAGAGCCCTTTAGAGCAAAGTAAACATCGGCCACAATCTTAGTAGAAACGGGTGAAAGAAGAACACCTTTTACATAATTAACTCGCGCCAAAATCTATAATAGAAGAACTGAGAAAGAGTACCGCTTTGCCTGAATAACCTTTCAATTCTTTATGCCACAACACGGAAGAGACACCTAGTACTCAGAATACATGAGACTAACTACATTATGAGCAGAAACGCGCGAAGTAGTCTCTTTATATAGTCCGAGAAATATAACTGACTAATTCTTATAAAAAACAAGTGGATAGAGACACCATTCGAACATAACTGCAAATCTTATGAACAGAAGAGCCTTTGGAGAAATTTAAGCTGTATAAAATCTACTATTGAGCAAGGGAAGGATGCAGTGGTCCTGCGAAATAACCTGCAAATATCTTGATGAGCAGATGGAAGGAAGAGAGCATACTAAAATCGAAATTTACTTTGAAAAGCAAATCCGTATATGAGCAGGTATAATATATGCACTTTCTAAATAAACCTAGTACAATCTATATATTGAGCTGGAAGAGGCCTTTATTAGTCACAATATACTGGCAAAAACTGCAATATTCGATTGAAGCAGATGAAGATAAGAGCCCGTTTCGAAAACTGTAATCCTATGAGCAGGAAGAGCCCTTTTCCAACTGCACAAATATAATATATATAAGGCAGGGCACGAGAACCTTTTCACGAAAATACACTGACAAAGTCTTATGAGCAGGAGAGCCTTTCGAAATAACTGTAATATTATATGAGGGCCAGGAAACAAAAGCACCTTATATCTGCGAAAATAACTGTGACACTAATCTATAATGATACGAGACAAGGTGAAAGAGTGCCGCCTATAATTCGCAATAACTGTAAATCTTATGAGAAATCACGGAAGAGCACTTTCCGAAATAACTGTAAATCTTATGAGCAGGAAGACGGCCTTTTCGAATAACTGCAAAATCTAATGAGCAGGAAGAGGCCTTTTCGAGAACTAGAACATGAGAGCATAAGATTAAGTGTAGTCGCAGGGGAGAAGCGAGTCACACAATTTATTCGATAATGACTGTAAAATCTTATGAGCAAGGAAGAGCACTTTCGAAATACTGTAAATCTATGAAAGCAAGGAAGAGCCCTTGTCGAAATAACTGCAATCTTATGAGCAGGAAGAAGGCCTTTCCGAAATAACTGCAGAGATCTTATGAGCAGGAAGGCACTTTGAAATAAGTGTATCTTATGACAGGAGGGCCTGTCTGTCGAAAATAACTGTAATCTTATGAGCAGAGAAGAAGCCCTCTGTATCGAAATAACTAGTTAAAATCATATAAATGTATGCAGGAGGAAGAGGCCTATAATATACCCGAGAATAATCTGCTAGGAATTCTTTATGAAGAACAGTGAACGACGACCTTTCTAAACTTACTCCGCAAATCTTATGAACAGGAAGAGCCCCTTTTAACCTTAAAATTTATGAGCAAACGTAGAGCCTTTCAAAAATGGTACCGGTTTTAATATATGGCTCGTCCATGAGTAATTTCAAAGATGATCTGGAGTGAGTACTTCCAAGCTCATATGGTGAGTGCACGCATTCAGTATCCAATAATCTAAAATCTCTGAGTCTCTCGTGATATTCATATCTTATAGCAAAGTAGGTTGCTGACTGCTTCAAACAGTGCTTCTTGCCAACAGAAATAGTCCACGAGCCTTTTAAATATTATGTTACTATTAATAAATTATTAATACTCTTGTATATACCTACACACTAAAATTTGTCGTTTGAAGTGACCCGAATCACATAAAATCTAAATTAAATAATATTTAAGATTAGTAAACTTAAAAATTAGTGAATAAGCAATACCATTTCAGTACTTTCTCATGTGATAAATTTTTTAACTGTTGAAATATATCGTAAACGAGAGTGCCAAGGTCTCTCAACAGTTTCCTTGACAGCTAATAATCTATGTGGAGAATTAAATATATAATTTTTACACTCTGCTGAGTTATTTATAAGTAGGTCAGAAGACCCCCATTTGACGCTATGTTAAGTATTGAAATCTTTATTTTTGCATCAGAATTTAGCTTCAATTTTACTTGAAGTTGGTAAAGAAAGAGTATTCAGACTTTAAAATCAAACATGTAATAATCTACAGGTCCCTCTGATCAGTGCCACTAAAATTACTGCGAGAGATTCTCTCTAATGAACAAAATACAATCCTACTCTTGAGATTTCGTGTCGCTTAAAAGTTATTGAGATAATAACTCCATTTAATTAAAGAGATACGAATAGTATTCGTTTCTTTATCCTATATCAACACCTTGTATTCTTTTACCTATACTTACATATAAACGTCTAATAAATTTTTATTTTATTTTCAAGATTCTTCGACATGTCTTGCTAAGAATTCACTTGGCAAGAGTTTTGGTGAGGCTATTTAAATTTGGCTATTAATTAGGTCATTTTATTTAAACCAGCTTGAAACAGAATAAACCAATTTGGCCAATAGGGATGCGTGTTTAAAAATATTGAGTATTCATGATCTTTATATCCGCGTTATTTACTTCTCCAGATTGTGTGTAAAGTCAATGATGTAAAACCGGTAGATCACATCAATTCAGAATAATGGGCCAGTAATAGTCAAAACATAATTAAAAATTTTATGCCCGAAACTTTTCGCGTCAAAATAGAATCTGAGTTAATACACTCGTGAGTATGATTCTAATATAAGAGAGTTTGTAATTTACTCAGATGCATATACGAGGGATACCTGGATGATTGGAGAAAAACCAAATGTCGATGTATTAGTCATTTATAAACCTACCTCTAAGTGTTATTGAGGATCAATAATATAAATGACGAAAAAGGAACTCAAAACTGTATATTTACTGTGGTAATCATCCAGAATAATGAATACAAAATTACGGCAAAATAACTAAGAAAAGCTTCGAGAATCCCCCTTAATTCAACACGTTTTAAATAAATTTTATGATCACCTTAAAACATTTGAACTAAACAAGCACCTCTTAATTAAATAGAAATATAAGTGATAATATCACACCTACTATAAATGGAAGTTGGAAAATTGACGCCAGCAGTGACCTGCTTTTCCCTGCAATCATATCAGATACTTATAATTAAATTTGCTCTACTTCAACAACCTTTCTGTGATAGACGGAAAAAGGCATTAAAGGAGTATATTAAATCAAAGCTCAAGATTTCAGATTCTAGCAAAGTGCTGCGACATTAAATTTTTATAAATTCTTTATTTTACCTACATACAAAATAGACAGAGGCATCTATGCGGTAACATATTTAATTATATATAAGCGCCTGAGTGCGTCGGTATATTCCTTTTTGTTATTCCGAAAGAGGTTGTAAAATAATGAAATCAAATCAATACAGCTTCATTGACACCAAAGTAGTCAATATAAAAGTGAGGTCTTCCAAAAAGTACATATAAACTATCGAGTAACACTACTCTTTACATCGTCAATGCGTTATAGATAATAACATTTATATTTCATAATTTGTTAAAAAACAAATGATAAAATATATAAGATATTTTTAAGAGAATGTTTAAAGTATTTATAAATAAGTATTAGTGACGTTCCAACTTTCACTGAGTTTTCATATTTCTCCTTCAAGCACGTTCTTATATAGATATAGTTGATTTATAATTGGTATTTTGTTATTAAGATAGGATCTTATCTCCTTGTATGAACTCTTCTGATGTGATTGGTGTAAAGTAATAATATTAATAGCTTGGCTATAGCTCGCATGTAGGTTCCTTGGTGACCTCTTATACTTGTAGAATTAAATATTTTTAATACACTAGCTTATGATATTATCAAATTTAAACAGAATAAGTGGTATTCGCGCATTTGAAGAAAAAGAGTAAAAGCATACAAACTGTCCTAAAAATATATATTATTATTAAAATTTTTTTGTTTTTTATATTATTATGTCCTTGCAGTTTTTCGTCTAGATGTTCTTAATTATTATTAGTAATAACTAATTAGTTGTTACTACGTCAGATGGCGGTAAGCTTAGTCAGATGTAATGGTAAATATATTCATTTTTATTGTAAATTTTGTTCATATTATCGTTGCACGACAATAATCAATAATGTTAACACAAATGATAATGTATGGTAGTAAAATTTGGCCGTTGACTTGTGTGTATGACACAGGTCGTTAATAAATGTTATCATTATATTAAGTTAAAGTATGCACTCTTAAGATAATACATGATTCGTTTTATCTTTTAATGAACAATGATCAAAAAAAGTTTGTTTTGAATCGACGAAGATAATAAAGCACAGAAAAAATCGATGAGAGGCAGATTATGCTTTAACATAAAAAATTGCTATTATTATGACTTTATCATACAATATCATAAGATTATTAAGTGCTCTTAATATATATAAATAGAGTTAGGACGGACATAAAACTATTTCGCGTTTCATCAACCAAGTTATCCATAGGTATTATTTTAGTAAAAGTCTTATAGATCTATATTTTGATTTACTCAAGAAGGGGAAAATTTTGCGAAAAGCTTTTTGCGTGTTACCAATTTAAGGGCTTTCGCCTTAGCAGTCCCCTCTTTGAAGTTTCAGGGAGTAAAATAAACTCTTGTGACGCCTTGCCATAGAAGGAAACATCTCTCTTATGTGTTCGTTTCTGAAGCCCTACCCTTCCAACATGCTGGTATCGCTGAGGATGGCCAAAGGGTACTTCCTAAAAAAAACTAGAAATTGTTCTAATATCTTTCGTCTTGAATAATTAAAGACCTCATAAACCAAGAGCTCTAAGGTGTATTCAGTTATGCAACTTCTCAAGATAAAGAAATATAGATAGTTCATTACATCGATCATTGAGGCTCAGCTCTATCTCGATGATGACAAGCAGTGTATATCATTTCGTTTGAGCTATTGAAAAATATTAGTATTGCTAGATAAAAAATGAGATGCTCTTCCGGCTCTTAGCCACTCATAAGCACAAGCCTCCTGCTACACCAGCAGGAATAGGGGGAACTGATGATTCATTATTGCGGGCACTTTGCTTTAAATAGTGGTCTGAAGCTAAATGCGTAAATAGATTCTGTGTGATTAGTATAGTATATAAACATTCTTATAGGAAAATGCAATATAGAGGCACACATGGTTGTAACATTTATTCGTAGGGCCTTGAAGGTCTAAGAGTAGACAGAGCCACTCTTAAACGATAACATTAGCTTAATAGATTAATTTGACTAGATATAATAAATAACACCAGAGAATGATCAGTAAGAGAGAATAGAGTCCTTTCCGCGCCAACGGTGTTATATTCGAGAAATTGGGTATGCGAGAGTGATGGGGTATGGTTTCATCATATAGAGCTGACCAAACTGTGCGCGATAATTGACAGGAGAAAAGAGATATATTGTGATCACGAGTGGATTGAGCACTCAGTTACGTTCTAAACATAGCAAAACGACGAGTTTTCAAGATATACATTTGACAAATTACAATACAGCATGTCCACAAAGCGAATATGCTTAAGAGAAGGATAACATGTAATTGTATCCGGGCTTTTAAAAGTAGGATGGTAAACTCCCCAAAGTAATGCTCGCATGACTTTGGCGGGACTGAAAAGTTGGGATTATATTCCGCTATTTTTTTAGACCTCCAAAAGACTAAGCGGGAGGTTTTTTACCACGAAATACGCTCAACGTTAGAGAGATATTTATCGAGAGGTTATGTTACCATGACATATAATGATATAGGCTCTTTCGTTATTATTTATAAGATAACAGAAGTTCATAAAAAAGATAGGTAAGTGTACAACTGTAAATCAAGTGGGTTGTAAACAAAAAAAGAGTAATTCCGTAAATAGACTATCCTCCCTCGGACACTGCTCTCCATGTTAATATGTCTCTATGATCGGCTGCGAAACAACATATGGAATTATGAAATTTTATAATGGGGGATTTACTGATTTCGTAACGAGTATAAAAATATAACCAAACACTCTGAGGCCAGACATTATGATAGGTTTTATTGAGAGGCCAATTCTTGGTCCATGACGGGATTGAGCGGGTGGTAATTTAAACTTTTACTATAGCCGAGAGTATAAGAGACTCACAGCACTGAAACGTGAGGAAGAATCAATTTTAGTACCGTAAAAATAACCATATAGATTTAACAATCCAGTCCTGAGAGGGGTGAGGTAAAAGTAATTATTACAAAATGAGATTTCAAATATATAAAGTCGTGATATATATTTCATCTTACAGCTTTCTATTTATTTTTTCTACATGGTGGATCTTGTGTTATCAAAAAGTTTTTTTGTATAATATCGCAACAAGTCAGATTTTTAACATAGCTTATAAATAATAAGACTACTGATTGAGGACACTATTATTCGCAGTGAACTACTTACTATATTAAAAATTTAGCAATATTTGAAAATTTAACTAGATAACAACAAAAATTAAATTACGTGAGATGCTATTATCTTTTCTATTGCGGTGTAATTGTGATGATTTAGATTAAATAAAATACAAATCTACTCCTCCTAAAGTGAGTTCTAGATATAAAACGGTGTTTTATAAGGCATTTAGGTTATTATTTATGATGTATTACATCATGGCTCACCAGCAACACGTGAAGAGATAAATAACGAAACAACGTGAACAGTTTTCAAAATTTAGGTAACGGCTGGTTTAACATTGTCAAAAAAGGTTTTCAATGTTCGAAAAAACCGGATCGGATTTTAGCGGGATTTTATAACAGGAGGCCTGTTTCTATAAAATCCTTTGATATCAAAATAATCCGCAATTACATAAGATTTGTTAGGGTCTTGCATGTCAATTTAGAACCACGAAATCGTGGTTCTATCTTTTTAGTACTGCATCTTTGAAATATGAATGTAATTTTAATATTTCCTGAATCTTTTCTTTGTTCTAACAATTGCGAATTTCCTTCGAAAAAAGCTTATGATTGGCATGGTACGGTTGGGTCCCGGGAGTGATTGTAAATACTATATCTTCCGAACTTTATACCAAGTCATACATGGTACAAAAATCAATTTGGGGGACACGGAACCAATAGAAAATCTGCATGTTGCATGTTGTATGTTGTATAAAACTTACAACATCTTGTAACAACAACTTGGTCTACGAGCCAACACTTTATAGGCCTGGCGCAGTAGCCTAATTCGTCGTTGGCACTATTAGACATTAAAATTTGATAACCGCTCGAAACAGACATAGCCCAACAGCCAGGACAAAAAATCGAGTATGGGGTATCTCAGAACTTTTCCTCATCACATCGGTTTCACTATATTCATCCTCTCTGTATCGTACTCGCTTCGCTCGTCCTCAGATAGTAAATACTTCTCAGCTGTCACTCATTCAGCACTGACCACACTCAATGCTGCTTAACTTTTATATCCAACAAAAACTATAGATATATTTGTCGCCGTAAAACGAAACTTTGTGTACTTATTTATTACGTTAAGATATATACTTTTACTGAATTTCAACTAAATTGGATTACTATACGATTATTTACAATTTTTTAAAAATCTTACACAAGTCATCTAATAATAATTAGATAATAATAAGACGAAACTTACACATATAACATATCTCTAGTCTTATCATGACTACATTCGTGCCCAAATCTTAATCTCATCGCTTCGCGTTTTATGATTTTTTTTCGAAATTTCCGCTGCGGAATTATTACGGGTTAATGACATCATAAAAATATTTTCCGAATTTCTTAACTACAGCAGTAAAATGATTTTTGTACTTAGTTGCAACTCTTTAGCATAAATACACTAGGAGCTACGACGACACACACACATACAGACAACTTTGTAAAAACCTCTCAGTAGGTCTTATAATCACACTGAAACGGATAATTCTAGTGTGCATCGCCCCATTTTCGAATTTTATTCAAACAACAACATAATTTTTCCTATAATATACCAAATGGTATAATAGAAGGAAAAGTAAAATTGTGACTCATTTTGCACTACTTCACAACCAAATTTTTCTGAGAAGTATACTTATATTTATTAGGAAAATATCCAGACTGAGAGCTCATTTGAAAGCACGCTCGCTCAAATATTATAAAATCGCACAAAATCCAGTTTTCATCCAGACGGAGCTCTAAAATACACAAATGAAAACATGTATAAAGCTAATTAAAATTTCCACTATAAATATGATGTTTTTTTTTCGTCAAACACGAGATACCGTAGAAGCTAAAGTCATGACATTTGTTAAATAGAACTATACCTAGAAATTTATACTCATTCTTGATAGGTTTTTAATCAGCAATAACTTTGGTCTTAAGTAAAACATGCCGATTTTAATTATTAACTCACCTCGTCATTTATATAAAAACATTTTATTTAACTTTAAGAAATGATGTCTTCATGTTTTGTACACGACCTACTGGGCTAAAATGTATGTGATTTTATAAACTTTTGAGCACGCGCAATGATATCAAGGCCCTCCTCTCTGGATAGGCAGAGACAATATTTTTTAATTTCCACATTTTTATACCGTAGGTATAAGAAAAAGTGTTTCCTTTAATTTACGAAAAAAATTTCGTAAATGTGTAAAACTCGGAAAAATGATGCGATCCATTATGAGATTTATAGTCTAATGTATAAGACTAATGTGCAAGTTTCATCTCATTATCAGATTAGTTTAAATCTTATTTGACTGTACGTTTTTTTTTTAAAAAAAATCGGATATATATTGCCAATTGAGTTGAAAATTTGGTACAAGTGTATAATTTTAACGTGTTAATAAATAAGTTTATTACAATACGAATAAAGTATATATCCATAAGATTTTTGTTGGATCTTAAGCAGTTAAGCAGCATCGAGCTTGGTCAGTGGAGCTTGGTCAAATGGTTAGTCATCGGTCATCCTGGATGGATGACCGATGGAAATAATAGGATGTATTTCACATAGTAAATGCAGGAAGAGTGAAGCGAGTCATTATGAAGATGTATCATAATATTAATTTAACGACTTGTATTACCTGAGGACGAGCGGAAGCGAGTCCAAAGTAGGAAGGACGAACATAGTGAATGGTGGGTGATGAGGAACGTTCTGAGGGACTTATTTGGTTATTCAGAAAAAAATTGTTTGAAATAGTACAAATTGAGTCCGGCTCTTGGACTAACACATTTATCATAACTGCTATAAAAATAGATTGACGACTATTTAATTTATTATATTAGCTAACAGTACATTTTAAATAAACTCTAGAAAATCTTAAGAGGCACGGAGATTCTTAAAGTTTAATTTCTGCAGTTTAATGAAACCAAATTTCAGAGGCTTAATTGATGTTTATAGAAAGAGGTTAGAGTTTTTCAACTTTAGTTATCCATTTAAACCTTGAATATTCTTCGAGAGATTGAGACGAAATGCTTTTAATTAAACAAGTTGAGAAATGATCAAATACTTAAACATCTTAATTTTAAGTTAATTATTTCATTTAAAAAGTTTGTTGAAAAGAAATTAAGTATTTTGTTTTCAGGGTATATTATTTTTAAATATAGCAAACATCCTCTTTTTAACGAATATTCTTTGAAATCTACTGTACACACTCTGTAGGTACAGTTCAAAACACATTTTGGGAAGAACCTGAATCCAATCGAAAACTAAGTTGCTCTGACTAACAAATTTGAACAGGTTTGTTCATTAATTATGTAAAGAAGGTTTAATTGTATGGAAGTTAGAATTACGCGAGTATATTTGCTTGCAATTTGTGATTTTGTTATTTCGCAAGTACAAGTACAATATACTTTTTTTCCGAAAACTTTTTCCGACTATTTAAATCTGGCCAACAAGTATTTTCTTTAACATTATTGATTATTGTCTGCTGTAAATTTATTTCACATAGTGCTCATACTGGTTAAAGTGACTTGTCAGATTTGATAAGAAGAATTACCCAGTGGTGATACTCCTAGGCGTGGTAAGCAAACATTTAAGTCTAAAATTCATTGACATAATAATTTAATACCTTATGATGGGCTTGGAAAAGAACTTTTATCTTCACAAATATTGGGTTGATAGCAATGTGGCGATGATCTTTTATTTACATCTTTCGCTGACTTTTTTCGTTTTCGTAGTACTAGGTCTGACCAACTCCTCTTAACACATGGTTACACTATTCCCCATGAGGCTGTGCTACCCGTATCTTTTTTGAATTCTTCAAATCGCAGAAGACTATTCACTATTTATCGCAGAGACTAAAACTTTTGTTCTTATATTCAGGAAATCATACTAAAGAGCGTCTTCCGATTATGGGACCTGTGAACTTACGTCTTCCGATTATAGCTTTGGAACTCACGTTTAGATCTTCATCAAAACATCTGACGATGGTAGACACATGTAGCAGGTTTCATTATGGTGTATACTTAATTCGATGCCATTCGGATAAAAATTGTGGCTCTAGTTTAGGGTATAAAATTGATTTTTTGTGTGATAAAAATAAAGATGTAATGTCAAAAGGTCATGAGATAAACATTGTGAAGGTCTCAAAGTTTAAATATTCAGGTGTCGTATATTACTGATACGTTCAAATAAACTAAGCATGTTGAGTAAGGTTAGGTCTGATTTTGCATATATGCATGCACTCAGGACGGTAATTCCTCAGAAACAGCTTATTATGATTTATTAGTCTCTTGTAGTCTCTTATATTAAGTATAGAGTAGAATTATGGGGCAGGGCGCGCCATTTTTCTTTTAGACAAGCTTGACAGTGCTTAGAGTGATACTACAAAAACCGACCTCGTTTTATATAGGTGGCATACTTCAACGATATACACAAATTTTCAAATGTATTTGTAAACAACTTAATTTTTATTAGTTTATATGTCACTAGATAAAACTAGAACTTATGTTGATAACAGCTGTTTATCTTCATACATGTGTATGCAGATAAATTGTTCCTATCAGGCATCATTTATAAGCTATGTGATTTCACGACTCGCATATTGCAAAAACAATAGGGTTTGGGACATTAATGAGGTCGATTTTTGTACTAAGTTTAATTTGATCCAATTTAAGTTTCGAAAGATATTACGTCCATCATTTATATATTCTTCTTCAGTAAGTCCCCGCTTCCAAAAAATTCAGCCCCCACCTCTCCCTCCATCCATTAACCTAACCTTATAAGCTCTTTTTTTCAATTAAATAAACATCTATTAAAATAAATAATAAATATTAGCATTTAGAGTTGAGATATTTTTCTTTTTGGTAGCTGTACATCTTTAACTCACATCATGCCCCCTCCCTAAAGGCAACCCTGGCTACGTCCATTCTCTTAGACACTATGTAGCATTAAGTGCTACATAGTTTATCTGCTACCCTTTATCTGCTTTGCGGTCACGTGCCTCCCAGTGGCATTAAAGTGTTGTCCCTTATTAGTTTGTTATATGACTAGTTTATATAAGTGACATACTGCCACGCTTAATGCAAATATATGAATATATTAGTAAAAAAGCGTGATTTCTTTACATTGTGTTATATATGTAAATCAATAAGATCGATACTAATGCATATAATAATGGTATACTTGGTACATATGTTTAACATACATATTAGTTATTGAGTGTAAAATGCTGGCCTGCTTGAAGAACTTTTTAAATGTTTTGATTTGTGTTTTATTTTTTGCTGTTTGGTTAATGTCGTTGCACATATTTTAAAAAACAATAAGGTTCGAGGAGTAATAACATCAATTTGTATCAGGTTTTGATTCGATCCTATTAGGCGTTCGAAACTTATCTTTTCCCATAGTAATTATATATATATATATATATATATATATATATATATATATATATACATATATATATATATATATATATAATATATATATATATATATATATATATATATATATATAATATATATATATATATATATATATATATATATATATATATATATATATATATATATATATATATATATATATATATATATATATATATATATTATTGATATATATATATATATATATACACATTCTTTAAGGTCATTTTTTCTTTAATAATTTGCTTACAAATATTTTTGTTATCACATTAAAATGTTTAGGAAATCTTGGTCCTATGATAGGGGTATTTTAGTTATTATTTTAATCCATGAATAATATTAGCATTATTTCCTTTTAAATTTATTATTTACTCTGATGATGACTATCCTCACGCAATATAATTAAGATAAAGGGGCCATTGAACTAAAACTGCATTAATTAGATTTTGATAAGAAAAATTAATTATTTCATTTAAATAAGGTTTGATACCAAAGTATATTGTTTTCTAGCCAAACGAGCATTCTTGACTGCATCAGCTTGACATGTCGACCTTAAGTAAAATTTTATCATATTCGATTTATATTTCTTTGCCAAAATGTGGATTTGACTAATATACTGTCTAATCTTGAACTAATGTTGACTAATATTTCAAAAATCTGTTAAAAAAGATTGAACTATTGTGCTAGTTCAAAACCCTTTATTACACCTGCATGTTCGTGTGTTTGTTAGTGTTCTACGATAAAATTTGTAGTTACATCTTTCAAATAATATTTAGTAATTTTTAAGAAGTTCTTGGTCTATGACTTGATAAAAGACACTACAAAAACATAAAAACTTTAAAAGTTTTACAAAACAATTTGAAGATCAACCAGTAATTGTTACTGAAGTTTTACAAGGAGCTTTTACAAATTAACACACGAGGCGGGAGTCAAACCTTGGATCAAAAATCCGTTTCTAAGGTCCCTCATCGCGAAAAAATACGTTTTGCAAAACTTTATATTTATGTGTGTGTGTGTGTGTGTGTGCGAGATTTTTGTTTCGTTTCTAGACGTTTCTGTGGGTGACAATAACTTTCGAACGTTTTGAATGAATGAATAACCATTTATTAGATATCCTTTTTTTATACATTTTACATTAAATACATGCAACATATAATTTAATTGATATAAATAAGCTCAGTCTGTGGTTCTTTTAGTTTATAAACATAAAATTTTTCTTATTTTAAAGTGTTAATGAAATTTTATTTATTTATTTGTTATTAAAAATCCTTGTAATACTTTTTGTTCTTATTTTTATTGATTTTTTAAAAATAATAATTTGAAGTATTTTTGATTGTTTAACTGTTATTTCTTTTTAACTTTGTAAATTTTTGTTTTATGATGTGTTAATTTTGGTTTTTATTATTTTAATAATGCAATTGTTAAACGACAATAGTTGTTACCATGGATACTAATAAAATGTATAATCTATGCCTTCGTTGTGTATTTGCACTATACTTTAATTATTATTTTTCTTTATTATTTAATCTATTATTTTGAAACGTATAATTGTTTTTTATTTTTAAAAAAATATATAATAAAACATTTAGTTTTTATTTAAATTAACTTTTTAATATTTTTTAAAATTGTAGGCTTCTCGTCATAAGCATTTGATTGTACTATATAACTTAAATGTAATTTAGAGTGATTTCTTTCAACAATTTCTGCCCTTCGGTGATTTTTATTGTTGGACGCATGATAATCTCTTCCACCTTCTATCTAGATGAATTTTTCTCCTTCAACTATAAGCTCATCCCGTATCATTGTAGTCATGATGCTTTTATTATTTTTATCTACTCCTTGTATTGTAAGTTCTACTTACAGTCTTGTTATCTCACACTGTAAACTGTACTTTTTACTCCCTAGTGAGGGAAAAGTGAAAGTGTTTGCCAACTTTGACAGAATTATAAAATTTTTAAAAATTTTAAAGATTTTATGTTGGTACGAGAATTTAATATACGACTTTAGTTTACTTAAAATAGATTTCTATTCGAAGCTGTTTTATGGTTGAAAATGATAAGCTCCAAAATAAACAAAAGAAGTAGATATTGGTTTTAAGTAAAATAGATGACACTTACGCCTTGGGCCCAAGTTAACCCCCTTGCCCTCGGGAATTGTTCCTCTCACCTAAGTAAGCCTCGTACATAATCCGATTTTATTCCTTCTTTCTTTTTAAATAAATTAAGCTTGAATCTTCTGTTAGTTAGGTTGTTCAAGATATCTAAATTAATACATTTTTTGTAGCTAACAATAACACTTTACTAAAACAATTTAAGGAGCTGCTTAAGGTTCCATTTCAGTTAGTTCTATTAGTTACTTAGGTTTGTGTTACCTTTGATATCTTGTAACACAATTTACTTAAAGTTTTCATAGCTGCTTCCATCCTTTAAAGAATTTCCTGTAATGTGAGGTTAATATCTTGGCACGCCAATAAAATAATGTGAAGATAGAGGCTTTATTCTCTCTTCATCAAAGTAATTGACATGGTAAGAATAAGCTAAACTAACACAATAACAATTAAGGAGCTGAAGAATATATTAATAGTTGTTAGTATTAGTTTCTAGTCGTAGATAAAATTTAATATGCAACAAAGGATGAAAGTTTTCAGCTCTCGTATTATCTTCCTCGTTAAGCCTCGGGAGCCAAAATGTTAGTTAACTCCCTTGGCAAGCCTCGGAGCCAACTAGTTTATCTCCTCGGCCTACCAGCCTCGTGAGCTAATGAAGTTTCTTCCTTCCGCACTGCCTTAGGACGAAACTTTAACTTGAGCTGTTAAACTTACTTTCATCCCTTGTTGCATAAATAACTATTCTTTATTTCCTTCTTTATTTTTACTACTTAAGATAATCTTCTTCTAGTAGGTTGTACAAGATCTCTATTAATACCTATTTTTTGTACCAATGAGCTTTAAACAATTTTTTATCATAGCTGCTACATCATCCTCATTTTCTAAGAACATTTTGACAGGTTTCTTGTTAGTATCTTCTTCGTTATTTTGACTGGGTAAGGATATATTACTTTCTCAATTTGTAAATTTTTCTTAAAAATTTCCTTAATTTGATCCTTGATATCTTTATTATGCGACACGCCATACAAAACCAAATTCTTATTCAATTGATCATTCTGCAAATTCTCAATGAATTTACCTTGATTTTGAAGTAAAGTTTTCATATGCTTTATTTAATTTTTAAGGCATATTTTCAAGTGATATCTTACTTATTTCATCTCTACGAGTCTGTACATCCAAGGAAGTAGCTAGTCTCTTCTGGTCAAGCATCAAGCCGAATGCTTCAAGCACTTCTGACATTGAATAATGATTTTTTACTTCTACATCACCATTATTTTTTGCTTTATGTATTTTTTTTTTATATATCATAAATAAAATTTTGATGAATTATTTGTAATATCCAATAAGTCTAGATAAAAATTAATTATTTTATCTGCACTCTGTTGGTGTTTACTTGAACTAAAAAATAATTCCATGAATTGAAGTAGAAGATATTCAAGGTCAAGTTTACTATTGAGATTGTTTCAGTGTGAGTAAGAAATGTTTATGAATCAAGTGCCAAGATTATTTGTGGATTCTCTTTTAACTTGTGAAAATTACAATTTTTAAGCTTAAAAAAATTCTTTTATAAATGTAAAAATAATTGGCTTACTTGCAAAATTTTGATAATTTTATTTGTAAATATTTTAAATCAGTTATTCAAAAACCACTCTGTTCATTTTCTCAATAAAATAACTTATTTAACCATTTTAAATAAAGTAAAACGTGGAGACTAATGTTTACACTGTCAAAGCCAAGGACCAGATCATTCAAACGTTTTATCGGATCGAAATAAAACGTAGTACAAAATAGGACCTTGTTAATGTATTGTTTCCAATTATTTTTGAAATATCATTTATAATATTGTTTATAATGACGTCACATTAACTCACAATAATGACTTAGCAAAAAGTTAAAAAAAAATTCAAACACCATGTGGCCACGAAGCGGTCGTCAGGTCCAACGCCGCATAGTGGCTGAGGTCGCAGTTCGGCCACTTTTTTATAATTTAATTTATCTAATCTTATTTTATTTGAAATATCTTATCCTAATTAGTTTGATTTTCTCATTTAAATTAAATTATTTATTAATTGCTATCTCTCATAATTCGATTGGTTTTATTGTATATTTAACCTACCTTTTTCTATTTTAATATTTTCCTATTAAAACTCATAGTATTAAACAAAAAAATAACTACATACGTATAAAACTTCTCCTGCCTGAGTACAATTACTAGGCTGTCTTTATCAAGCCACTTTTAACTTTATTAACTCTAATACTTGACACAATTATATTGTTGATGTAGTATTCTATAAAAATGTTGTATGAAAAAACGGCAAAAAGGAAATGTGAGTTTAAAAAAGAAAATGGAAAAAATGAGGAAAAACATTCTCTTCAAGTTTAACATTATTAAGGTAAACACATTATTTACTTATAAGATATTTTTTATGGTAAAACGTTTTATAGAATATACTTTGTTTGCCTTATTCCTAGACTTACTAAGAGTATATATAAGGAAGAGTTTTTAAGTGTAGCTCTTATGTGGATGCGAATGGAAACCACGCAAGTGAACTCTTGACACATCACTTAACTTTCTTTTGGCATAACTTATGTATACTCTTTCCTCATATCGCTCTCCAGGTTTCACGACAGTCCCAAATCTCAAACAAGTTTTTTCTTATAAGAGTATAAGTTATTTTCAACAACTTGGGAAACCTATAAGTGTATCATATTTTATGCTTTGCCCACTTGAGTTATCAACTTTATCTTATAAGAAAAACTTTATATAAAATACACAATTTTTTCTTACTTTTCTAACATTAAATTGCTTAATTTTAAACTTTATAAAAAAATTAAATAAATGTTAATGATAAAGCAATTATACTAAAGTAATATCCCTTTTAAAAAGTGATAATATAATAAAATCTTTTAGATGACTTCACATTATTTGATATTCGTTTACAAATAATTGTTAAGTATACCTTCCTAAACTTAAAGCATTAAGCAGCATGTCATCTTAGTAAGTAAAATGCTTGGTTTTATTAATTTATTAAAAGATCATAAAATATACAAACAAAATGTACAGAGGATACGAAGAAAGATCTATTTGTCTTGGAAATATGATTATAAAGAATAAAAATAATAATAACTAGAAAAGCACAAAATTACATTTAAAATATTAAAATAATGCTCCCATCTAATTTAAATCTCAGTTTATCTTAATTTTCAAATTTTTTTGGTGCATTTCCTTTTAAAAAATTGGAACCAATTATGTTACAAGTGTGTTATGTTACAACCGATTATTTAACATGAAATAGATTGTGGAGCGTATTTCATAGGTTTACTAAGTCTTAATCTAGAGAAACCGAAACGCGGCCATGAGGATCATATATTTTTATATAAATACAACAATTCAAATAAAATATACATTTTTATAAAATAATTTTGAGGAACATATTGGCAAATGTATATTTTTCGCTTGCTTTAATTTTTTACCAGCTGTTTATGAATAATACGATTTTTAACGTTTGTGTATTTCGTTGTTCTTTTGTTGCCTCTTAAGGTAATTTTCACCTTCGACTCCCGGGCTAATTTGTCGCACTCGTCTGTATAATTCCATTTTACTGCCTAGTAGTATAATATACTATTATATACTTTATGATAAATCTTATTAAAGAGTGTAACCTTGTAAGGATTGAGTATATAACCTTCAAGTTATGTTTTTAGTGCGTTACTAACTTAGCTAAAGGAAGAATACGAAGCGGAAGTTAAATAGCTACCATAGGAACCTAAGGTCCTGCTAGTTACTATTATTCTTGTTAGCCTAAAAGATATTCGAGATTAAGTACAGAGATTCCAAGTTATGTATCTCTTTTCATATTTTATAACTGAATAAAAAGTACATTTTCCCCCTTTTGGGGATAAAGTATATTTACGCTATATTTATAATAATACTTATAAAATATCATGTTTGAATTAATAAATTTTCATAATTAAACAAATGTATAATAATGCGCGAGCACTTATTAGAAGCTCAACCTGTTCCGTGATACTGTATTTAATATTATGATGCAATATTACAGGAAATTTAGAATTCCACAAGGCCGCATACAAACTACTTTAAAACCAATATAACTTATGATTACTTTAGAGTTGAAAAGAGGAAGAGCAATTTCATTTACGAAATTCAAGTAACTCGATGTTGTCCTTGTATCGCTTCTCTTAGATTATTATATCTAGAGCAAGCAATATTGCTTTCAAATTTCATTTAAAACGTAATGCTTATGTTTATTAAAAACAATTGTGTTATCGTTTTTATGTTTTTTTATATTTATAAAACAAACTCAAAAAATAAAAAGATGTTTTGCGTAGTCAATTGATTAGGGTCTGGTTAATTTAAAGAGACATAGTAGTCAGTTTTTTCTTTGCTGTTTTTCGACCTCGCATACGACCTACTGAGCCCCTCCCTCTTTAGAGGCGTATTCTTTTGTCCAAGGGATTTTATTAAAACGGATTACAAAAGGTTCTATTTCAGTAAATGTCCTGAAGGATTAATGTTAACTTTAAGGTCCCAAGGATTAGTATACAGACATTAATACACTGTCTTTTTTCTAAATCCTTCATTGCATATTAGATTAGAATGAACTCTCAATTTTTTCTTTTAAAGTTAAAGCTATCTGTGTCACTGTATTATTAAGAAGAAATAAATAAATACTTTTAAAGTTCGCTCCCTCTTTCCATTTTAATATTCTTTATTTTAACTCATTAAAATAATTTTGCTGAAGATTTTAGTAAATTAAATGTTGCCGACTAATTACAATTGTGTTGTATTTCCAATAGTTATTAACTCTCTGTTTTACTTTTTGCATGTTTACTATTGTAAACATTTCTCTGTAGATTTAATTTTCTTAATAGGGTAGTAAGTTTTATATATATCCATAAAACTGTTAGTGCCTGTTTATATTACCTCTATTGTTTATTTTAAATAATTTATAATTATTTATGATTTTGCTGAAAAATAATATATATATATATATATATATATATATATATATATATATATATATATATATATATATATATATATATATATATATTAATAAATAATTTACATAAATAGCTTCCTCCCATCATTCACTCTGGCTTGCAAACCTCCTAGAATTTTTATTTATACTATTTTTACCAACGGTCTTAAAACAAATTTATTTTCTTTCGTACATTTGTATTTTCTTATAAATACTAAGCTATTTTGTTATTCCATTTTATTAAGCATAAAATAAGAGTTAGATAAAAAGAACATGAATATTTCATTAAGTATTATCTCATGTGAGATTCCTGTCAGGACAGTTGTAAGTTTAAACCATGAAAAAGAGTTTTCACATCTTCATATCCCTAACTGAAGAAAATTGTGACTAACTTTTCATCATATTTACTCGGTAATATTAGCGAATTGTTATCTGTAAATGTCTACGAAAAGAAAGTTTCATCAGGGGTAAAGCGGCCCCCTATTTTTACTTAGAAACGTTATCCTGATAAATCCAGAGTTCGTTATCATAATAATTAGTTTTTCTAATTTTAGTGATTGTGATATGTATAATTTTTAAGATTTATGTTTAAAAGCCTGAAGATAGCCACAGAGTTGGCTGAATTATATAGCTACCATTAAGTGATACGCTGTTTTTGATTGAGATATAGAACTATAAGCCATTTTATTCTAGTTATTAAAAAATTGGAAGTTCCATAAGAGAAGAGTGAAACCAAAGAGTTGTTGTTGATATCCTAAGCTGTCACTCCACTGCTTGTAACATATTTTTTTAAATTTTTTTTATGGAATTGCGCTAAAATTTTTAAAGATAAGCGCTAACTGAGCTTTAAAATAACATATAATAGTGTGCACTGCCAATTTAGAGGCAATGTTTTGCATTGATAATTATGCGCGATTTCATGAAGAATACAGACCAATTGAGTAACAGCTAAATTTACAAAGGATAAAGTGGAAACACGCATTCCAAAGGAAATTCGCCCGGCATGCGAACCATTGTGGACATTTTTTTTAATATTGACTTTTAATTTCAAACTCTTACGGGTAATTTCCAAACTTCTGTTTTTCTATATATATTTATTTATTTACAAAATTTGGACGAAAAATTATTTTCCATTTACAATAAGTTTAATATATAGCTGGAGCGCGTAAAACTTAAAAGGCATGCGGGGAAAAAATAGCTATTTAACTGTTCGTTTAAAAGTTATAGGTAAATATAAATATATATTGATGCGATACATAAAGTATTCGTAAAACTTTATTAACACCTATCAACAGTTAACTTGACAAATTTATATTAACAAAAGATGCTATACAATAATAAAATATATTGCATTTAAAGGATTAGTTTTTAACGAATATTCTTTAGAAAATTACGCTTATGAGGTTTTTCGTTAACAGAAGTGGATGGGAGTGGGGGGTTAATTCCGGCTAGCCGCATGATTCCGAAAATCTATACATACTCTATACTCTTGCATGTGGCGAAAGATAACTTAAAAAGATTTTCTCAAGTTGAAACATAACTTTTTATTTGTTATATAACACCCTTGACATGAAATCATCTTTATTCTGAGAATGAGGTGAGACCTAAGTTTTGGGTCAACATCTCATTCTGACAAGGAGAGAAGCGAGTCCGAAGGTGCGAAGAGAAGTACCAAGGTACCCCGTACAAATTATTTCTGATCTATTTTTACTTCATGAACATACAGTGTATGAATGAAAAACTTTTCAAAACATTTAATCACGTGTCCACTTTGTAACAGACTTACTTAACTAGTTAGTTCTTATAGATGATTAACAGAAAAATATAATTTAGTTTTGAGGGAAGTATGACATTCCTGAGAAAAAAATCAGAAATACCCAACCCGGAGAACTATTTTCAATATCTATACTTAACAAAAAGTAAAGTAAAAAAGCTTTACCTCATGGCGGTGTATAATGTGAAGTTTTTTGATTAGTTTTTAAGAGGATAAGAATCACTTTTTACTCCAAAAAAATAAAAAGTGTTTTCCAAAATTGGGGTTGGAGTTCTCAAATCTTATAAGAGGGAGTATTTACTAATTTTTTGAGAGTGGTATCTCTTAATTTTTGAGGAGAACCGGCACAAAATAAAATTTATGGGCTCAAACCTGTCTTAGACCAAAAGAAGGTGGCATTCCCTGAATTCATGAGGAGGAACAGTCCCAAAAAAATGTAAAACAAAATATAACAAAATCTATGAAAATAAGAATATAACAATAATTAAAAATCCTCAACTTCCGGAGATAAAACCTTGTATTATATGTACTTTCATCAGCTTCGCCTCGGGAGTTGATAGTCATAACTGACTGCTTCGGTTCTCTTGGCTTTAGTCTTGGGAACAAACAGATTGATCTAGGAAATAATAGCATTTTTACTCATTGGTGCATAAATAACTATTATTTTAGTGTGTACCCCTATACATATTCTCTATACATATTTTAATATTTGTTGAGAAATATGTATGAGGATTGGAGGAGCGTATTGGTATTGGATTTTGGTCTTTATATTATATATAAGGCAATATTGGCTTCTTGTCTTAATAAGATTGAACTAATAAGTATTATTTTTTGGATTAAAAATAAAAAAAAAATTAAATTAAAATTTAATTTAAATTTAAATATTTAATTGTTAAATCATATTTACGATTAAATGTTTACCTTTGATACTCTATAAACAATAATAAATAAAATTGTAAAGGGTGATTTTGTAAAATACGTATTCCGTGATGTTTTTTTCATGTTTATCTATGTTAGTTATTGTTGTCATTTTAAAAATTGCATGGTTTGGAATCAATTTTTATAGGAATAATCTAATAGATTAGTTTTAACCCCAGTTTGGCCTGAATAGTTTAATAATATCGATCATTTTTTACTCTAACAGTTTATATTGCTACCATGAGAAGTACGAATAATAGACGTGAAAAATGAGGGAAATATATTTTTGTGCTATGTTAGGTAGTTAAAGCCACCTGCTCGCCTGAAGGCAACATTGCTCTCAGCTAGACCTGCCACTCTAAATAATAACCCTTCCAGTCGTATTATAATAATAGAATATGATAAGAATAGAATGACTATTCGCCAATAAATGAATCTTAAAAACGCCACAAGTGATTGTTAATTCTTTGTGTAAATATTGATCAACAATAAATAATTTCTATCGCATTATCTTTTTGCGAGTAAGATAAAATTATTAACGTTAAGTCATTGTGACAAAATAATTCTTTACAAAATTGTTCTCATTACATAACATTCACATTTGAAGTCTTTATATAATTTACCTATAATTTTAGGTGTAGCGTTGCAACAGATAGTAATAAAACTATTAAAATGACTCATCAAAGAAGAACGAGTTGATAATAGTTACTTGTTTATTAAACTGGTATCACGCTCCGTAATCTAAGCTTTGCCGCGTTTAATTGTCTTCCATGATTCTCTATTAATTTGGTAACACTGCGAGTATAAAATATTGGTACGAACTAATGCTATATTTATTCTATTTAATTAAATTAACAATTAATTAATTAATTTAATTTCAATGGGATCATAATTCCTGAAATATAAAACAAAATGTAATAATTTAGTTATAATAAATATAACACACGGTTATAATCAGTTGCCAGCGTGTGAAAATTAGGGGAGTGAGCCAATAAGGTTATGTAACGATATATTTTGGGTAGAAAATTTTAATTAGAATTTAGTTTAGATAAATTTGAAATTTTCTTTAAATACTTAATCTCGATTTAGAAGGTATTTATTATTTGATTTATTTTATAGGCTTATCTAGTTGGTAACACTGTCTTTGATGAGGTGGAAGAAGGTTTTTCCGACTTTCCTTGGTTTTTTCCACGAGGCCCCGGTGGGGACGGCTTCGGCCGTAGGGCCGTAAATTAATTTTAATTTATTAATTTAAAAGTTCCTTTTTTTAGTTTTTTTTATCAACGTTCTGTTCAAGTTAGTCTTGATTTTAGCGAGTATCCGTTTCATTTCGAATTGGTTGATTGTTGTACAAGTGCTTTGGACGCCCTTCTTTTGAAGGTAGGTGTACTGAAATTTCATACATAGGATTTCTTAAAATATTTTTTCTATTGCAAATTTTATTGTCCCTAATTCTAACTTTCCTAGTCTTGTAAGATGGTTTCATTTACGATGTCTCTAATTGAATTGGTTTTTGTGTCACATAGGGTTCTAGTCTTAGGCTGATGGCACGGATGTACGTTGGTTCGACGCTTATGTTAAGTTAGAAACTTCTGGATGAGGAGAAACAATGTGTGATTAAATATTTAACCTTTATCAACTATTTCGTCAACTTCACCCACCAATAATAAACCAATAATAACCTTACAACCTAATTTAACCGTTTCCTATAATCATGTATATTTACCATAAATTGGTAGGTAGGACCTTAATTTTAATAACTCATGTATAATGTTTTATCTCTATGAAAAGGATATGTATTAGTATGTTTTAAACTATAGAGTTGTTTATTGTAAGAAGAATTGTCATTTTTATTATTTTTTTTAATCTGATTTAATTATAATTATCAACTTACACAATCTATTTTATTGAGTACTTAGATTAAGTTATCCATGTCCTATCTTAAGCCATATGTAGATCCATTTTTAATAGTTCTAGAGGGTTGGTTCTTATCCCCCTCCCTTCGTGGGTTAAAAGAACCAGGCGCTCATGAATTAAGTATTTGGTACTAATACTAATTTAAGTAAGTTCTTGGACCTAATTTCGGTCTAGTATCTACTTCGATTGTTACTCCCACCCCCAGCGGCCAGACTGAGCTGGGCATTAATTATATATGTTATAGTTAGTCCTGGATGTTAAACACAATTTCATAATTGGCCTACCTCATTGGTTCCTTAATACTATTTTCCCTCGCTGTCAACTCATTTTACATCAATTTTTTTATATTTGCTACACTTTAGTTGACTATGCATAATTCCCTAAGCTTTTTCATTGCTAAGGATGCCTGAATTTACTGAAAAAATCTTACAATTTTTCTTTAATACGCCTGTTGCATTGTTTATGTTGTTTACTCTTGACTTTATACTATCCAAGTAGAGTTCTGGAAATAACCCAGTAGAATAAAGATTTAGGACTTCCGGTGGTGACCGCGTCAATGTAGATGAAGAATCCGACGTTTCGCTTCCACTGTGGGAGGCATCTTCAGGGATGTAGGACATCATGGATAGAAACGCAATGCTCTACAAAACTGAACTGTTTTGTCTCAGTCCCTGAAGATGCTTCCCACAGTGGAAGCGAAACGTCGGATTATTCTTCATCTACATTGACGCGGTCACCACCGGAAGACCTAAATCTTCATGACAACAACCGCGGAAGCCTACGCAGTTTATTACCCAGTAGAATAGTTAAAGAGATTATCATCACTGATTTAATGAATCAATTGGTTTAAATCAATAAATCTATTAGTGGTAAGATGACATTTCCAATCAATGCCTTTATTAAATACACAAATAATAGCAAAATAACATAATTGATGTATTAAAATAAGGCTACTTCTCACCTATAAAGCTTGCGCATTGCGCTGCAGAGAGAAAGTTCCTTTACTCTATAAATAGCTAGGCCAGAGATGCGTTTAATGGATTTACTCTTGAGGTATTGTTGTAAGTAACTACCAGACTTCAGCACCTATACCCTAATTTTATTTTGATAAACGAATAAATATTTGGAAGGATTTTGTTATAGTAGAACAAACATTCTGCATGAAAGTTCTCTTTGGGTGTTCATTCCTGGCTGATTTGATAATCACGGCATTACTAGTTATAAGAATGATTACTAATTAAAGGGGAGAAGAGACAACTTATGTCTGTTCTTCCTTACGAATACCTATACTGTGACCTTTATAAGGATTATTAATTTGATCAAGGTGAGCTGTAGCTAGGTCGGATATGATGGGTGATATTAAATACTCATCATTGACTATCACTGTGACTGACTGGGTTTGACTGGCAGGAATGAATCCTCTATCCAATCTATCTAAATTGCATGGGTTCAAGTTATTGATTCTAACGTTGGATGGCTATCTATCAATTTTTTTCATTTCACCGTCTTAAGGCCTTAGATAAGCGATAAACGTTTTGAATCTCTGCCGTAAATAATGATTGGAAACCTATAAAATTGAAAACGCTATCAAGTTGGAACTAAATGAATTGGTGGAAAAGTTTCATAAATAAAAAGAAGGATGGCTACTCTATAAGAAGAAAGTGGAAATGGCTCTACTTTATTAGATTGGTTCTATTTCTCAGTATAAAAGAACTTTAGGTCCTTAGGCTTGGGTAGATTTGATTACTATGAGCTAGGGGTGTAAGGGATATAGTAACCTTTAGAAGAAAAGGGCTGAGATAGTAACCTGCTCTAACCCATTACCTTTATCTTCTTAAAACGTTTTACGAGCTTTTTTGTAATTTTAGAAATTTAATGCTGTCATAAAGCTTGACTGCGATACATTCTTCTAACCCTTTGGTATTGTTAAACTGCTTCTTAAAAAGTGAGAGAGATATTGTAACATAAAAACATACATAGTTTGAACTCTGGAGAGCTAATGTGTTAATGTTAAGTGCCACTAAAAGTTGTATTTTTTTAATTCAAGGGAAAAGTTGGTTCAAATTATCAATAACTTCTGCTTAGAGATTTAAGTAAGATAAGGAAGCCTGCAATAAGTATTTAGAGAGAATACGCTATTCTAAGGGCTTCGTGATTCACAGTTATTCTTGCCTTTTTGATACAATTTATGATGCTGAAAATCTAAAAATATCAAGTAATTTAACTGAGTAAGGAGTGACTTCGTGTATATAATCTGCCTCACCGTCTGGGTTTACACAAATAGAATAAATTAAATTGTTACATATACGACAAAGTTTTGATTAGCACTATGATGTTGCACCAAAATGCACCTTGTACTCAAAAAGTTCACTTTTTAAAAAATTGGCTTAGGGAGAACTAGGTCTACTTTTGAAAATTCGACCAAATGTAATTGGTATATACATAACTATAGTATATAGAGGCATGTATATCTTGGGAAGTTTTTAAAAAAGTTGTAATATTAATGGTTAATGTGGTGATGTCATTTTACAATGCCATAAAATGATAGACTATACTTTGTCGCATAAACGACGCAGCGTGAAGGAAATTACACGGCTTGTAGGGTTTCGAGTCAAAATTATTTTAATAAAAATAATTTTTTCATCATCTACTATAGTTGGAAAGTATTGTATTCACCTAATAAAACTCAGAACCGAGGTTTCACTATAATCACCCATTTCAGGCATTTTTATGACGTTCTAAGTCAATTAATTATATTGTCGTCTGTTTACTTTGAAAGTTATTGGCAAAAATATATATTAATTTAAAAAAATAAATATTACAATAGTCATATTGTAAATATTTTTTTTGTAAACTAATAATAACTCGTGATGTATTACATGATACAATGTATCAATAAATATAATCTAATTATTAGTTTTTGTATATTACGATATAGTATTGCACACCATTTTATAGAATAAAACATGTTCACGTTAATTTCAAAATACTAAAAATAATTAATAATTTCATTATTAATATTTTCATTAAAAATGAAAATTACAATTTCAAAATATTAAAATAAATGGGTATAAATAAAAGAAATATACTGCAGAACAAGCTATTAATAATACAGAACTTTTAGTTATTAAAACATGAAGTGCAAAGGGAAAGAAGGAAAATGAATTGTTTAATTACAAACGGTCTTTCTGAGCAGGATATTTATTGTCAGTATAAATTTCATTTCTGTAGATTTTATTATCAACTATAAATTAAATCTAATTCTTCCTGTGTAGAGGAAGTAATGCTTAAAACTATAAAATATTATATATTTAATAATTTTCTTTTACAAAACTTTTACTGTTTTTCTGACAATTTTATAAGTTTTACACGATATTTACTTTACAGTAACGTAATGTTTATTTTCTGATGTTGAAGAACCCTTGTAAGAGTCTTAAGAGTTATTGAAGTGTTTAATAATATAAAAAACACGAGCAAATGAAGGAGCTATCAATCCCAAGTTATTTTACGCGGGGAACAGAGTATCTAATATGCTTCGCAGATATTGCACAGTATTTTTATAAAAATATATAAAAAGATTTCCGTGTTTTTACATTTTTTTATCAACTTTTATTTTATTACTTAGCGTCTTTTTGCTTTTGAAGGTAATTTAATATAAGGTGTGAAGGACTTTCTTATCCTTGGTTATATTCTCGCAGGGACAATATAATACACAGTAAGCCTCTTCTTTTCTAATATTAGACTTTATGTATGGTAGAGAGTAGAGTTTTTCTTTACTGTGTTATAGTATAGTCATTAATATAACCCCATTAGGGATCTTGCGAATAAGTTATTTTTAAAAATTTTTATATTTTCTTCCTGACGTCGAAGAAATTTATAAAGTTTTTCGAATTTATAAACGCGTCCAATTAAATTACGGCCAATACATTAGTATTACCAAATTCACTAGTTATTAGTCTCTTTATTCTTTGGCATCAATTAGTTTTATTAGCATTACTGGCTAAAATCTATTAGGGAAATTCACAGCCATTTTTGAGTGACTATGAGTTGTCAAGGAGCTATGAGGACACTTATGACATTGTGACACTTATGAGGTTGTATCCTAAGAAATTGAAATCAGTACAGTATTGCGTGATTTAAACTCGTTGGGTTATGAGTTAAACATTTATCCTTCATTATTGTATTAATTATTGAAATTATCCCCGTTCAATGTACTATATTATTATGTTATGTGTAAAAACTATTCTTTTCCTAAAAGTCTATAATGGTTTTAGTGAAACTCAATATCTTCCTTAAGAAATGACTAAATCCACGCATTTTATATATTTTTTAAAGGAAGTTACCCATGTGAAATAAGCACTATATCAGACGTCTGAGAAAAATTAAATATAACGATTTTTTTGGTTAGACATCTGATATTTATTTCAAAATTCGTTTTTTGACATTTTTTTTTCAAAAAAACAATTTTTCAAAGAAAATGTTTGTTCTGAATATATTGATGGTATACAAATCATCTTGAGGCAGTGTTGCCAGTAGTTCTTTTTAGATTTACCAAATCAGTCTGTCTCTACATAATGTAGTGACTTGCTAGATGACGCAGAAAATTGTTGATCAGTTCAGCGTCTTCCGATTTATAATACCATATACCCCACTATCCAACAAATTTTTATGTTTGATTTAGTCGTATAATAATAAACTTATTAGGTACCAGAGTGCTAATAATCATTTTGTGTATTCGTTTTTTCCTTTTCCTCATTTATACCGTAGGTAAAAAGGAAAGGTATTGTGTTTGCAAAAAATTCAAAACCGGTATGTCACCGGCATTGTCCGTTTCAGGTGTTCTAAAGACCTCCTGAGTAGTTATCACAAACTTGTCTGTCTGTCTGTATGTGTATGCGTGTATCTATTATCATCCTAGCTCCCAGTGTATTTATGCTAAAGAGTTTAAATTTTGTACAAAAATCAGACTTTAACAGTAATTGTAACTATCCGGAAAATAATTTTGTTAGTACGTCATTAATCTGCAATAATGCCTCAACGAATATTTTGAAAAATCACTGATGTGGAATTTTGTGATTGGATTGAGGTGTAACACACGTGTAGCCATGTATAAGACTGACATATGTGCTAAGTTAATTTTATAACATTGATTTCATTATCACCATAAGTTCAATTTTTATCAAATGACTTGTTTACGTCTTTTAAAAAATTGAAAAAATTGAAACATTATTTAATTGAGTTTAATTATTTAATTAATTAAGTTTAATTACGTCACAAATAAGTATATCAAGTTTTATTTCAATACAACAAATATATACAAAGTTAAGCAGCCTGCCTGGATGGAGGCCACTGGGAATGAAATGGATGTATTTCAGTAAATAGAGTCCGATGACGTGTTGTAAGATATATTTGGCGAATTGCATATTCTGAGGCCGAGCGAAATGAGTCTGAAGTAGGAAGGATGAGCGTAGCGAATCATATGTGCTGAGAAAACGTTCTTGATTTATTTTAAACCATTGAAAAATTAGAATATAATTTTGTTGAAATAAAGCATGAGTGAGTCTCGTCTTATTATAATCAAGTACATAAAGTTTTATATAGACACGGATAGTCTATTATTGGTTTCAATTGGATTACTCGAGTTAAGCAGAATGAATTGTGATCAGAACGTTTGAATAGATAACCACTGTGTATTATATTCGAAGCGATAAAGATAAACGTCGCAAATTCGATAAGGGGTAGAAAAAGTTTAAAGATAGTTTGTACCTGATTTATTAGAAAGCATTGTTACAACTGACACCTGAACATTTTCATTGACTTCCTTTAGTACATACAGATTAAAAAACTCGGAAACCAATATTCGTGTCTGTATGTATCTATGAAAAGCTGCACTGCTTAGATATTTGAAGAAATCGAACATGGCGTCCCGAAATGGTGTGGCCTATATATATTTTTAATAAACCTATATGACCTTAAACCAAGCTTTTGAGACATAAAAATTTACAAAGCGAACTACTAAGCAGCTCTAGGATCTCAACGGAGAGCTTAGTTCTATATTTGGCTGCTTGTTTTTGAATTATTTTTACTTTTTGCATTTGCATTTGGATTAAAAGAGTTGGTCGTATGTAGGTGAAGCCAAGAAAAGTAATTGTTCAAAAAGTATAATTTCACTAGTTTTCCTTCTTAGTCTTTTACCTTTTTGACCTGAAATCAATTGTATAAATAGTCTGCTCATTTAATAAGAGTTTTTCTTTTTCACAAAAAAATTATTTCTGTTTAATGAGATGTATACGTTTTGGTTATTTAATTACTTGTGCCTTGTACCTAATTCCATCGTTTTAAATTTGTGTTATAACTATTTTGGCATGAATTATGTACTTAATAAATCTGAGTATTCATTTAAAAATGTATTTATTAAAAATATAATATGTTAGCATTTTTTGATCTATAACATTCTATCATTTTAACTTAAGTTTTTAATTACTTTTATCATGTTTCAGAAATGATACCTGCAAGTTATAAAAACTAAAAGGTTAGTTATTTTGTTGCATAATATCATTAGGTTTAGATTTAATTTTACCACCCTGGTCGCTTTAGTCTAGTCGTATATTCATCAATAGCGTCAACCTATACCTTAAAACTCTTAATCTAATTTACCTTTTTTTAATGATACTAAGACAGAAAATTGCCAGATAACAGTTTCATAGTTCTTCGCTACTTTGGAAATTAATTTCCAAAGTAATTTAGTTCAGATATAATCGTTGTAACAAGCCAAATCGTAAGTGTCTAGGTTTACCTAGTGAAAAAATACAAAGGAGTAGTAAATGCTCCGAATTGTTTTTAAAAAAGGGGGTTCGTAAACTTGTACCTTAAAAATCAAGACTTGGGGCACATCCGTTTCCACAGATATGTCATTAAAAAATTTGACATGTGAATTTAGTATCCCGATGTACACATTTCAAAAATTAATGAATATAAACTAAAAAGTACTGGGCCTTATTTTGATCATTCAAAAAATTGTTAAAATATCTTTTAAAATGCGATATAAAAATCACCAACCCCTCTCCCAGTTTGGAGGTATCGGGGTAAAATTATTGGGTTTATATTTATTATAAAACTATTTCAATAAATTTTTGACTGTGTTCGGGAAAGGCAACACTTCACAGTTGGAGGAGGGAGCAAAAGAATTTGATTTAATGTTTAATTTATTAATTACAAAACCAATTCTAGTATAACAAATAAAAATATTTATTATTTTGCTTTATATTTATTTATCAGTGCTCACTATATAAACCGGCGAAAGAGATTTGAAACATATTTTTCCACTATATGATTTTTAATGACAATAATTTATAATTATTTTGCTCGTTTTGTAATATTGTCTTTTAATGTTAAATTATTTGAATTATAAAGCATTAAAATTTGTGATTACTTAACGATTATGCTCATAATTGCATCTCTTACGAGAGCTTAAATACATTATTTAAATAAGTGTTGGCCAGCATTTGTCCTAGATTTTTTGGGGAAATGCACATGATTATTTCATATGCAAATCAAAATCATTCTACTGAAATTAGCTGGTATAGTAAGTTCAGTTTATACTGCTTGTACATATTTGCTTCATTTCATGGTATAATATACACATGATAAAGGAAAAACAAGCTTTACAAGGAAACTTTGCTTGGCTTGTGTTCGGCGATCCCATCGCCAAAATTTGTGGAATGTTTATAGTTGACATTGGATTTAATTAATATGCTATTTTAATTAACGAGTTATTTCTATCCTTTTCATTTATTTTTCTAAGGTTCAAATCCTAAAAAAATAAATAAAACCTAAGAAATCAAGTTCTTGGATTTCGAAATTGTCTATTCCAATTTTAAATTAGACTTCTTTTTTTGAGGAATTATAAGAAACATTTAAATAATTGTCCCTTAAAACGTATCTCGGAGCCAAGCTAACCTGTTTGTTATAAACCTTTTGGCTTATAACAAATAGAGACTTCTCGCTCGATCCAATAATCTGGGTTGGATTAAGTATAATAAGGGACTTTTTATCAGGTTTATGGCACAGCAAGATACCTTTTAGATTTTTTTTTTTTATAAATGCAATATTCATCTCAAATATTACGTAAAGTTTAATTTGGTTGGAAAAACTGTGACATGAAATTTACATAAAACTATATAATACATTTAATTTACAAAGAAAATTTGTTCATTACAATAAAACTTAACTTTATTTAGGACATCATAAAAATGCTTAGATATGGTTTCAGAATTTCGATTAACTGTGTAACTAAAGATTTCAGCATATCTGATGTTGCTTGAGCTGATGTGTTAATGGTGTCTGACGTCACCTCAACCAGGTTATTAGCAGCATCGGTCGCAGTCTGAGTCAAGTCCCCGCTAAGCGCAATAACTTTGTTGCCAGTTTGAAGTCCTGTATCTATCAATTGATTTCCAAGATTTTCCACCACTTGTATAGGTTTTCCTAGTGGCCCTAGTTGATTTCCAATAGATCCAAGTAAACCTGAAATAGCCAGATAACCTAAGTATAATTCCCATTTATTGTTGCCTAATCGTTGTTGACTTTAATGGGTTTTATTTACAATTACTCTTTTAATAGAATTCTCTTCAATGACCATATGTATTACCCTTCTGATTTATAGTCCTCTGAATATTATTATTTATTTTAATATACTTCCATTCTGATAAAAAGAACCTACTATTTTCAGTCAAACTTATTTAACACAATACAATTTTACGAAAGACAGCTAGGAAATGCAACAAGCAAAGTGACTGCTACATCTGGGAACTGTTCTATCACTCGACATTCGCCATTATTGATGGCTCGACATAATGTTATCTCCCACTCTCTTTCGTTACGTATAACTCATCAGGACGCGACAGAACCTGAACTCACTCTGACCTTCAATTAAAATTCCGAAGAATATAATATGAAGTACTTACCAGAGACAAGTGGTTCTCTCTTACTGCTTTCATGATTGGCTAGCAAAACATATATCATTTGATACTACCGAGTTTTTCAAAACATAAATAGTCGAGTTGACACAATGCTAACTCTTCAAATAGTTTTCTCCTTAATGACCATATACATGTATTACCCTTCTGATTTATAGTTCTATGTTAATATTCTTATTTCTTAATATACTTCCATTCTGATACAAATAACCTACTATTTTTAGTCGAACTTATCTAACTTTTAGTCTTTCTAGGTTATCAAAGAATAAATATTTACCTAGTATGGTATTATACATTTTTTTATGATTTTATGTTAAAATATTTAGGATCTAGCATTTTACTACAAATATAACTTCAAATAAGGAATTAGATGTCAATCTTGGGACTATAATGCTAGCCACATAAAGGCAATACGAGTAAAAGTGGTATTTGTCATGCTTTAAAAAGTTTTATAAACGTTAGCTCCCGCAGTAGTATTTGAGAAAACGTACGACAATCACCGAAGAATTAATAGTAACGATTAGACTGTTCTCTGTTTCTAATCTGTATGATTGTAAGGGTCTATATGCTTTTTCTGTAAGGTAAAGATTTTTATTTTATAACCCAGCAGAATGAATCAATATTTCTCAGCATCTGTAGGTTTAGTATCTATTTAAATATATAATGTATCAACTAAATATTTCTTTACAGCAAAAGTTTTTATTTACAAAATTTTGATATTTGAAAATTTTCATTGCAGCAATACTGTTATATTTTATTTAAAGAACCTCTTATAATTACTATAGAAATTATATTAAAACCATGAATATGAATCTAATTGAAAATGCCCTTTCTACTCATAATATATTATGATATGACTTGATATAATATGGTTACAAAAGTATTAACCATTAACTGACTTCAAACGTACCTAAGACGCTTTTTCCCATTTTGGCAGCTCCTTCCAAAGATTCTTTACCGGCAGTACCAACGGTTTGTGCCGATTCTTTAACCAGCGATGTGCCAGTATTGACTGCTCCTGAAATCATGTTGGTGGTTGACTGGGTAACTCCCTTCCCAAAACTGGTTACAGAATTCACTGTTCCGAGTACATTGTCAAAAAAGCCTGGTGCTGCTTTGACACACCCTAGAGCTACGCATAGTGTAAAAACGCACAACAACCTCATCTTGGATAACTAATGAAACAAGACTAGCTGCTATGTATGTTTTTCTTTTATAGCTCATTACTTAGGTTAAATGTGCGCATATTAATATAAAATTAACAAAAGATAAAATTATATTTAATGTTGGTATAACTTATTGTTTCCGTATTTGAACAATATTGTTTAGTTACATTTTAAATAATAAATCATTGTAAAGTTGTTCTGTTTCAACTAAATAACTATTTATTTACGGGGTACAGTTTCCCAAGGCTTTTAGGTTTAATGTTCAAAATAAAATGCATTCAAATAGTTGAATGTTTAAAGTCTTCTGGGAAAGACTTTCTTGACTTTTTTTTAAATTAAGAGCTTCCGCCTTAAGCATTCTGCTATTTGGAGGCGTAACACTTATTAAAATTTTTTATTAATTCTAAGAATATTATATACTTTCAAAATATATTAATGGAATATTAATTTTTGTAAATTTAATCAATGTATTTTTTAGCAAATAAAGTTAAACATTATTGTTATTATAACAATTATCTGACAACGTAGATTTGCAAATATGCTGCTTAAAATAATACGATCTTAGATTTAACCTAAACCGTTGTTTTCCAACGTATTGATTGTAATTAAAGTTAACTTTCTTTAAATGCATTTCATTTAAGGAAAATTAATAAAGGAGTAGGGCATGCGCCTTTCTCTGGAGTTAGTTGGTTGCTAAACGTACCATAGGTATGCACTCTTCAAAATCACTACATATACAAGTTAAATTTGCGAGAGGCAGAGAACAGCTGATCTTACTTCTGTCTACCTCGGCTAGTGGAAGGTTAAAGCACTTAACATTAATTAATCCAAATCCAGACAACATTCATTGCATTTCCTAAACAATACAGGTACCAGCTGTGACTCTACTTAAATTGAGTTTAATCTGCTATTATCTCAATCAATAAACTTGTTATCACACATGTTAGGGTAGATATTCCGGGTATATTAATGACATTGTTTTTCAACTTTCCTGTCTCTTAAAAGGAGGAGAAAGCATGCCATTGTAAAAATACATAACACTCACTTTTCTAATCAAATATCGACGTTTCAGCTCATAAAAATCCCAAAGAGCTAAAACATTTAATGTCTATCTGTATGTCTCTCTGTATGTACGAGTGTTTGGATGTGCACATATCTTGTGAACACGCTACAGTTCAATCGTCTACTAAAATTTTAATTAAATTTGGTGCAAAAACAATTTTATGAGAGATTGGCAGTTTGTTTTATCACATGTTAATAATTTTATCAGTTGCATAACTTATGATTTAGACCTTGACTAGACTCAAGTTTAGTCTAGGGCTAAGAAAAAGTTGAAATAATTTGAAGACACCATGATTTCTCTTGGGACCTCTGTCTCGAGCTTTAGACAGTAAAATAAATTCTACTTCGAAGTCTCATGAAAAACCTCTGTTGGATGAATCATGCGATTTTTTACTAATTAAGATTTATTTCTTTAATTTCGTCTGAAGTTTTTTAAATACCTATGTATGCATCATACGCACCTCTTATTAAAATTAAAACTTTTAGCCAAAAAAGTTGTTTTTTTAAATTAATAAAATTGTTGAGATGTATTGAAATCATATAACTTTACAAATAGGGACAGAGTGTAATATAACAAAAGTAGAGTAATAAATAATATTTTTCGGACAAACGAAGTGAAAAATGTTTGAGCAACCCCTCTTCCCCTCACTCCCAGTGACCGGGGCATCTTGAACACCACTATATACTCTACCCATATAAGTGTATATACACTATATGTCCGGTTGTGGACATATCGGGCCAGATTTTAGTTCTTAATTATTTTCTAGTGGTTAATAATTTTACATTCTTATTATTGTTTTTAAATTTTTTGAACGTTCTTAGGTTATACAAAAATAAAATAAAAGTATAAAATATTAAAGGATTAATTTTTGTTGGCTATAAGCATAAAAGTGACAAGCACAAACATTATGTAGTTTGCTAATACTTTTAAACTCCAATGTAGTCCACGCTCCTTTATTCCCTGGTGGTGACGTCATCTTATCTTATGTTACTCCTTGATTGATATAGAAACATGTCATATTACTTAGGTTTCACTAACGATAAACATAATATGTAAATGCATTAATATGTTAACAGCGTAATATAGTATATGTTATGTATCATCTAACATATGTTAGTTAATATGCAATGTGCTTGTATACATTTCAGTGGTACCAACATTAAATCCTTAAAAATAATAGAGAATATTGGTCTAAGACTTTCGAAAATGCACTCTGTCTCTAAATAAGTCGACTTGTACAAGTTTGACTTGCAATTTCCTATTTTGAAAATATGCTAATTTTGTTACCTCTCTTAAAAAATCTAAAAAATTAAATGAAAGAATACCATTTTAAACCAACCAAATGCTTGACATACATGGTACATTATTAGTATTGTATGATCACACTGTTTAAGAGAGAAAATTTGAGAAAAGAAATGTTAGACTAATACTGCTATATTGCAGTAATTTTATACCAACCTATTGCTTGACAGACATGGTACATTATTAGTTCAAAACCACCAGTAACAAGCATTTTTAACAAAAATCTAAGGCAATAGATGCTGCATGGGAGGAAGCAATTGTTTCGTACTGCTAAGTTTATGATGTTACTACAGCAGGAAGAAACTTGTATAAAATTCAACATAAAAATTTAACACAAGACTGTTTTAAATTTGCGATATGCTTTATGATTGTTACATATTTCCTTCTTAGTTTAATATAAAAGAGCATCCTTATACGATGCTATCCATAGTTATGTATAATAAGTGTCCATACATTAGAGTTTACTAAAAAAGTCAATCATTCTTGTCAATAAATCGCATTGCATGGCCCGTAGTATTTGATTGAATGCCAGTCTACCGTATTATTTTTTTAAGCTTTAATTAACTAAACTATAGTACCCTAGATATTTAGTTTCCTCTTAATTCGAAGGTCCAGCGTAACGAGGCCAAAGTATAACCACCTTAAGGATTGAATAATTATGGCATTTTGAGGTCGAGCAGAGCGAGTCGGAAGTCATGAGAAAAAGAATCGTGGTACCTTGAACACCATTTTTTAAACATGATTTTTCTGATTAGTCTATTTAATTTGTACTTTCTATATTTATAAGTTCTTCTATTTTTATGTACTAGATCTGCTTGGAGTATATTCATTTGCATTTTACATTGGCAAATTTATGAGCGAATCCCTTTATGTGCGTACTTGAGTGCACATACGCACTTTTTGACGTTCTGAGTTATTTTATATATATATATATATATATATATATATATATATATATATATATATATATTATATATATATATATTACAAAAATTTTAGAGAATTAAATGGAAAACATATATAGTTGAATAACTCTCTGAAAATTCAGAACCAAAGTTTCATCTCTTTTTAAAAGTGCATACTTTTTTGTTCTAGAGATAAAATATATTATGACTCGTGTTATGCAAAAACTTTGCTTGATATTTCGAAAAAAAAGTATTTTCTTAAAGGTCCAAGAGAAAAGGAAAAGGTCAGATTGTGCTCTATTATACTTTAATCTATCTTTAGCCAAAACCATCTCATTTCCTTTTTGATGAATGCCTTTTTGACTCTCCTGTGTAGGACTCACCACCAAATTGTAGTTTTTATTCGAATATGCCATGCAATTTTTACTGTCATTCCTGTTTCTAAAGGTACAAATATATTTCCTGTTGTCAAAACATTATATTTTATTTAATACTAGCAGGCATACCGTGCTTCGCACGGGCGTTAAAAGAAGTCAATAATTTTTTATACAATTTCTTTTATCTGCTTATAGTACTACAGAGCCAGTAAATCAGTCCACCCTTTAAATATACTATACTAAATCTAATCAAAATCAAGTAAACTAATAACTTATGCCCCTGTGCACCACAATTTTCTTTTATCTGCTTATAGTACTACATAGCCAGTAAATCAGTCCACCCTCTAAATATACTATACTAAATCTAATCAAAATCAAGTAAACTAATAACTTATGCCCTGTGCACCACAATTTTTTTACTTGCTTATAGTACTACATAGCCAGTAAATCAGTCCACCCTCTAAATATACTATACTAAATCTAATCAAAATCAAGTAAACTAATAACTTATGCCCCTGTGCACCACAATTTTCTTTTATCTGCTTATAGTACTACAGAGCCAGTAAATCAGTCCACCCTCTAAATATACTATACTAAATCTAATCAAAATCAAGTAAACTAATAACTTATGCCCCTGTGCACCACAATTTTTTTTATCTGCTTATAGTACTACATAGCCAGTAAATCAGTCCACCTCTAAATATACTATACTAAATCTAATCAAAATCAAGTAAACTAATAACTTATGCCCCTGTGCACCACAATTTTCTTTTATCTGCTTATAGTACTACATAGCCAGTAAATCAGTCCACCCTCTAAATATACTATACTAAATCTAATCAAAATCAAGTAAACTAATAACTTATGCCCCTGTGCACCACAATTTTCTTTTATCTGCTTATAGTACTACATAGCCAGTAAATCAGTCCACCCTCTAAATATACTATACTAAATCTAATCAAAATCAAAATCAAGTAAATAATAACTTATGCCCCTGTGCACCACAATTTTCTTTTATCTGCTTATAGTACTACATAGGCAGTAAATCAGTCCACCTCTAAATATACTATACTAAATCTAATCAAAATCAAGTAAACTAATAACTTATGCCCCTGTGCACCACAATTTTTTTTTCTGCTTATAGTACTACAGCCAGTAAATCAGTCCACCCCCTAAATATACTATACTAAATCTAATCAAAATCAAATAAACTAATAACTTATGCCCTTGTGTAACACAATTTTCTTTTATCTGCTTATAGTACTACATAGTTAGTAAATCAGTCCACCCTCTAAATATATATACTAAATCTAATCAAAATCAAGTAAACTAATACTTATGCCCCTGTGCACCAATTTTCTTTTATCTGCTTATAGTACTACATAGCCAGTAAATCAGTCCACCCTCTAAATATACTATACTAAATCTAATCAAAATCAAGTAAACTAATAACTTATGCCCCTGTGCACCACAATTTTCTTTTATCTGCTTATAGTACTACATAGCCAGTAAATCAGTCCACCCTCTAAATATACTATACTAAATCTAATCAAAATCAAGTAAACTAACTTATGCCCCTGTGCACCACAATTTTCTTTTATCTGCTTATAGTACTACATAGCCAGTAAATCAGTCCACCCTCTAAATATACTATACTAAATCTAATCAAAATCAAGTAAACTAATAACTTATGCCCCTGTGCACCACAATTTTCTTTTATCTGCTTATAGTACTACATAGCCAGTAAATCAGTCCACCTCTAAATATACTATACTAAATCTAATCAAAATCAAGTAAACTAATAACTTATGCCCCTGTGCACCACAATTTTTTTTTATCTGCTTATAGTACTACATAGCCAGTAAATCAGTCCACCCTCTAAATAGTAAACTAATAATTATACCAATGCTTACTTAAATCTAAAATATACTTCTAATGTGCCCTGTGCACAACTATGCCTTTGTCTGCTTATAGCACTACATAGCCTGTAAATCAGTGCATCTACAAATTAGTCTTATACCAATTTTTAACAAAATCACTGGAAATCCGTGTTTTAAAGTCAGTAAAATGATAAAATTTACAAAAAAACTGAAGTCCTTTAAAGTTATTTTAACTACACCTAAAGATTTTGAGACTCGTACAATTATTATTTCCTGTTCGTAAGTTTTAGAACATAAGTTAAGTTTCATTGTCAGTTATATTCATTACTTTATTCAAAGTTATTTACTGCCCTAAAAAGCTTATTATAGCTCTAAAATAAAAATTTTTAGCATCAAAATATTGTAAATGTACTGCTCTAAAATAATAGCTCTAGACATGCATGAT
Organism: Microvelia longipes; assembly: GCA_018340805.1. Lineage (NCBI taxonomy): Eukaryota > Metazoa > Arthropoda > Insecta > Hemiptera > Veliidae > Microvelia > Microvelia longipes. The sequence continues at coordinate 42,054,293 of JACMZG010000008.1, read as the reverse complement.
TTTATGCTCTCCAAAAAGGCTATGATTTTTTAAATATTTCGATGCCCCTGTAGACCACTTTAGATGCCCTAATCATCTTAAGACTCGGCTCAAACCTTCCCATCACTGTGGATTAATTTTGTAAAAAACTTTCGTGAAAATTCGTCCAGTCGTTCTCGAGTTTAGGGGAACATCGGTAGCGACATTTGAATTTTATTTATAGAGATATTTTTATAAGGATACTTTTTATATTTTTTTAACATGTATAGAACATAAATGTATCTATTAATATTTTTACATGTATATATTTTGTGAAATATAAATTAATAACATAAATATACAATATATTTTGGTATCAGGAAGCCAATCTGAATCGATTCTCCCACTCCTTTCTCAACTTCTGTCATCCAAACAACCTCATAAGCGTCATTTTCGTAATGAAAATTCGCTAAAAGGTTATGAAGTTAAAATACATAAAATATTACAAATCGGGTACAGGGTATCTCGGAACTTTTCTTCACAACATCGGATTCATTACATGCTCATCATCCTATTTCGCTTCGCTCGTCATCAGAATCAAAAATTCACCAACTTACTGCATCACATCTTTGGACTAGCGTCACTCGTCCTCAAATAGTAATGACATTAGTCTTATTCCCAGCAGTCATCCATCCAGACACTGGCCTTTCACGATGAACTTAACTTTTATCATCCAACAAAACCCATGGATATCCTTGACATATTGAAAGAAAACTGTAATAAATTTGTAGTATACTTATTTATTACGTAAAGAAATCCACTTGTACCAACTTTTAACTTCGGTTACTTTCGTTACATTCGATAAAAACTAAATTAATGCTGAAAATGTGATGAACTTAATACATATATTTGACTTATATATTACATGCGTGCAAAAATATCAAACCAATTAACAAATTTTTCTGCTACTTTTAATTTTTTGTTTGTATCATTATTGCAGGTTAATGACGTGATAAAAAATATTTTCCGGATTGCACAACTTGACCTAAAGATCGATTTTCGTATCAAATTTCAACTCTCTAGCATAAACACATTGGGTGATACGATGATAACAGACCTACACACAGACAACATTGTAAAAACTACGTAGGAGGTTTTAAAAACATCTGAAACGGATAATTCCTGTGACATTTCGTTTTCGGATTTTTTTTGCAATCACAAAAATGAGGAAAATTAAAAAGTTTAAAGGCAATGTAGTTACTTATTTTCTCATTTAACTACTATTTCTCGAAGTTATTATGAATCAAACTCAAAATAAATAATTTAAATGAATGTCATTGAAATACTAGTGGCAAAATAGCTATTTTATCTCTTACATCATTATAATTGCTGGGAGTTATTATAAATCAAACTCAAAGTGAATTCATTTAAATGAGTGAAAATGAATAACTAGTGGCAAAGTAGCTATTTTGTCCGTTATGTCTCTACAAAATTCTAGAAGTAATAAATCAAACACTAAATGAATCATTTAAATTAACGGCATTGAAAGTAGCCACTACATGTCTCATAACATAAAAAGTTCATTTTAAACTATATGGTGTTTTCGTCATATTTTCTGGCAGCATCTAATGCGTGTATTTAAAGGACTAATGATTAATTTTCATTTCCTAAGGATACTGTATAGAATTTACCTATGTTATTTCTATCGATAATTAAAATTAATTTGATACTAAATTTGTATACTTAGAATAGTGAAGAAATGTCCATACGAAGTGATAAAAAGTGGCATGATTGTCATGGTGTTTTTAAAAAGTATTTTTTTAAAACAATGGATCCAACGCTCCTTTTGTTATTCTCCCCCCGTTACGAGAAGGGGATAAGTACACATTGTCTTTCTTCTAGAGGTAAAGTAATATTTTGCTTTGCTGGATATTTAAAAAATGTTTTTATTTAATTACAGTTTATATTATGGATTACAAAAATCTTAGGTATACATTCTAATCTCTTTGTTTTATTAATTCTTTGTTAGGTAAGACAGAAATAAATAATATAAAGGTGTCTTGTATGGATTCCTATGAACCTTTATTAGCTTAGTAAGTTAACTTGTATTTATTGCTTATATTTGTTCCTTGTAGTAACTCTCATCCACGCGTGTATTAATCTTGACTATAGAGATAACATCGTTAAGAGTAAACATTCATTACTGACAGCAACAAGAAAAAGGGATAAGCATTATTGATTTCATGTTAAATAATAATAATGTCTATTTTTAGATCTTTGTTTCTTATGGATCGAACGAGTTATAAATAAACTGCGTGTTTTGCAACAAGTAACCTTCTGTTCTAAAAGAAATTCAGCTGACCTACTATTCTATTTTTATACTTACAATAATTATAATCAGCTGGTGAGGATGCATTTCAAGTTCATACGTCGATTTTTATTAATATTAGATGTTATTTGGGAAGGTAGAGAAAACGGCCCTGGAATATCGTACCACATAGCATATATCCATCCACTTGCTGAATTAATTTAGTAGTTCTTATACAACAAAAATTATGTTGTATTTAAAATTAACAGCTTTATATAATTACAGCTTTTAATTTACACCTAAATCGTAGATATAAGGAAAATCTGTTCCCCTAAAAATCCGAAACCGAGTTTTCTTCACAATCCTGTCAGTTTGTCATAATCATATTTATGATTATGACATACAGTTTCATATTTTCATATGAAACATATGCGAGACCTTAGTACTACTTCCTTTGTATAATCTTGATATTCTGTGGAGAACGAAGCTGACACACGGCTAAAATCAGTTGACAGCATGGGAAAATAATGCGAGGGAGCAAATGAGGATAGTCCTGGATGTTAAACCACGGCCTCAATTTCAAATCAGGCCAATCTTATTAGTTTCTCAACACTATTTTCCCGCGCTGTCAATTGATTTTAGCCGTGTATCGTAGTATTAACAAATACTATGTATAAGTGGTTCATAATATTTTTTTAAATTTAAATCTATAAGAATAGTTTATTCAAGGATTTTAATTTAAATATTTTATCCTAAATAGATATAAACTAGTTTTAGTAGTTTTGTAATCATCTACTGAAATTCTTTGCATTTTCATATTTGAGGTTTATAAAATCCTTAATAGGATTTTCATGAATGTTGAATGTCGTGCTTTATTCTTTTTGAAAAGTGGAAGTTGGGACTGTTTTTACGATGTAGAAATAAGAATGTGGTCCAGTTACAAATATCATTCCTTATAAGTTTCTGGAATCTCTGATATTTTCGGTAATAGCTAACAATTTATCACCTAGATGTACCTGAATAAAAGCCGACCACAAGATCTCGTTTTTTAACAAATTTTCTAATGATTTTCAAATTAAAGAAGATTCATATTAATTCATAAAATTCATAATAAAATTCATATTGAAAAAGATTCAAATTAAAAGATTCATATCATTCTTTATCACTTTTTTAAAAGAATATGAAATGGTGTCTACAATATGGAAATAAGTCTAATGTCGGTTTATGATTTTAGCAAATTTCCTTTTAAATAAATACAGTGTATGTATGTCTTTCTTGACAAATTTTGTAAGCACGCTACAAATTGAAAGAAAAATTAAGAATTATTTTTTTGAAATATTATGTTTTAATACGTCTATAGACCTTAAGCAAAATTTCTTTGAATACGGGCTTCAAACTAGTGCAAATGATGTTGTGAATTGCCAATTTTAGAGGCATAGTTTTGTAAAACCAAAATGATAATTATGTGTATTCCCTTTGAAAAGTCTAGAACATTAGAGTAACGAGTAGTGCAAATGCTCAAGTTATTAACCGGAAACTGAAGCAAAAATAGATTGTTAAGCACAAAAGCACGCAACCGACAATCTGAGCAAGAACTTGATTAGTGCGCAAGAAAGCATGCATTCCAAAGGAAATTTCATCAGAAGTTTTTAAAATTCGTGCCTGTTCCTAACTCAAACTTAATGACAAATAATAATAAATTGTCTACCTAAATAACTGAATCTTAAATCCTCTTGACCTCGCATGGCATTTACTATATTTTTTTTTGAGGAGTGTAATAGTCAACATGAAAAAAAAGTTATAAATTTAATGTCGGATTGGATCTCAAATGTTAAAAGGTAGGCTCTACCAAATCATCATTTATTGGCCTAAGGTCGAAGATAATATGTTATAAACAACAAAGCCTCAGGCTGTATAATTTATACAGCCTATCAGCCCCAGCCTATCAGGCTGGAAGGCTACTGAAGTTTCCTACTAGAGTGGCTGCCTATGTTTCCTACTGAACTTCAGTGGCTCCCTAGGGTATAGAGAATAGAGAAATCCTCCTAACTTAAAAGGAGATATCATATAACTTAAAGCCCTAAAAACATATTTTCTTCTTTGTTGTATGATTAATTATTCTTTTACTTGAACCGTCATTGATTACTATCATTTCACCCGATTTTCAATACAAAAAATTAATTATTTCATGTGTTTCCTTGTTATTACTATTTTGTCTGTGTTTTTGCATGTGCATTGTTAACTCTCATCTTAACTCTCAGTATGTTTATGCAATATAACTGAAGTATCGTTCGAAAAAACTTTTTGGACTAGTCGAGCTATGTTAAAATTTTGACACCCAATCCTTTATAAGACCAATAAATATGCAAATTCGCACCTCAGTAATTCAGTATCTGCAATAATATAATCAACAGACAAGTATACGTTTTCTAAAATACCATTTGAATAGGTACCTTAGATTACCTTACCTAATTGAGTTGAAATCCGGCCCGAGTATGTCCCTTTTGTAATAAACAAGTATATAAAGTTTCAATTTAATCGGGACTAGTATATTACGTTCTTATTTGTGTTTATAAGACAATTATACAATGGGGATTTAAGAATAAAATTCACATGATAAGAATTAAGTATATTTTAGCCAAAGAAATTCAGAATACCATATTTAATTGCTTCCAATGTCCCCTTTGCTACCTCAGTCCCAGAATTAGCAGCGTTCTTAGCTGTGTCGGCTGTGATGGTCACCACGATGTCAGCTGCGTTGATTCCTTTGACTCCTGCACTCTCACTAGTAGAGATAACATCTTTACCGGCATTTACTCCTTTATCGAGTAAATTTGAAGCAATATCTTCGACAACTATTAATGGCTTACCTGCTGCTCCTAATGAATCACCTACTACTCCTAACATATCTGTGAAGAAAAATATTTGCTTAAAGTACAATGGCTTATTTTCTATCGCACTAATTTTCTATCGCAAAAATGTCTATCACAATAAATATTAAGCACATGTTTCTCCACTTATTTAAAGTGAATTGACACTGTCAACTTGCGGGAAATACATCACGCCGGCATTGTCGATGGCTGATTCAGCTGGTTTTTTAATAAGTGTAGTTAAGAGACGTGATTTATTAAACGTTGAGTCGTGATAAAAATGTTCTCATCGTTTTTGACTTCATTAACTATCGAAGACTTTAATAAATTATTCTTATTAAATATTATGCACTAATAACTTATGCATAAATTTACGTAAATAAAATTTTAACACTAATTTTCAAAATAAGTACAGATATTTTATATTTGGATATTATACAGAATTTCTTATGGATTTTATGTAGATATTTATTTCTGGATTACATACATTTTTTAACTTTATTGATTATTGTCTACAATAAATGTATTTGACATACTGGTTAAAGTGACTTGGCAGGTTTGAATTAATAGATTTTATACAGATATTTATTTAACCAAAATACACAATCGTGCACTTTAATTTACATTTGTTCTATTTATTGAGATAGAAGTCCTAAGATGGTAATAAATAGTCTCATATTCGTTGAAGTCAGAAATGTCCCACATTAGAATTTGAATACGTACCTATAACATTGTGTCCAACACTTTTAACATCGTCTAATGCCTGAGTTCCTACTTTACTCATATCAGTAACAACTATTTTGCTCGCATCTAAAACAGCATCACTGCTACCTTTTACCACATCAGCGCCGAGATGGACTGTGCCGTTTACGGCATCAGCAGTTTTCTTTCCTAAATCTGTGCCTAAGTTTGTGACTGCTGTTATTGTATTATTTAAAGGTCCTGCACTGGCACATGCGAAAACTGATAAACATATTAACACCTTCATATTTTCTTTAAACTTATTACTGATTCTAATAATTAAATAACTTTGGTAAAACTGACAAAAAGCCTTTTATACAGCTCATTAACTGCGACACAAGTCTGACTCACTCGTGCGTAAGAATAACTTAAATATTTAACCATCCCAGTTTTTATATAATAATAAAACCCCATTTCCATTTTTATTATTATTATAATAATCTGGGTATAAATTATAATAATTTATTTTCATTTAACATTTTATTTAAATTTACCAATTATTTATCAAAACGATTTTTAACAAATTTAGGGAAAATACTTGCCACAAGTAAATCTTACTAATACATAATTTAATTTATTAATCTATATTTAACGGCGGATTATAAACAAAACCTATTTTTATAACCATTAAAAATAATATAAAAGAAAATAATTAATTAACCTAATTGAATGATTTGGGCCGTAAATTAATAATGGTATACTTAAAATATGTGTTAATAGCTGATAATTTAATAATAACAATAAGAGAGAGGCAATCAATTACCTAGCAAGAAGGCCATGTTCATTTTGCCATTTTGCTAACTCCCTTGGATGAAATAGTGTTTTAAGTGTATATATATATCGGTTCCAGGCTAGGTTTAAGGGGTTTCGCGATGAGTTTTAGTTAGTATGAGGCAGACCCTGAGTCCAACACTGTTGACAGACCGCTGTCTTCGTGCGTAAATGCATTTTCTCTCTCTTTTTTTCTCTCTCTAACATTTTTCCCGCAAGAAAATTTTTGCCCATTTATATATAGCCATGTTCCCAAAAATGTCTTGAACACGTAACATATTTTAGTAGTTACCTTTAATTAAGGTTCTAATCAATGGAATACTAAATTAAAGCACCCGAAATAGCTCATAAGGATTTCCACTATTTACATTTTTGGACGTAGTGCTCTGCTTCCCTACTCTTTAATCTATTAGATACAAACATAATGTCAGGCGTCTATATATATATATATATATATATATATATATATATTATATATATATATATATATATATATATATATATATATATATATATATATATATATATATATATTATATATATATATATATATATATATATATATATATATTGTATATATATATATATATATATTATATATATATATATATATATATATATATATATATATTATATATATATATATATATATATATATATATGTATATATATATATATATATTATTATATATATATATTTTTATATATATAATTCATTTATTCATTTTATCTATATAACAAATAAATGAAACTTAGTACAATTATTTTTCACGTAAAGGTATACAACTGAGTTGATGCAGTTGAAGTTTTTCTAGATTGTTTAAAAAATGCAGTCGTTCTATAATAATTGAACTTATGCTGCTAATGGAATAAACATTGCATATTGGTTGTTCCTATGAACCTATAAGAATAATCCATACATTTCCCGTGGTTTTACGAATATTTCTAATTTTCACTTAGTCATTAATGACGTGTAACATAGTCATGTAGGAATACCTGAAACGGATACCTCAGGTGACATCCTGGTTTCAGATTTTTTAGTGCAAAATATATTATGTATATTTTTGTTTTCCATTTAATTCTCTATAATTTTTGTATATATATAATATATATATAAATATATATATAAATATATTATATACATAAATATATATATACATAAATATATATATATATTATATATAATATATATATATAATATATATATATATATATATATATATATATAATATTATATATATATATATATATATATATATATATATATATATATATATATGTGTGTGTGTGTTGTAATATACGCAGGTCCAACCTGGATTAAACCCGGACTGTCTGAGAAACAGACTTTTGTGGTAACCGTTTCACCATTGTAATACTTTTGCTAATTTCAGTTAACTACTTAATGTGATTGCGTGACACAGGCACGCACAAAGCCAGCATGATGAAAACCACTTGAACGTCATGAAAATGCATGAAACGGATAATTATGGTGAAACCTCTGTTTTGGATTTTTAGAGAGGACAAAATAATTATACTGACTGACTACTAAATCTTTATACTGAGCTTCCGCGCTTCATCTAAATAACCTGTTTATGAAGTTTACACTCGTTTAAATTCAAACTTAAATTACCGATTTTCGTCGTTCTTTTTACCTATTACCATTTATCATCGCTGACCAGTTACTAAAATTAATTTACACAAGTGCTTACACTATTAAAACAAAAATCACAAATTTTTCGCTATAACTCTTATACACTCATACACACAAATAACTTCGCATATAACTGGTATGTTTCTAGCGAAAAGAATTTGGGAGAGTTTATCTTATAACCCTATTGTTTCGCTTCTCTACTGATTTCCTACAAAATATATGTAAAATTTCTAGTATCCGAAAATCGGAACATAGTTACTCCGCTTCATAGAGTCCCCGGTACCATTAAATAAATCTTTAGAGTACCACATATCCCGGTACAAGGTCTGTGGGTCCAAGCCTAGCATTTATATCACTGTCTGCTGCTTAGCATTCATTTTTCAGTTTCCACAGCCCTTAATTTTTCCGTGCTTATCAATACTCAAGTTATCGACAACTGATTATTGCATATTGTCCAATCCATCACTTTTTGTGTGTTAATATATAGTTGTATCTTTATGATCCAATGTATCATAGTGTTATTTATTTATATTTATTTTTTTTGCTCGTTATTTAATTTTTACAATTTTGTCAAACAAAAAATGAGTAAAATGCAGCATAAACTAAGCTTCAATTTGCCCGGCATTGTAAAATCCATGGGATACACGTGCGCATTTTCTTTAAAAAAGGCAGATAACTTAAATATGAAGTTGTGACGCTACTGCTCTGGTTATAAAGCATGTTCTAGAAACTTAAGCAAGAAATTGATTGAGGAGGAAAAAAGCATGCATTTGACACAAAATTGGTCTTGCTTACTGACGACCGCACCGAATTATTTATTATTGTCATAGCTAGTTGATTAAAGCCACCTCCGTGGTCAAGTTCTTAAAGCGTAAGCAATTACTGGCCTTCTTCACCCCGAAGGTTTTGGATTCACATCCCAGGTTACGGTCTTTGTATATTTGATGTTATTGTATGGGATTGTTCTAAGAAAGCATAACTTCATATTGTGTAGTACAGTTGCCAGTACTACCTTATTTAGTTCCTGCAGAACTTATCCCTGTTGAGCCGTAATGCCCTGACTTAGCAATATTATTACTTATTTTATTATTACTTAATTATTACTATTTATACTAGTTAATATGACTTAATAGATGTCTCTCGGATCAGGATTGTTAAATATCTCAGCAGTTTGTGTGAACTGGTATTATATTAATTTAAAGGCTTGTTCCTGTTCGTGAACTGGTATTATATTTATTTTAAAAGCTAAAATATCTTTTGTATATAGCTGTAGTATAGCTGTATAATTATTATCTCTAATTTGAGATCCTTATTGTCTTCTCCAATTCAATATCAGATTTTAGTCTATTAGGTAATATTTGAGATTGAGATTAGCCTGGGATTATTTAGTTAACATCTCTTGCTACCTCAATTACTAAACTTTGTTGCTATAATTGACTCTATTAGTGTTAGCAAGCTAAGTAGTTTTGATTTATACATCCAAACTTGGCTAACGCTTCAACAACTTTATTATTCCTCCTTCTAAATTTTAATTTCTAATTAAAAAAATTTTTAATTTCTATCCCATGACAATTTTAGATTTAATAAAAAGTGTTGACAAGCGTTAAAGAATTTATACCTTGACTATACTAGTTCTAAGAGAGGAAAAATCTTTTGAAATGAGTTTCTTCTGGCAAGTTAGGTTGGCGACTTGTCTCATTCTTTTTCTTGCACCTCAAGTTTCGCAAGCTGAATACGTTCCAAGAAAACTAGTAGACTGCCACCTAATAAATTTCTATAATGCTGTATCAATATTTATCTCTTATCCATTTATTTATAGCGGATGTGTAGAAAGGTATAATGTTATTAACGTGAAATGACATTGTTATTACAGTGTTGCAATAATAATAATAATAATAAAAAAATAATAATTGTACGTTTGGAATCGCAAAATAGGCATTATGAGGCAAAAGAGTCAGTTTCGCATTTTTTTAAAATTATTTTTTGAATATTTATAATTTTTTTCTAACGTCAAATGGCCTGAATATTGATAAATTCGGCAGCCATATTATTCGGCAGCAAATTAATAAGCACGTTATCTTAGACACTTAATAACCAGTACAGAATTTTACTGTGTTCAGTCACTATTTATAGCAGTTGTCGCTGTAATAACTGCTTATAGTAATTATAACTTTAAATGTAAAAATTCACCAATTGTTCAATTGTACGTATTGCTATAGTTATCGCGATAAACTGAATAGTTATAATTTATTTTAATATTAGAGCGAGTTTTGTTTGTTTGTTAGTATCTACTATTTCTACTTATTCTACTATTTCTTCTTTGTTATCTACGTTTTCTTCAATTATTTCCCTTATTCTTATGGGCAATAATAATTGAAGTACTTTTAAAAGTATTCTAAAAGAGTGGTTCAATAAGAAGTATTATAGGTTTTATTTATAAAGAAAGGTATTAAATGACATTAGCTCATAATGCAAATAATTTACCATTTACGAAAGCGGCATATTTCTCTTACTTAGTGTAATAACTGGTAAGTGATGTATTCGTAAACATTGCTATTAGAGTTTTCGCAAGACTTGACGTAATTTTACATCTATAAAAGGACCGTATTTTTTCTTCTTAAAAGTTAATCCTCTTTAAGAACCCTTAAGAAAAAATTTAATTTTCTACTTTTTCCAGAGCATCTTAAATAAATTAAAATAATGGAAAATAGAATTTTAAAAGGGACTGATATAGGACAGGTCTTTGTGAGATAGGCTTTATTATCACTTTATTTAATAAAAGTGGTTTTCTTCCTTTATCATCATTGGGAAACCATTTTTTCAGTATACCTTTACAAAAATTGGTTATCAACTTCCAGAAGATGAGAACCGTTGGATATTTAATAGAACATTTTAAGCATGTTAATTTAATTTAAGTTAATCATTTAATAAGGATTAATTATTACTCATAAGTGTGGTCCTATTTCGAAAATATTTATAACAAGGCTTCATATGGAAACTAACAACAATCATTTATTAACCTGGTTTAGGCAGCCCGTATAAGTGACCGGCCTAATGAAATTAGTAAAACATTTGTAATATCATGACTTATACATATTTGTTGACATGTGTAGTATATTCTCGTTTCTTGAAGTGAACCTCTTTAAAAGTAATAATATTAATAAAAATAATAAAGGCCTTGTTGGTACCTCATTCTATGTTTCGATGTTAAATGTCAAAATAATTTGTCGTATTTGGAAATCGCATATATCAATGATATATGGAATATATGAACTTAAAAGAGTCACTTACTTTGGAAACTATTTTCTAAATTTTATTACTATTGTTTTACCTGGTATATTCTGATTTTATAATATATCAGTTGTGCGTTATTAGAAATTAAATAGCAATTATTATTCCCTCATAATGTTTTCTTTGTGTTATTATATTAAATATTTGATATATTCATCGCAATCACGCACTTTTATTCACAGTATAATCGAAGTTCTTGACACTATTAAATCACGCAAAGCCTAAATTTTGTGCGCCCTTCAATTTGTCACAATGTATGGTAATTTATTGCTTTTCCTTATTTATACCGTAGATATACATATAATAAATATTTTTTTCACCCTAAGAGTCTGAAACCAGTTTTTTTCAAAATGTTTGACAGGATTTCATCAGAAATAATCATATAGGGTGTTTTTTAGACTTTTAAGTGGTTTGCATCATGATATCTGTTTGTGTGTCACGCATAGCTCTGCGTTTCGATTTTGCTGCAAAGTTAAATCTATATCTGCGATTCAAAGAGATAGTTGTCAAGTTGGCAATACCAATGGGGGAAACAAAAGGGTGATAAAAAATGGTTTATCATAGGATTAGCATGGGAAATTAATCATCTATTTTTTTATTGTTACTTAATGTGTGACAAATCAGTTAAAAATTAATAGAATGACCATCGGTGCAAAAAAATTGTCTATATTCCATAGATAAATACTTTCAATCCTCAGGATCTAAAATAAAGAATCAGACTCTTATCACTACAGACTTGGATTTGTATGTTTTTTAAGCTGTTATTTTCGGATAACCTGAATATATTTTACTAAAAACATAAAACACGGTTTTATATAACACAGGGGCTAAAATATTTGTTTAATAATATATTTAAAAAATAAACACTTCATTACATAAATGAAATAATACACAAAGTATGGAAAATATCATCTTATAAGTGAATTTAAATAATTAATATAACTAATTTAAACAATTTAATGCAAAAAAGAATATTTTTTGAAATTGTGCAAACCTAAATGATTCAAAAGTAAAAAATTAATTAACAATAAGTAACATAAAATGTTATATTGTGATTTTCACAATATAGTATAATAAACTTCTTATCAGTTTATTTAAAAACTCATAACAACTTATTTAAAAGGTTTTTTCAATGAAAGAGTGATTTTAGTAAGTTTAAACACTCTAAAATTATTTAAAATAAATGTCTTCGAGGAAAAAATTAGAGGTAAATCGTCAATAATGAAGAAACCCATATAAATATTAAATATACCGGTGATCAGCCTTTTGTTATTAATTTGTTATCAACGACGGTGGTGCTTCTACGGACTTTAAATCGCGAATAGAGGGGAAACGGATCAATCTTTAATTATAATGTGTTCTTCAATTTAAAATAAATATGTTCATTAATTGATACCATATACTTTGATAATTGTTTTAAAGCAACTTATTCTTAACTCTAATTAAGAAACAGTCTCTTAACCATTACTCAAGTGACACGCTAATTATTTCTCAGATAGTATATTAATCACTGTTTCATTTGAAATCCAAAGTGTTTTACAAACTATTTTATAATGATTTAACTAAATTCAAGTTTAATTTTCATTGTTAAATGTTTATTTTAATTAAATTTTAACTTAATATTTAACTGGAAGGAAATCATGTATATCATATGCTATATAATTTAATACCAATCTGATTGGAAATAGCGGTACATTTTAATTGAGTCATTACCAGAAGTATAACCAAGCATTATACATCTTGGTATAATGCTTGGTTATACCAAGGATTATTATACCATATTAATTAAATTATAATTATAATTTATAAAATATAAATTAAATTATACCATATAAGGATGTTACTACTAGTAGTAGTAACATCCTTGTTACTACTACTATCCTTAATACTCTTAATGACAGGAGCACATTCTTGTAGTGGGCATTGTGAAACCACAATATTATTAAGACTCCTGTTGACTGACTATGAAACTAACATTTTTTGTCTGAGATAATAAATTCCTGGACCAACTTTCAAATAAAGTCATTGATCAAATAAAGTGTCAAGGCGTATCAATAATCAACTTATCTGGTCATTAAAGTCCCAAGACAAAACAGAATGACAGCCAAGCTGAGTCTGGTCCTTAGATTGAGACACTATCCTTATGTACCTGGTACACTAAAGTGCATCACTATAACAAATCATCTTTTTAAGCAAAACATTCTGTGTCAAGCGATACTTTATAAATATTACCACCATATCTAAACCATTATGTTGACTCAGTAACAGTTCAATATATGGTTTCCTTAAATTTTAATAAGTTAAGTTACCGTTCTAAAACAAATGCAGTTATTGCCGGACAGTTATCAAAAGAATAGTGGGTTATATGAAAATCTTATATGAAATCAATATTGAATATAGGTTAGTCTGAGAGATAGTTCAAATGTACCACACTGTGAGTGATACATACACTAATATTAAAAATATACATTTATATTGTCACTCCATGTTGAACTTATCCTATAATGTTATTTTGTTTTACACACACACACACACATATATATATATGTCGCTGCCAACTCTTGCAGCGTGCTTCTTATTACTTAATCTTTTACTGAAATACTATTGCATTTGTAACTCTTTTATTACTCATTATTACAATTTTTAACTTGATTATTACTTCATTACGTAAAAGAATTAAAGTAACAGCTTAAAACTATGAAACTAAACTAAAATATAAAATTGTGTGACAGATAAACATATATCTGTCATCACGACAGTGACAATATACATATTACATATATTATATATATATATATATATATATATATATATATATATATATATATATATATATATATATATATATATATATAATATATATACACGAATATATACTTTTGTAAAACGGATTATGATCACACTCCCGTCCCATTAGCGATCTTTTTTTAAGGGAATTGGTTAAAAGGAAGCTCCTAAAATAAACCCTGGAGTGATATGATTTTTGTTAAAGGTCTTTTAATAGCATTCTGAATACAGCAATTATCAAATTTAATTAAATTATACTTTATTTCAAAACAAATTTATCCAAAAAATGATGAAACTCCATAATTAATTGCATCCAAAGTTCCTTTAGCTATATATGAGCCTGCATTTGCTGCATTTATGGCTGTATCGCTGGTTATTCCTATGACTATATCAGCTGCTGACATGGCTTTAGTGCCGATATTTTCACCTGTATATATCAAGTTTTTCCCTGCTTCAATTCCCTTGTCCATAACACCTTGTGCCATGTCTCCAACTGCTCTAACCGGCATACCCAGTGACCCCATCGAGTTTCCTACAATACCTATCATATCTACAAATAAAGAGAAATCATAATTATATATATATATATATATATATATATATATATATATATATATATATAATATATATATATATATATATATATATACATTTGAAATTTAATACAAGAATACGCTATATTATAAATAAAATACTGGAAATATTTTTTAACAAATACAAAGACTATAATGGGTATAGAATGACGGAAGTTATACGAGAGAGTCAGACAGAAGGTGGGAGCGAACTCAGTGCTGGCATCTAGTGGTGCTGGCAGACAACTCTGAAATGAAATCTCCTTACCATAACACTTTCTAAGTTGGTATTATGAAAGCAACTCGTTTTTATTTTAATTTCTACAACTCGAGTATGTACTTGAAATTAGTCTTTTTTATATGAAGATAGTATTTGGATAAATAAGCAAAGTGTCAGGAGTTGAGTAGTTTGCTAAAATAAAGACTACAGAAGCACATTCTCGTTGTTAGCACAGTGAAACTACCAAATTACATACTAGCGCTCCTGTTAACTAACTATGGAACTTCCCAGGACCATCTTTCATTATGTGGTCAAGGCGCAGCAATAGTTAACATTTACCCGTCATTATGAACCTTGTTTTTATTGAACCCGTGTTTGTTTTTGTTTATGAATAATGAACCCGTCATTATTGAAGTCAAAACAGAATGACAGAACAGTTGAATTTAGTCCCACGATTACGACTTAAGCTCTCCCTTAGCTCGTAAGGGAGAGCTTAAATCGTAATCTTCTCGGCACTTATTTACTTGGTTCCCAACCTCAATTTATCTGAAAAAATCGAGTGGATTTAGATATAGGAACTAGGAGGTCTGTCTAATCTCCATTAAAATCCCTTAGTTTCAATTTGTAATGGAGTTAAGACTTTAAGAAATCCCAAGTTTTTTGCTATGAGAACAAAAATATTTTGTAATTTTCCTTCCAAGTAAATTGCTTAATTTACTTGGGTCCCAATTTTATGTTGGGAACCAAGGGTACTTTCGTAGTATATCATCTTATTCACTTGATTATCAATCTTTTCTCTTTCCCCCCTTCACAACCCCATACAATAGCCCCATTGCTTTTCAACATCCTCCATTAAGATTGTTAAAGAATTTCTTTTATATAATTTAGTAAATATATTGTCGGTACCCAAGTGAATAATTGCCCTATATCGCCATATTTACTTAGGGTCCCAACTTTATGTTGGGAACCAAGTAAATAAGTACCATCTTCTCTTCAAATGTTATTTGTGTTTATGCTAGTTCACTCAAGACCAAAGTAACTTATACACATGTTCATTATTGAAGACTCATAATTTTAATGGAATGGTTTATTACTGGAACGATTACGTTTGTAGCGGTTTGTTGTGGTACTGTATTACTTCATAGTCAAAAAGACAATTATTATTTACTCTGGCTAGTTTTATCTAGAAGACTGGTGTGGTATAACCACATCATTTTATCATGTTGAAAGGGAGGTAGACATTATAACTGCCTTAAGCTAAAATATGAGAAATGCTCAATTTTTTTCGATTACCACTGCAGCAGTAACTAAAACCACCTATGTTTAAAGGTTGGTAGTTTGGTGTTATTAAATATGAAGTAAGCCAGTCATCATTCCTTGATTCATATTACCCCCCACCCTCTAACATTATGTTAAACCCTCAAGTTTTGCCTCCACCATATCAGCTTGATGGATATAACATTAAAGTTGTGTGAAGTAAGAAAAATAGTTAGTTCATAAAAATCTATATAATAGACAAATCATGAGCTAAATTGCCCACTCTAATCGTAAATCTTTAATCTTTGATTGTTTTTACAGTATTTAACTTATAAAATTTGAAGTAATTACCTAAAGCATTAGTTCCAACACTGCGAGCTCCATCTAACGCATATTTTCCGATTCCACCGAATCCTGTTAAGGCTAGTTTACCTGTAGTTAAACCAATGTTAGCTACGTTCTTTATAGTTCCTGCTCCTAAATCTACGGCACTGCTAATTACGTCTGCTGTTTTCTTACCCAGTTCTGATCCTAAATTTGAAAATGACGATATGACGTTACCTATGAAAGGGTTCGGTCGCCCCTGTACACTTAAAATATTTACTAAAGTGTATACAAATGTAAAGAATAATATTTTCATTTTGAATATCATAATAGTACTGAGGAAATGAGCAGAACAACTTGTAAAGGCTTTAATTGATTATTTGCACTTTAATTTAATTTTTAATTACTTTCATGCTGAATAAACAGTTGGACGTCTGTTACAATTTAGTTGCTGCCATGAATTACGGGAATGATTTCTGTGTTCGAATAAAACTTCATTTCAGATTCAACGCACATGTAATCATATATAAGGCCGAAATATGTGCTAAGTTTCATCTCATCATTAGTATGAGTTCAAGTTTTATGGAATGACTCGTACGTTTTTAAATTATTGTAAAAAAATTGAAAATTAATCCCATTAGTTAAATCGTTTCTCTTGCAGTATTATATTTTATCAAATCTATTTTTAGATACGATTAGAGTAGATTATGCTTGCTTCTATGCTTGTTATTTTATTCTTCCTCACGTATTTCGTTAATGCTTCAAAACGAAGCATTACTACTTGTTATTCTTTTATTTTACACTATGGAACTTAATTAATGGATTTCGTTCTACTGAGCTTTAAATGAGAACAAAAATTTGTTGTGTAGCACCGATTTTTTAAGGATAAGCACAGTTTTGTATAATATATTGAAATAATATAGGCGCATTGTTTGAAAAATCTAAAATATCGACTAACAAGTAGAAATGCTACTACTAAGATTATAAGACATAAACTGAACACATAAGCCAAATAATTTTTTCCCAGAGGTTCCTACGCCGGAAGAATTGCCTTTAAAATACGTGCTTTCGTGCTTAACAATCCAGTACTTACATATTTCTGGTTAGTGCTTTTTAACTTTAGCAGTAGCAATACTACTGGTTATCCAACCAATTTTATCGTATTTTTCAAAGGGAATACGCATATGCATTTTTAGGTAAAACTAAATTATATTCATTAATCCAAAATCAGCATTGCATAGGATTTTATTTTTATAGCTCAGTTCAAACTATATTTAAATTTTCTTTACGCATTTTCTTTAAAGAACCGGAAAAGTGTGTGGAACAAGTTGTAATGGTACTGCTCACGTTATAAAGCACAAACCGAAAACATAAGCAAAAATTTAATGGTTATAAACACGGAAGCATACATTCTAAAAGCAATTCTCCCGCGTGCGGACCTCCGCACCAGAATTATTTTTTACTTATTTAATGGTGTTACATAGTCTGCCTCCGTGGCCGTGATCGTAAAGGCGTTCGATTTCGGCACCGGAGGTCCGGGGTTCGCAGCCCGGGCTATGCTCTAAGATTTTATGAATAGTATTTGTATTAAAATGATTTCGCCAACTTTAATTAATTCTTAGAGTGTAGTAGATGCAACCCACCTGAGGTGGTTCCCGCAGGGTGAATACCCTGATAGGCCGAAAGGCCCTAAAACGGGCATTTTATTTTTTTTAATGGTGTTACATTATGTAACAGTTAGTTACATTATGCTAAAAAGATAAAAAATTATAGACCTTTCCAGAATTGAAACCTGGATACAGTAGTTTTGAGTACTTTAACTGGTCGTATTAACTCCGGATCGTTTACATTTAACTCTGAGCCTAAAAATATCGAATAAAATCGCGTACGGGGTACCACGGAACTTTTCCTCATCACATTGGATTCGCTACGCTCATCCACCCAGCTTCGGACTCGCTTTGCTCGTCCTTAGAATTTACAATATGCCAAATTTATACTGCAAGATGTAATCGGACTCGCTTCGTTTGTCACAATATTTAAAAAAAACTTACACAAGTCATTTGATAAAATTGAACTCATGCTGATTATGAGAAGAAACTTGATTCATCATTATTCCGCGTTTTATGATTTTTCGAAATTTTTGTGGTAGACTGATTATACCTTCGGTATAAATGAGGAAAGGGAAAAATTGATTTTTACTTTGATGATTTGGCTTTACTCTTTCGAAAAAGAAACTTTTTTTAATCTAACCAGCAGTAGATCAGAAATCAATACGTCAAGAAAATAACAAAATTTTATCTTACTTTTTAAAAAAAGAAATAAAATCTTATTGAACCTTTTAAATTAAACCTTATTTTTGCCCTACTTTAATTGTTTATTTCAATCTTAAAGTGTTGGCAGTTAAGAGAAAGAACTTTGTTTCTTAAGAATCTATTCCCAGTTTAGCAGTTTCAGTAATGATATTATTTTATTCCAAATCATTTCCTTTTATGATTATTATTATTATTATAATAGTACTAACGATAGTCATTTATGTTACATGGAAATGAGCTTTTAACTCCTAAAAGTGTTATTTGATTTTTAAACCCTTATCACATTTGTTACTCATTATTTTTTAGGTTTATAAGACCTTTAATTAATGTAGGGCATCTATATACTATATCCCAGGAATAGTTTTACAAAATGGAATAAACAAATTAAAAACGTTTATATTTTTTATTAAAAATTGTGTAGTTTATTGATTTTTTAACCCCAGAAAGACGACACTTGTTCCAGGACTTTGCCATTAACTTGTTCTAGCTGTCCAAGTATTAAGTCTTTGCCATTTTGAGCATTTTCTTTGATGCGATCTGCCGTGTGGTCAATTATTTTGCCAGCAATATCTAATCCTTTGGCACCGGCTTCTTCCCCTAATGCAATTCCAGCGTGACCTCTCTCGGCTCCTTTGTCTATAGCGTCTTTAGCTAAGCCACTGATTTCCTTCACTTTATCTCCAAATTGTCCTCCAATACGATCTCCTACCATGTTTACAAAGTCTAGAAATAAACATAAAATTGTTCTTTAGAATTGTTAGTTCAAAGATAATAATGAGTGGATAACAATCATTTTTCATTTATTTGAAATCACAGATTGTATGAAAATTCAAATACAATTTTCAGTGTCGCGAACGTTTCACCCGGCCATTCTGTATACTAACTCTCTATATTTTTAATTAGGTTTTTTATTGATGAAAGTATACCAATGCGTCTAATGTTTTAATTTTGTACTCTTATAACATTTTTTAATCTGTACTCTTATGTTTATTTTTCTTAAAAGTTGTGATAATTTGTTAATAGTATAACGATTTACCATTGTACCTCAAATATACTTATAAAAATAGTGTGGATAAATGTTTCTTATATTTAATGTTTTTATTAAATAATTTACGAAAAGAGCTCTGAATTTTCGAACCCAGTATTAAAGATTTTTGCAGACTAACACTCTATAAACAGAACGCGTGACAATATAGTATTAAAGTACTTTATAAAACTGACCGTTTACTAATACATACCAATAGCATCTTTTCCAGCGATGGATACTTTTGAAACAGCATCTTTGCCTACTGCACTTGCCTCTCCTAAAACATCCTTACCCTTAGCGAGACTTGCTGTTGCTACTTCCTTTAATTTATCTACATTACCAACAATCTCATTAAGGTGCTTGTCTGCTGTATCCTTCGCGAAACCGAATATACCGGTCAAGAATTCGCCCCATGGTTGAGGTCTTGCGTTAGCTGAAGCTAGCGCCACGAGAACGAAGCACACAAGAACCTTCATGATTAGACTTTGAGTATTCATGCGTTGCAAGCGGTTTTATTTTATACCCTTCTTCAATTGACGGAACAAAAAGTTTATCATGTAAAATAAATATTAAATTCAATTATCTGTTTTCCAATATTAGAGAACAATGCTATAAATATAACTAAAGACAATATCAAGTAAACCTAGTTATAATAGTGTGTATGATTAATATAATATTATTTTATTATTTAAACAGTATGTAGGTTTACAAGTATGTGAGCCTTTTGTTTCATCAATGTTCTATTGAATATTATTAGTAATTTATTCCATTAGTTAGTATAAGTTATTGTAAATCACGAGGTTTGCCAACTCTATTCGCCAAATACGCAGATGAACGATAGATTTTTATAAATTTTTTTTTATGCAAAATGCCTACGTTTAATAACAAAAATTACAACAAATAAATTTACTAACAAAACATTTATTATTAAAATAAATTAGTAAATTACGATAAGAAAAAATGAGTTAAACAAATAAAGGAAATTGTGTTTAAATAATTGTTATGAGATTTTGGAGGCAGTAAAGATTGTTTAGAAGTTATTGGAACACTCGCAATATCAGCTTGAACAAATTGTCTATGAATATTCTTTTCACTATTATCTTGATTCATTTTTTCAGCAACAATAGTATATTTTGTTTAAAGTTTTAAGAATACATTACAGGATACACATTTATAACTCTACATACGACAAAGTGCACATTTTGTAACTATTTAAACTAAACAAATCTACAATATCTTGGGTTAATGACGTCATACATTTTTTACAAACAATAGGCCTCGAAACCTTCCCAACATATCGCCATACGTGAGGTTTCGATTTAAGAAATCCTTCGAGAGTCATCGTTATCCTCGTTATCGTTACATTGGATTTTTTTTATATTGAATAAAAAATTCGCCTCAGAATGTCTTGTTGGCTTAAACTTGATGGTCGTAATACTTTGGTCTTTCTAAGGTCTTTCAGAATGGAAAGTTGGACCAAAATTTAAGGTGTAATAACTTTGGTCTCCTGGGGCTCGACCTCACAATCATATATTAGCTCAACATCAAGGGCGTCATAACTACGTTCTATTTCAGAAGGAAAAGTTAACCTATCATTTAGGGTTTACTTACTTTGGTCTCGCTCCTCTTGAGCTTACAATAAAAAAATCAAGCCACCGTCTTAAATATAGTCCTCCCAATTGCATCATCATGGTCAGTAAGATAGCTAGTTGGCTATTTACATCATCTTAAAACTAAAAGGTTGCTTTGAGTATAGTAATGTTATAAACAATTTTTAAATACATTTTCAAAGTTTCTGAACATTTTTTAAGAATAAATTAAATAATTGCAAATCAAGGGTATCCCTCCAGGTTCGTTTATAAGATTCTGCTGCTTCTTTATTAAAACGTTTTTCTTTTCATAGATTTATTGACTTAACATTTTACTCATTCAGAAAAAGGTTTTGTAAGTGTTCTGTAAATGAATGACGTCATATTACGTCATACTTGAGATTATCTTTTCATCAGTATAGAAAAGCTCTTAAAGAACTTGTTGACCCCAGGTTTAATTATAACATCCTTACTAGCAGTTTTACATTAATGATTCTATTTAAAACCTAGATAGAAACAAATGTCTAAAAATAAATGAAGTAGATCTAAAAATAAAAATTTATGAAGAGGGTCAATATTTCATTTGCTGTAATCAGTAAAAATAGAACTTAATAGGCTGTGGTATGACTTGATTAAAAATAGACGATTCATAAAATATGCAAAAGTTTTTAACATTATTCATTTTTTCTTTATTTTCCTTTGATTTCTTTTTGAGTTTCTTCTTTTCAATATTTTTTTTCATGTATAATTTCAGTTAGTAATTATAAGAAGAAACCTTCCGCAATTAATTGCTACTCACTGTCGGTTGTTTCTTAGATCATTACTAAAGCAAGAAAATGGTGCCTAATGACTAGCGATCCTAACGCCCTTACACGGCTTTGAGCCACTAGTCAAATCATAAGCTTTAAACCGCGGAAATCGCAGCCTAGGTATGCGATTTGTTCCTCATTATGTAAATTCTTTATTGTCTAAATAAGCTGCACAAGAAATAGTTTACAACATTATGTTAATTAACTTCCGTGTTATTTAAAGTACACACATCTTTGTGTATCTTGCTATTTCCCGGATTGATTAATAAGGGGAGCGATGGAAAAAATAAGAATCTAAAGGGGGCAGTGAGTGAAAAAAAGGTTGATGACCGCTGTTATATGATGCGTGTCAAATCCCTATTCGATCGGAACATTTTTTGAATTTTGCTGAGTCATTATTGCCTCGTAATGACGTCATAAAAATATTTTTCAGATAGCACCTGAAGATCGATTTTTGTACTAAGTTTTAAAACTCTGACATAAATTCGCTAGGAGCTAAAATAATGATAGACACACACACACACACACTGACAAACAAATTTGTAAAAACCATTCAGGAGGTCTTTAAAACAGCTGAAACTGATAATTCAAGTAAAATCTCGGTTTCAGTTTTTCTTGCAAACACAATATTTTTCCTATATCTACGATATAAATAAGGAAAAGTAAAAATATAACTGTTAAAAGTTAAATTTATATTTTATAATGAGAAAAAAGTTGTAATGAGAAAATAGAGTTTAGAATTTGTTGAGATTTCTTTTGTCCAGCTCAACGAGATGGGATTCAATGCAAATGTTGTTGCTTATCCCTTGTATTTTTATAAAACTTTTATCTTTTGTTGGGATATTTTTTCGTCAGCCCACCAGACTCTATCCAATTGCTTATTCTTTACTGCTGGAAAAAATTGTTTCGCTTTATTCACTTCTCAATTTTTTATTCGTAAAAACTCCAACTTTTCTCTTTAAGTTCTTTAATATTTATTTTCCTTCGAATACAATTTAAACAATGTTATTTTTTTCTTATCGTTTTTAATATATCTTTTTCATTGTTTCTACCTTAGTCCACCTTTTCTTTTTGTTTTTACAATGTCTACTTATTTAATGTAGTTTTCGTTTATTGATCATGCGATTTGACATTTATTTATTTATGTATTTAATAAACTTTTTTCGCGATGTTTCATATCATTAAAAGATTTTAAAGGCAACATTTATATGTTTGAGAATGAGCAACATTTATAGTTTTATCTAAGAGTAAGTACAATATAAATCATGCGAGGGACATTGTGCCAACTATTCATGTTTTAAGTAAAACTTTGTAGTATCATATGATAAATAAAAAATATTTCTTAATTTATTTAACCTACGACTTGAGTTGTAAATAAGGTTTTCATGTGTAGCGACCTGGCTCCGTAAACGTGTTTTACGTCCCTAGGGACGTAAAAATTGTAATATGGATTTAAATCTCCCTGATCCTAAAATATACACAGAGCATTGCCTGTGTAGAACGTCAGCTACCCTTTTTGCCAATGCAGGTGCATCTATGACAACTTTAAAAAGGTATGGCAATCAAGTGCAGTGGCTTTATTGACTCATCTATGCCGAATAAAATCAAATTCACAGAAGAAATTCTAAATAATGAAAAAGAGAATGTGTACAAAAAAATGAAAACCCCCTACCTACAATCATTTTTTTTTAAAAAAACCTTCAAATTCTAACTTCTCATTCCCATCGTAAAATATATTTCGATATATTTTACTTATTATGTAAGTCGTAGGTAAAATTTAATACGCCACAGGGATCGAAGAATTTCAGCTCTCGTATTACATCCTTTGGCTAGGCCTTGGGAGTTAATTTTAGTTATCTCCCTCAGCAAAGCCTTGGAAACTAACTTTCTACTCCCTCTTTGCCGCGTAAATACCACCTGTTTCAAATTATATACTGTTTGTTTTTATTTTTGTGGTTGAATTTATTTTTCCTAATGAACTAAAGCTCTCATATTTCCTGAAAAGATTAGCGAGGAGAATATTTTATTTAGCGTCAGCGACGTTCTTACCAACAATGTCGGCGTTTATTGAGCAAAGAAATAAAAAGCATACAATAATATTTAAGCAAACAATAGAAAATAAAATATAGCTGAACTAAAGCTTAAACCAGTATTGCTTAATAAAGCGACGTAAAGAAGAAGTAGCAATGTGCAGAAATAAATTGATAACCTGTTATGAAAGGAAACTTGGTTGATAATGGTTCATTGAAGTTGCATTCAAACGAATAAGTTTAAGTTTGTTTTGCACTGTTTTATAATGAAAAAAAGAATAAAATTGATGGAAAAATTAGCAATAGCGGATGATGTTAACAAGGTTATAGACAAGCGGCACGTGCCTGCGTGGGTAGGTTACAAAAGACATATATGACCTTTTTCAGAGTCATAATATATATATTAATGGATTATATAAAACAATTGATACAACTTAAACATTAACTTTTATAGAGGTAGAGAAAGGTTAAGAGCGGGAATTGGCTCTACGAGATCTCTAAGTTACTTATAATGCCATACAAGAAAATCTTTGTTTTGTTCAATCTTTTCAAAGGCCCTTGCAATGAAAAGATAAAAGGTAGTAAAAATACACCTTAGAAATGATTTTTCTACCTTACTACATGTAAAGGATATGTTGCTTAACTTAATGGGAAAATATACCCGTGTCCTAGATATATTTTTATGTAGATTTCTCTAAACCTAATTATCTGTCTCTTCGCCAAAAAACAATATTCCTTAACGTAGAAAAGTCTCTTAATTTTAGGAAACATCTTTATTTAAATTAGTTTTAAAAGTTAAGAAGAAATATATTATAATGGTTCTTTTTTAACCATCTGGTTTCATTCTAACTTTGTGAAACGTATCTTTTTTATATCTGGAAAAATTGCCTTTTAAAAACTTATTGTGTATAAAATATGACTTTCAAAAGTTATTTCGATTAAATTTAACGCGTGGGAATAAAAAAGTTATAAAATCTGTCAAGTTAAATCTAGTTGAAAGTCTGACAGATTTGTTACTTGGTAATCCTCTCTTTTTCAGTAAGTAAAATGTTTTACCCAGAGACTGTATGAAATTTTGCCTGGAGGTGACCTGAAACTTGCCTCTAATAATCCAAGTCTAATCCCCCATTTGCATAAAACTATGAACCTTACTCCAAACAAATCAATAAAAGTTTATTCCTAACTCTGATTTAAACTGTTTAGAATATATTTTAACTTTCTGTATTGAATACCTATAACAACATTTCAATTGCTGTTCTTTTTTAATTTGACTTAATCACATTGTAAACTTGTTGTAATCTATATAAGTTTTGTCTTATAGACTTAAATAAACTAAAAAGATAAACAATCTGTCTGCATTGCCTGATTAGAAAAGTTACTGATTTGTTTAAAGTTATATCCATCAGGGAATTAATTAATGTTTAAGTGCAATTTAATTTATAAAGTGTCTAGATTTCAATGAAATAATATAACTTGTATATATTTCCAAGTTGATATCACAACTACATTTTGATAATAATAAATAAATTACTTTTTTTACCGCAGGGAATTTACACTGTGGGGACAACCTTAGGTATGTCACTTCTTCCACGCTCTAAGTCATAAATAAATTTAGCCCATTCTATGTTTAAATCATAGCCCCGGTGACCCGTGAAACTGCAAAGCTCGGACCTCCGGTGCCGATATCAAGAACATACGACCACAGACATAGAGACACACTCATTTTTGTCAAATTCTAATTATTTTATATATTATTAATAAAACGTTCGATTATTTTCTTCTGCTTTCCTTTCCTCTAAAATCACATGAAATTGTAGAAAGAATACATTCTGAGGACAAGAAACGTAAGACTAAACTTAAAAAAATGTTTCGAGTTTCCTCGTGCCCGTAGAAGATTAGGTGTTCCAGTGTGAACCGGGTCAATGTAGATAAAGAATTCAGCGTTTCGCTTCTACTGTTGGGGCATTATGGGGCAGCCACTGCAGGGATGTTTAGCATTATGGATGAAAACGCAATGCTCTACAAAACTGAATTGAAGATTGGAGATGATGGTAGCCTTATTTATATCTGGACGAAGATTATAGCCATAAGAAGAGAAAGTAGGGTTTGAAGGTCCATTATGACGTAATCCTCTTGAAGGTGGCGAAGATGATGGGGTCTTGCCTAGCTGATGTGCTGAGTAATTGAGGTTTTACGTTGGAAGACGTAATCTGTTGGCTAATGGAGTTATACGAGACCCGAAATGAAGAGATAGGCGATACCCATGAGTTGAAGATCTTTAACCACGTGTCCCTGTAGATGTTATTTCTTTAAAGTGGTTCTCAAAATTAATATGATGACCAGTATTTCGTGACTGCTCTGCGACCGCTGACTAACAATCGTCGTCAATGGTGTGTTTGATGTGCTCCGAAATACGCATAGATATAAGCCTACTTGACTCTCCGATGAGACTTCATCCCAGCTATTGACGCAAATAGTTTACCCTGAAAATAAATTACATTTCCAATGATGTTTCTGGTGGGTGGAGTAGGCATTGAAGATAGCCCCAGTATCTTTGAGTGTCAGAACCTTGCTGATCCTACCTGTAGTTCCTTTGACATGTGGTTGATGCGCTTTCCTTCCTAAGGCTAAAAAACTAAAGCTGACAAATAAATGCAAATCTGTAGATGGTTATAAATGCTAAGATCTGACACACGGACTTTTCACCATGCGTGAAAGGTTATAGGATCATTTTAGTAAGGTTAATTTTATCTTCTGTGATAGCCAAAAGTTAACCATAACAGACTGCTTGCAGAGTGTGTCTCTTCGTCCCCGCATATTTGGCATTGACCTCTTGTATGAAGAACTTTCTTCTCTTAGTTGGAGTGATATCCTCCAATAGAGGTTCTTGATGGAGTTGGTGTACACTAAGATATCGGGCTGGCAAAAGGGGCCCAACTACATAGGCTATTTGCACCCCCCCCCCACTCTATTACTACTACTATGTTGTAAATTAAATAGACGTCTTTCAGTTTAAGAAAATTCATGGTTAACTAACAGAACATATTATGACTTCACACTAATCTGGGGAATTCTAGGTCTCTTTCAAGCCCTGAGTCTTTGGTAAAGTGAGTGTTGTGGCGCCACTGCACAGCAATGGTCTGTTCTAACCATGCTAAAGGATCCTTTAACTCTTTAATCCGTCACAAGGCCGTGTGTCACAGCCTAACATTTATCACCGAGGGGGGCTAGCCTGAATGGAAATTATTGACCGATGGGAATTAAAGGAATATCTATAACATCAGAGATCGAACAAAGGGAGTCCGAAGTACTGAGGATAAGGATAACAAATCCAATGTGGTGAGGAAAAATTTTGGGGTACTTATTACCCATTTTTTATAATAAATCTATGTTTGCAAAAGGGTCGATTGGAGTGTCGTTTTTATAATTTTAGTGCGCTGAATCGTTTAAAAGTGGTGCTGAGTGAGTGGTCTCACAGAGGCCACTATGGTCCACTACTTAGTTTTATTTTTTGTTGAAAATATTCTATTCTCAAGGCCAACAGGGAAGTAGTGAAAACATATTATACACAGTAACATGGCTCTTAAAAGACCAGCGCTACATAGTGCATATAGTTGACAATGCATAACATTGCCGACTGATCATATTATTACCAAACTGAATGTAATATTGAAAACTTTCTATAATTAAGAAGCAAAGTAGGTGCTGTATCGTTTACCTTTAATATATGAAGTGAATACTTTTACAGAATATTTTCCCAAATACTTCGAAAATTTCAAGCCAAATTATACATAAAATTTGGAAACGTTCTGTAACTATTTCAATGTAACTACTACAATAACATTTACTTGATAAGAATTTATTACGAGAGTTCTAAAAGTAAACATTTGTTTCAAAACAAGTTATAAGTAATTGTTGTAATTTTGAAGGGTTTCCATTGTCTTCTAATTCAATTAAGACGAACTTTCATTTTGTGGCAGGTTAAGAAACTTCTTATATAGTTTTCCCCCACAAATCAAACGTTTACTTAACTTTTTAACGACTAGATCGAAGAGAGCAATTGAATTACTTTATTAAACTTTCTTTAAAAATTGATTAGTGTATATTTGTTGTAGATTTTGTAAATGAAACTTACTTTAAAAATCAACTTCTATAAAGCGCGAGGACACGACATGCATGGCTACACTGTCAAAATGGGTTGGGGAACGACGCCGCTTTCAAATTATATTGTTCCTTATGTGCAGTTTTTGACAGAGTCATTGACTCTGCCAATGAACTGATAATGCTAATAATAGCCTTTTAGGTGAATAATGCCAATCTTTTATAACTCAATTTAAAAGAAACTTCAATACTACATAAGGAGTCGAATAATTTTAATTTCTGGAAGTGTTGACGAAAAATGTTTGTTTGATAAGAGCTCATATATTTACTTTTGCTAGTGCTGTGTTATAGCCTAAAGCCAGAAAGTGAAATTATCAAACACTCATACAATGTCAATCTGATCGGTGAAAACCCTGTCAAATCTTTTCATTATTATACCACTGCCATTACAAATATCCAACAAAACTTTAGAATAATGCTATGTATATAGAAGGAGTATAACTGATAATTGAAAAGCCGGCTCACTTATTAATATAAGTCTTAAGTAAAGCTGCCACCATAACAGTATACAATTTTCTTATAAAAAAGTTGGCAATACTTTCGGTTACTAAATTATTATGTTTTATTATGAATTAATGATTAATTATTCATAAAACACTGATATAAACATCGGGGCACATGATTTTAAATCATGTGAAAAGTAGTCCTTGTAAACTAAATGTATAGATTCTCGTACTCCGCTACCCTTATGCTATGTAAGACTGATTTTATCAAATACTCAGCAGGTTATTTAAGTTATAATATTTGTTCCTTACGATCTTTTTTCATCAGTGGATATCAATGACACATTCATAAAATAATGTTTTGTTGTTAGGGTGGTACCCTTACTTAAGACTACTTCTTAAGTAAGGGTTTACGGTTCTATCCTCCCTGTATATTAGTATTATTCTCAGAACAAAACCTATATAAGATCTCATGAAATGGTCTATACGTAATTATAGATTATATTATAGGTTTTAGCATTAGTATTGTAAGAACTAAAAAGCTGAAGAATTGTTTTCTCTGTAATAAAAAGAAATGTATATATAAATGTTCGTAGTGAAGGAGAGGGGATTTAGTTTCTCAAAACTCTGAAATAAATTGCTTTAACGTCTGCTCTGATTTATCTCGTAAATATCTAAACGTATTTCTTTTGATTATATTTTTAAGCGAATTTCCTAAAGAAAAATTTACAAATAGGAGAAAAGCGAGCATCACTAAAATATGTTAGAGGTCCTGATCAAAAATAAAAAGAAAAATTGCAATATTTATTTTGTTATTGAGGCTCCGAGGTTAATTTTTAAGAGACATTTTTTTAAGGGCAGATCTGAGATGAATAATAAATTGCCGTCGACAAAATCATAACCAATATTTTGGTTAGCATCTCGGAGATCCATCCTAGTTGCGGGTTGCTGGTCCAATAAAATTAAAAAAAAACAGATAAATTTTAAACAAAAGAAACTCAGCATTTATTATTTATAAAATCACATTAAGAGGACTGTATTTTGTAATTTTAATTATAAAAAAATCATAAAAATTATAAGGAATTCCTTAATAAAATCATAAAAATCAAATTTATACTTTAGGCTGTTTTTATTCGAAATTACCAATTTTCCAGTGTTTTCACATTTAATGCCCTTTTTACATCCTATTTTGGCCATCTGTTCTGAATTAAAATAATTATTTAATCTTTCATAATTCTCATAAAACCGTAAAATAAAATATGTCTCCCACGGTAGACGAGAACGATATCGACGCACGGTAAATCGATAATTTTGGCTGTCGATTGAGGTTTCATTTAGGTCGGGTTAAGTTGATTATCATATCAATAATATCATCGATATCGATAAAGTTGTCTTCATAAAAAGTAGTAAAGTAAGAGTAAATTTCCTACCGATATTTAGTTTATCCAAAATAAAAGTTTCACTAGCATCCAATGCACAAAACATCACCAACTCACAATATATAATATTAAGCTAATTTTCATACTTAATAAGGTTTATTTGGTTGAAGATCGGGAGTCCCATTGTACGAGAATGATTTCTTCGTAATCCTGCAGGAGTTTCAGAGAGTTAGCGATCTCTGAGCTGCCAGGTGAGATCACTATAAAACTACAATAAATCTTGTTTGCTAAAGTTGCGAAGGGCAATACTTTCTTGCTGTGTGGAATGGAAATTACTGTTTGTAGATGACTAAAGTTAGATTATTTCTACAAACAGAAAAATGAGCGTGAAATCTAGTAAACATTTATTTATGGAATTAACCGTTCATTGAACATTTACATGTAAAACAACCTGTCAGTCATGGAACGCCATAAAAAATTATGGGGCATGTCATACTTTTTATGCTGGCGTGTTTACAAAAAAATTGTACATGCATGCATTACACCAAATATTTTCTGATAATTGCGATCTGGAGGTGTTAAAATGCCAATGTTAGAAATAAAATTGGGTACAGGGAATCTAGAACTTTTCTTAATCACTCCTAAACACACCTAATCATAATTTTCCCTGCGTCGGACTCGCTTCGCTCGTCCTCAGAAGATGCAATTGGCTAAATTTATATTGAACCTTGTCAGTATAAATCTGATTTCGCTATAATTTAATAAACTTATATTATCAACTACTATGTGGCAGCAAAGCAGCCATATAAATTTCCGGGCAGTGTTCAACATGAAAAACTACTAATACCACAAACTGCTACATAAAACCACCATAAGGCCAAAAAAGTGGCCTCAGAGAAGCCGAAGAACTTTGATAGCTATATCTTATTTAGTGGGATACAGAAGGTTTATTATATCA
Organism: Microvelia longipes; assembly: GCA_018340805.1. Taxonomy (NCBI): domain Eukaryota; kingdom Metazoa; phylum Arthropoda; class Insecta; order Hemiptera; family Veliidae; genus Microvelia; species Microvelia longipes. Next base: position 42,022,835 of record JACMZG010000008.1, on the reverse strand, counting down.
ATAATTTATAGTTTTCTTCATAAGTACCCTAAATTACTTTTGTCCATGTAAACGGTACAAAACTTAAAGTTAAATAATTAATTTTGTAATGCATTACTATATAATATTAAATTATTAGACCGTATTGTTATTATCACATTATAAATCAAATACCTACATTTATCTTTTTACAGTTCAAAAGATAAATTTAAACAGAAAATATAGCCAAGTGACATTTTAATAAAGATGTCGACTTCGTGTAAAAGAGGTTTTAATTAAACGGATGTTTGGTTTGAAGAGGCATCTGAACCAGAAGCTTCCTGATTAATTTTCGGCTTGTCCTGTATTAATTTAGTGGTTTGTGGTAGTTTTCAAGCTGTGCTGGAACATGGTGTTTATTTTGATATTATAAGCTTAACCAAACTAAGAGGATGGATTATTGCATAATATTACAGATTGTGTATCAAGCAAGCCTTGTTTCCTTGTTGTATTAAACTGATAAATTATATCTATAAATTTATTTAACTTCTCCGTTGTTTGTATTTCTCTGGTGCACAAGTTAATTAGATGATTTTAAAGTATATGTTATTATTGTATTCTCAGGTAACAAACATTTTTTTTATAAAATAAAATAAATAATTCTGGCGCGGTGGTCCGTATGTGGGGTGAATTTCCTTTGGAATGCGTGTTTGCCTTGCTTAACAAGCCATTTCTTGCTTAAGGTTTCGGTTTATGCTGTATAACTAGAGCAGTTACTCATTTATCAACATGTTACTAACTTGTAACTATTTTTTCTGTATTTTTCAAAGGAAATGCGCACAACTATCCTGTTGGCCACACAAAACTATGCCTCTAAAATTGGCATTGCACACCATTATTAACTCTAGTTCAATGCGTAGTTGGTTTCTTTGCTGGTTTCTTTAAAGGTTTTAGCACATTTCCTTTAAAAAATACAGAATAAATGAGTTACGAGCTGTGCTTGATAATTGAGTATCTGCTCAAGTTTCATGCATAAACTGAAACCTTAAGCAAGCAATGAATTGTTACGCACGTAAACACGTATTCCAAAAGAAATTCGCTTGACGTGTTGACTAATACTCCTGAAATATTTTGGAGTTATAAACTTATGTAAAGTAAAAAACGATAAAACATTACGTACTTCCCAGGACTCGAACCCAGGTACCCAGACTATAAATGCATGTCTCGACTCCGGACCACTCTTATTCAATTCACAGGCCCAAGAAACATTGAAAACAACTCCCCATTTGAAATATGTGGTTTTTTGGTCAAATTTTAATTTTTCTGGTAAATCACCATCGTTTCTTTAACTTTTTTGGTACTTAGAGTGGTCGTATTGACTTTCCACCAGTTTTAATTAATCAGCGCCCAAAAATACATAGAACATGACCTCATATTAGAAATCTAATTTTTCTTGACTGTAATTTTGGTTTCATTTGATTCAGCGTTCTAAAAACATATATAAATACGCAATGAAAAATAATGACTATAAAGTTTACTGATTTTTTTTGGAAATTTTACCTGAACGTGAACCTGGTTAACGTCGTCACAGCTACCTGGTTTTCAGTAAAGTTCGTCTACTTCCTAAGTTACTTCCTAACTTAGGAAAGGAATTTACGAACTTAGGAACTTCTTTCCTGGTTAGATTTAAAAATATTATTCCGTTTGAAAGATAGCGTGTTTATTACAATGTGTCTAGAAATATATACATGTTGTATATACATAAACACGCACACAAGTATATCTATCTATATAACTTTATGTTTATATGTGACATGATTACTTTAATTGCTTTATCAGATCAAAATGAAACCTAATCCAAAAATAGTCGATCGCTAACACTTGATAAAAAAGTGAACTCTTACATACTTGGTAGATAAGTTCAGGAAGACTTAAGAAACACTTAAAAAGGTAATTCAAGTAAAATCTGAGTTTCTTATTTTTGACGCCAAATGTTACATTCCCTATACCTAGATTGGTGTTGGAAGTAAGGAAAGTAACATTCAAAATTATCAGAACAATACTAATTAAAGAAGTTATCTTGCATTAATGAGAAAAATATAAATGAATACTTGTGATACTTAAATGGTATCGAATTTGTAAGAAACATATTGTTTCAAAGCTAAACAAAACTTTCATGTGTGTTAAAATTAATATTTTATATTTCGTAGATTTTATAAGTCGTATATAAAATATTCGTAGCCTTTAAACATATTATAGTCTTTAATACCCTGACACCGATTCCTAACACTAACGTAGTATCTTTGAAAAAGTTTAGCATAGACAAATAAAAGAATCAAGTTACATTAAAATTTGGTTATATTTTCCTCAGCTACATCTTTAGGTTTTAGTGTTTTATTTTAATAGTGAATAAAAAAAGACATCTTTCTAGTTTTATGTAGTTGAGATTTGGAATATAACGTGTAGAAAGGCGATCATGGTCTCAAGAGAAGGCTCAAGAGAATCCCTCTGAGATCCCAGGCCAAATTCAGGTATTCCCCAGTCTACTTAGATTCTTTTTCTTGCTTCGCAACCGAGATTCCTTTAGTTTTCTTGTGCTCCAGGATAAAGTCTCTTCAAAGTATTACCTCTACCTTTATGTTCATACAATATATAACTGTAAGCTTTGTATACAAATATTGAATATATTCCTGGTATATGTTAAAGTCAATTTATATACAAGCTCAAAATATAACAAGCTTACAGATTCAGATCGAACACTGGTACCTTTTTAAAGCACACGATTGTTCTTTTTTCAAACATTTTTGAAATAAATAAATTACCCAGTCAAGGAATAGTGTTTTTACATTATTGGTATTTTATTCTTTTAGTTCTTTGTATAAATGTTGATTACTATTAAATCAATTTAATGCAACATATAGGGAATAACTAATCTTTATAACATTAATTTTGGTATGTATAAAAGGTCAAGATATTTTATTTGAAATCAAATTAATGGCTAGTCATAGATTTTATTCCATAAACATATCCTATAATCATATTTTACCACTTAGAATATTGTTTTTACATCACTTAAAGGCCATACTCCTAACATAGCACACCATAACAAATATTAGGTTAACCTGATAGGATAGAGCTTATCAAATATTTTTCGAATCATATTGTTAAAATTCCATAATAATAAACTTTTTTACTTAATAATCATGACATTTTTTGGACGTAACGTAGTATTTGGCTAGTGGGCTCCTAATTAAATTATCCCGACCTTTCAGTGGTTAATGATAATAGCCCATTGATAGGTATCTTAGCAGACTTCATACGAGAGTTAAATTGTTCAGAACTATTCTCGTCCTAGCTCAATCAATTCGCAACGACAAAAATTTTAGGTAGGAATAAAAAGTTTAGTTCATACTATTCTTCAAAATTTTGTAGCGTATTTCCTGTAAGAATCTAGAAAATTGAAAAATAAGTAAGAGTATTAAGTTTTGACTATGATAAACAGAAACCCGAATTTTCTTTTGGAGAAGCATTCCAAAGGAAACTTGCCTGTCTTGCCGACCTCCGCGCCAGAATTATTAAATAATTGAAATAGCAATTTTCATGAATTTTTAATCTAAAGTTAGTACAATATGAATTTATTTAAAATATGCCTACGAAAATAGGCAAAGGAAAGTAAAATAAAAATGGCAAAATATGCCTACACAAAAAATTTCCCCTATAGGTGCCGGATACTTGTGGGTTTTACCCTATTTGCACTAAAGATCGTTTACATGAAAATTACTTAATTTTATTCTTCCATTTATATATCTCGAGAACAGTATGGATCTTTTAACCGTGTCTAATCTATGACTTTTGTTCAAAATGTAGAAGGTGTTGCTTTTAGTTTAATTTTAAGTTATGATCTGAAACAGTAATTTCCTGAATTAGAATTCGCAGCACATACATTTTGGCATTATTAGTCAACAACGAATACCAAAGGTCTCGACTTATATCTGCTCCAGTACCTACTTATGTTTTACCTTATTTATGACACTGTGTGATGATATTTTAACCAAAATAATATATACATATTTTATTACCTTCGCATTGATATGTATACACATCAGATGTGTATATTACTCTCATACGACAATACACAATTATAATATTACTATACTATGTGTATAATACACTCATGTTAATGATTTCTCAATTTTATATTTTTATCTTCACGTTCGATTAATTTTAGCTTGGCACAAAAGGAAATTTAAAAGAATGGTAGGCCTGGTGTTTTAATGTGACAAGATAAATCCAATCAGAGTTACCAAATCCCATCGGTTATCTTGATTAGTCTAAAAACAAAATAATTCTCGGCCTTCTATGTGAGCCATTTTGGTCTGAATTAATTAGTTTCTTTTTTTGTTAAGGTACTGTCTTTATAATAGAATAGAAAAGATAGGATAAGGCAATCAGAGATAAGTGAGAAGGGACAGAAAGCAATGCCCTTGGTAAAGAGATATCTCTATACAGGGTACAGAGATAGTACCGACACAGCTATGCAAAGCCTCAGGCAATAAGAAGGACAAAGATATTTCTCCTCAGAGTCGAAATTAAATTCTTGTCCTCGGTTGACAGGGGACCCTTGACTTCTCTTTTAGACGGTTTCATTCTTGTAGATACGACATTCAACCTTCTCTTTTAAGCAAAACGCATTTTTTCACTGTAAAGAGGAGAATTTTAATTTTAATAATTGCACTTGATTTGTTGTTGCTTAAAGTTTTAAAATGCAGTTTTAATTAAGCTACAATATACTTTTTTTTACTTTTTCTCATTGGTAGCATACTTATGTAGGGAAATTATTGTATTTTCACTAAAACCAGGATTTCATGTAAATTATCCGTGTCAGGTGTTTAAGGGTGTTCAAGGTGTTTAACTTTGTGAAAACCATTTAGGGGGCCTTGATGGTTTTCACAAAGTTGTCAGTATGTGTGTGTGTCCGTTATCATCTTACTTACTTGAGTATTTATGCTAAAGAAGTGAAACTAGGTACAAAAATTAACGATATCCACAAAATATATTTTTTATAACGTCACTAACCGGCAATAATGATTCAACAAAAATTCATATAACGCAGAAATATTTGTCGATCGGTTTAACATTTAGCGAAGACACAGTCATACATAGGACCAACATATGTGCCAAGTTTAATCTCATTATTAGTATTAGTTTAATTTTTATCGAATGACTTTTATACGTTTTTTAGATAATTTTAGAAGATCGGAAAATGACCCAATTAAGTTATAAATAAGTATATCTATTGTATAGTTGGGCTGCATCAAGAGCGGCCATTGCCTGGATAGGTGACCACTGGGAATAAAACAAATGTATAAATTTTTAGAGGACGAGCTAAGCAAGTCTGAAAACGTGCTGCAGTAATTATGGACCAGTGAGTCTGAAGTAGTAAAGATGAGTGTAGAGGATCCGATGTGCTGAGGAAAAGATTAGAGGTACCCTGTACTACTGTCTTTAACCTACATTAATGTTATGGTAATTAATGCGTATATTAATTGTTACACTACTTTTTTATCTCATTTAATTAATTATTTATTTTATTTTTCTCAAGATAATTTTAATCAAAATGTTTGCTTCTTTACAAATTTAATAATAAATGCTAACATTTGTAAGTAGCATGAAACTCTCAAGTTTTTTAAAACAATGTTTTGTATTATTAAAAAATATATTTTTTTATACCAATAATATCATAGCTTCATAACTAAACATTTTTATGTTCTTTAATAAAACTTAAAATCTTAATATAACTTAAAATCAGCTGAATATTACAATTTTAAAGATTTAATCTTTATGGTGGTGACCGCATGATGAAGTCGAACCAACCTTCTAACTTGGTCACCTTATGACTTGGAACTATCAAATTTTAAGCCTCTGCTCTTGTGTGATATCCCAGCTGATTTAAAAAGTATATAGTCTTGGGAGTTAATGAATAGTACGAAGTATGGGAACAGCATTACTTCATGTAATTCTTGATTTTGAATTTGTCTATAGTACAGGGTAATAACCAATTGGGTAGCCCACGTGAATCTAGGTTAACTTCACTATTGATATCTAGTAACTTCTCAGTCGTAAAATTAAATATGTTACGTATGTACTATTATGGCCTATTCTAGCCGTATTAGTCGTAGAGTTATATTCTAGAGTGGGCATAGCCTATCTCAATACATTGAGAGGCCTGAACATCTTTTTGGGGTTCTCAGGGGCTCTGTGTAAACTCATAGAAATCTCCTTTAAGAGAGATATGAGTTAAAGTTGTAATAAATCAATTGATATTGGCTACCCGCATAACGTTTGTTTTGATTTGTATCTTTAACGTTCTAATATATAAGTTACTGTAATTTTGTACTGATTATTTGATTACATTTAAAAGCAAAGTGGTCAGGATACTCTGTCGATGTTTCATAGTTTAACCTATAGGGCCTCTCTAGTAATATATCTCTATGGTATTATTCATATGAAGTGACGTTATATCTTTGATAGATCTCCAGCAAGTTTATAGTTGTAACGCCAAATATTAGCGTTAAATATGTTATGTTATAGTACTATAAGAAGGGAGTGGAGGAATGCTATCTCTATCTAGGTTATAAAAATAACCTTCCCTTTTTTATTAGCATTGCTAACATTTTTGCATGTTACAATCAAAGCTAATATTCAGCATTGTGATTATAACCTAACAAATATGTATATTAGTGTACCATTTTGGCTAACAATAATTAAGTGCATCAGTGACAAACATTCCGGTTTAAAATTAGTATCTGACTAGATATTTGTATTGTAAGACAGTGCAGTTTAAGTTGTGAGAATTTTGGCGTTTTGACATTTAAATCGATATTATAATTTGGTTTCGATTTAACGAATTAGATATTTACAATAAAAATAACTAATAAAGGCTATAGTCGTATTAAAAAAATCACACATAATAAACTGAGCTCTGAACAATTAATTCAACAATAATGTCATCATCAAAGAATAAATATAAATAACTAAAGTAACCGGATTGAAACCGAAAAAGAAAAGTAAAACATCAAAAGTTACAAACCCGACCTTACATCCATAAAAGAGTAAAATTAATTTGGTGTATCGCAAACTCAAAAAAAGGACTCTTTGCATAAGAAAATGAGGAATTGATAAATACTAAATACATTTTACTCTCTCTTATTTATATCGTAGGCATATAGGAAAAGTTTTGTGTTAGCGAAAATTCCGAAACCGGTACGTCACCGGAATTCTCTGTTTAAATAAAATTAGTTCGCAGTCGATACGACCACTCTAAGTGACCGTAAAATCGAAAAAAAACATTGAAGAAACAAGAAACGAAAATAACGGTCAATGAAAAATAACTTTTTAGAAGGGTGTCATTTCCTATGGGTTTAAGGTCCCAAATAGAAAATAATCTGTCTTGAAGTCGATACTACTACCTTAATTGACCAAAGAGTCGAAAAAACTTGCTAAACCTGTGGATAAACCTGGATAATACGGCCTATAAACAACGTCGAGTAGGGTGGCATTTTGATTTATTTTGGGGTACTGAATTTAATAAGACCAGTGCTATCGACTCCAGTCTGGAGTCGATAGCACCATCAAAGCTAGGATTCATAGGTTTGAATCTTAGTGCCAGCGCTAATTTTGTATCGTCTTATTCCCAATATTCAAATACGTAAATTCGTACAACTTTAAAATAATTTCGGCGTGGAAGCGCAAGCTGGGAAAATTTTGTTTGTAATGCGCGCTTTCTTGTTTATTTATCCAATTTTTGCATATGTTTTCCGTATATATCTCAAAACATAATCAGTAGCGTCACAACTTGTTGTTATTGTTTTTGAAAGAAAATGCGCTAAAAATTAGCATAAACTCAGTTTGCAATGGCTGTAAATAAAGCTGTGCCTTTAGGATAAATAAGCGCATTTTCTTATTTTATTTTAGAGGACTTGACCAAAAGATTGTTTAAGTTATTAATGTTTGTTTATTTATTACGTATTATTTATTTTATTTTAAAAAGAAAAAAATTTACATCAATGTAAAATAAATTCTCTTTTATTCAGTTTAAGGAATGTAAAATTTTAAGTTAGATGCCTCTTTAGACTTCACGTTGAAAGTATTTAATCTTAAAATTGAAGAGAAAAAAATCTGTATTATGTTTCCCTGTGTGGGATTGTTAGGGTGAAATTAATTTTTTCTAAATCTTCGCGTCTTATAATATCCGTTCTTTTTTCTTGAATGTAACATCTTGAAAGATTAGTTGCTATGAGAAAAAAGTTTAAATATCGATTAGAGTGAGGAATAAATAAGTATTTTATGATGCCATTACTTTAACCTTTAAAATTGGAATAAGTACCGTAGTTATTTTAGATATTTTAAGTAAAATATAAAAGGATCAAACGAAAAGTTAAAGTAATACTGTGTTTAAAACAAAATACTGACGAAAAGGTCCAAAAGCCAGGAACATTTCCTTTGAAATTCTTTTATTTGTTAAAAACAATTCATTCTTGCTTATTTTCGGGTTATGTTATTAGTCTGATCTACTATATCTACTCTCAAGGAAAATTTTCTGGATTCTTCATAGGCAAAGAGTGTTTTTGTTTCATATGCTTATCAGCTAAAGTTTTTTTAAGTTTTTTTTAAGTTTTTTTTAGCATAGAAATAAACCCTTTAAATTTGACCTAAATTAATTTTAGTCTGATCATTCATGAATTGTATTGGTTAAATTTATTGACATCGAGAATTTTGAAATTAATTTCTCCGTCTATAGTTTATGTGAAAGCAATAAATGCTTTAATTAATTGCGATTTGGTTATAGTTATATATTTTTAAAGTATTGATCCTTGTTGGCTCTTCTCAGACGAGTTTTTAATAACTTTTTTACTGTTATAAAAACTTTCAGACATAAACTTTTTGGACTATATAATATCAGAGTTGATAGGAATCTGGTAAAACAAAAGTCTAGTAGAAAGGCTGGGGAAGGTTTAAAACTTTTACTTTGACTTTTATACCCATGCTAGGTATCATCGCATCCTAAAGCTTTTAACAGTAATGTTGTCGGTCGTATTTTGTTAGGTTCAATTCTAGCAACTTCTCCTTATTGGCCCCAACATTTGTAGGATAACATTTTTAACCAGGACTAATTTAATTAGGCTTTAAATCTACATAAAAATAAAAAAGTTCTTCATGTAGTATTTTGTAAAAAAAAATAGATCAACACTTTGTAACCTGAACTTTGCATACTCTTCTTTATCTAGTACAGAGAATCAACATAAACTTAAGTTTTAATAAATAAAAAGGGTCTTACGTGTTTATGGGTTATGACAGTTAAAAATAGGCACAAACTATTCTGAATTTTTTAGTAAATGCAACTAATCTTATGCAACATTAAACTCATTTTAAAATATTTGTTTCTCACTCAGATTTGGTTTCAGCACTATCGGAAACATAATGACCGGCTATAAAATTCCAGATGCCTGAACTTTTACCAAAATAATGTATAATAAAAGAAACCTTCTTTTTACTTATTGTTGATGACGTCATAATTACGTCATTTGTCAAAGTGTCCCTTATAATGATGTTACAAGCAGAAACAGGTCCCAATCAATTTAAAATACTGACGACCAAAATAATCCTCAGCGTGATCAGTCCGCTCCGCGGCCAGCATAGCTCGCCGTGGATTCAAGGGAGTCATTTTTGTCCTGTCGGTGTGGGATAGTAGGCTAATAGAGGCTGATCAAGAGAGAGTGGTCTTTCTTCTATATCCTTCACTCAATAATTACCACATATCGTAGAGTTCATTAACCTAGACATATACATTCATACAAGATTATATATATTTGTGTATATTGTGGGATGGTTCGATTTGGCTGAAACTGATCTTAATCTTAGAACTTTATGACCATAACGATACTAACTAGAGGTTCTTCCGCTTTGCGGGCCTGCTTAGATTGCCGTAGTTTAGTGAAAGCCGTTTGTCCTGTTAGTCTAGGACAGTAGGGCGGAACAACGAACAACGAGAGCGGAACAAATGAGCCCATACCACCTTCGCACCTTCTAGCATTACAGAACCTAAGAGGTATCGCCGTATATATATACTGTGCGCCACTGGGACAGTATTATTCTGCTAAAACCTGTCTCAATCGATTATTGATCGATAATTTACCGAATATTTTATTGTCAGTCCTAAATGCCAATCTTATGTGTTTTGTGTGTGTTTCAGAAATGTTAAGAGATAGTCGTATTTTTAATGAGCCCAGCGTATCTGTCGAAATGCTTCCTGTATTTTCACATATACATATGAATGAGGTAATTTTTATAACCATAAGAAAATTCTTATTACATTCAAAGGCACTTTTATGAATATTATGAATGCATGTTTGTATATTTTAAATCCCTTTCCCGGAAAAAAATGTCATCTAGTTATCATTGCAAATGAAATTATTGGGAGCTACATTGAACCAATGTTTGTAGGGATACCACTAATTATTTAGTAATTTTTAATTGGCTGATTTTTAAAAAGAATGTTAATAAGAAAGAAAAATAAATATGACATTCACTGATGATAAGGCTGTCCGTATCGGTATAGATACTTAAAATAACCTTTTTTTGTTTTTGACTTTTCGTTGAATTACGTTACATAAGTATAGTTTATAAATTTAAAAGTAATGATAACATTTTTTTTCACAAATTTTACTGGCTTAAAAATCTAAGCAATTATTATTTATATCGTCTATCCCGTGGTTAAACCCACTTAAATATTTAATAAATTATTTAATAAATGACTTTTATTATGCTGAAAATGCTTAATTATACGAAGTATAAGTTGCTATCCCTACATCAAAATTACGTGCCATTATCATATATTAGAGCTGTGCTGTTTTCTTGCATCATAACAACTCTATATTACATATTGTAAAAAAGTAATTAATTTTTAAGTTTATCTGAATTTTAAACATGATAACACGTAAAATATCTAATTTTAAGTTTTTTGTGCATTACGGAGTAAATAAATATTTTTTGTACTATGCCAGCAATATTATGAACCAAACGAATTCAGCTAATACAGCTCCAAGGAACTTACTTATCTGATGCGTCTCTTCTCCATATCGAATTTCCCTTTGCTCGTCCTTACCACTTCAGACGCACTATGCTTGTCCTCAAAATGTTATAATTACCTTATTTGAAGTGAACGTCTTGGTACTCGCTTCGTCGTCCGTTTATTTCGTCGTATGTTTATTTCCACAGTCACCGCTTAAAATGAACAGAAGGTACCAAAAGACGACCTTTTGGTCAGCATAGATACTAACCTTACTCGACCTTGCTGTTTAAAACTAGCAATTTTACTAAAATCTTAGGTATACTATCCATATTATAATGAAGATGGTATTATTATTTATTATGTAAATGCTTAAATTTTCGATTTATGTTTCATAGCCTAAGTTACATTACCAAATTTTCGTAAATTATCCGGTTTCTCAAAGGAATTGAATTAAAACCTTTTAAAATAAGGATACATTATGGTTTAATTGAGTGCTAATCATACTGCGATTATGGAATGATGCTGGGGTTTGCTATGACAAAAACTAAATGTGACAGTGGCGATTTTGGAATGGTGACCATGATTTTGTATTTCAAGTGAGATGAATAAGCGCCTTTCTTTTGTAAAATCCTGAAAAATTAAGTAACAAGCTGTGATTCTACAGTTCAGATCATGTCGCATAGACCAAAACCTTAGCAAGAAATGTACTATTTAGCATAGAAACCTTTTCGCTTTGTAGAACCTTAGCGCCAGAATTTAATAATACTAACAAGAACTCCCTGTAAGAAGAAACTGGTAATTGTTCGGACTTTAAACTCTGATTAAACTCCTTTGATTTCAACTATTGACCATCTAATTCATCATTATGAGGCACGACCCATTATCTAGAGGTCTAAGCCTTTAGAGTCGCTCGACAGTCACTTTTTTGCGATTGACTCTTCCACTATAATATAAATTAGCAAATAAAGTGTCTGCTGTGTGTGTAGGTTTTTCATTTAAAAAAATAAGGAAGGTTATGATTCCTCTAGTATTTTATATTGGCATTTAAAACTGCGTTGTAACCTTTATTTTTAGCAGAGCCTCAATTTAAAGGTCTTATGCCGATTAAAGGGAATCAGGTCATCTTTTAAGCCTTCAATGCACTAACTGCTTAAGGTATTTTTAACGTTTTTTGTCGACACATAATAAGCTAAAAAGACTTATTTTTTCTAATAAAATGTAAATTACGATATATATATATATATATATATAAATAACGCCACGGTGGCGGTTTATGTATATATATATATATATATATATATATATATATATATATATATATATATATATATATATATAGAGAGAGAGAGAGAGATATAGATATATCCCTCTCTTCTTACATCATCAAAACGAATCTCATAAACATTTTTTTTGTTAAAATTTGCTAAAACGTTTAAAACCAATAGAAAATATAAAATCCGAAAAAAAAATATTGCAATGTTTAGATGTAGTATATTACGTTACTAAAGTATTGTAATATAAATTTAACTACACAAATATTCATTACAACTGACATTGGATCCCCTGTCTTAGCAGTTTCACTTACCCAGTTTTTCGAAATAGAAATCACGAAATAGAAACGTTACCTTTATCCTACGTATTACTTGTATTAGGTGAATGTAGTTAATAAGGTCAATGCACGTTTTACATAAGTTTGTATTATATTTGTTACTTTCACGATTAATTATTAGCTGAAATCACGCATGTATATGCAAATCAACTCATAAATCACCTAAAACAGCTTTAACAGATTGTTTCTATTTTATTTGCCTTACTTCGTGAAGCGGGTAAAGTAAACCCAATCTTGATTTTTAATCCATCTTTAATTTTAAATAGTAATAACTTATTAATCGATTTTTAGAGGGGAATCCCATTATAATTTGAAGATGACATGTACATGTTTTTTTATTCTGCCTCACATCTAACATGTTGTTTTATATTCAACTTTACTTTGTGCTCGAAAAAGTTTTAATTAGTAGAGCTATTATTTACATGAACAAATATTTCTTACGTCTTCTTTTTATTTTGTTCTTAATAGATTTGTCTATTTTACCATTTATCACAAGTAAAAACAGTAGATAAAAAGCTGGTAGATGTAGGACGACTGCTGTCCGTTATTTTTACTTAAATATTCTTTTATTGAGGATAATGTTAACATTATCTTCAACATTAACACTAGTTAAGCTCGATTCTAGATAATCGTTGGGACTGATATGAATGATAGGGTTAGGAAAGGTTCCGAGGAACCCTAGCCGATAGAATTAATTTTGGCCGATAGAATAAAGCGTTAAACTTTAAATTCAACCGGTGTATTTTTTATTTGTTGTTTAAGGCAAAGTTACTTAACCATCTAAGTATTCTAAGGAAATCTAAGTAATAACTGTGTAAATTTATTATTAGCAACAGCGTACTTTAACTTGGCATTTTTCAGAGAAATTAATCATAGATTTAAGAATGAAATGAGTACAAGACTGCCAACTTTTAGTAAATATTCATTTATATTCAGTTGATAATTTAATGACGGCTTATATTCATGGCTTGGAAATGGTATAAGGTGGGCAAATAAAAGTAGATAAGGCACTTAAGTCTAAGGCCAAGTAATGATGCCTTTTCTATCTTTTGCTTTACTTTGCGTCACAAAAGCATAGGAGATGATCCCTAAGGTGCTTCAGCTGCTTTGTTAGTATCAAAGAGAAGTAAAGCCTGGAACATCTCGACCAGAACTTTACTTTGAAATGCTTAGTCGGGATAGACGGCAAACTCCAACCTTGTGAGACAGGTTCTCTTCTCATCTTTTTTCACTTCTAAATCAACATCATTAGTCATTGCTTTGTCAAAGAGTCATAAGATGCTCGTATATATGCAAATATTGTAAGCTTTCATTATTATTTTGCGTTATTATACTATAAATTAATTGTTTATCACAAAATATTAAAATAAAACAATTATAAATAAGTAACTTCTGAACAATATATATGTATTGTTTCGTTCTTAATTCACTGTATTAGATCACAGATCACTGTAGTTATCTTTATTATACATTATATTCATTTCGCAGATCACAAAAACAACAGCATTAAATAAATTGATGCTTTGATAAATAATATTATAGACAGCAATGATCCAAACCAAAGCAATCCAAACTTATTATTATTTTTTAAAGTAGATATCCCTATGAAAAGCTAGGGTTCAAACCAAAGTCAAATGATCATTAAAACAATTCATGTCAATTGATACTTTAAATAGACTGGCCCACTTCTTAAGTATATAAACTCATTAAAAACAAATATATTCAAAGTGCTAATTAATAATTAGTTTGATAATATTATCGTAAAATCAAATTTCTGAATTCTGAGTTAGAAGAAAGCAAAAAAACAAGAGGTAAATATTTATTTAAATTAAATGTTTTCTTCGTCTTCTTTGCGTTGAAAAGAAGAAACACAAACAAGTGAAGCTGTTTTAATGAGTTCAGTCTCTCACTTTTAATTAAAAAAGGGAAAATTCTTGTATTTAATTAATTCTAAAAGTCAAGCTACTTAAAATACGTTTGATTTAACTGCTATTTTATTGTTTTAAAAAACAGCAGTGGTATACCTGTTGGAAAGTAACGTCAAAGATGTTTTAACCAGTATAGCAACAAATTTGGCTGTTAGTATGTTGCCATATGCACTTTTGTGTGTGTGTTTGTTTATGTGTTTGAGTGAACTGTACGGGAGTCCCTATATACATATATGTATATAGGGTCATGATAGGGTAGGGTACTTCAGTATTTTTCCTCGCTACTTCAGGCTCGCTTGGCTCATCTTTAGAACAAGATTCTCTAAAGCATAGAGGTACTAAAGGTACCTCTATAAGGTCTCGCTTCGCTTGACCTTATTATAAAACTTAATCTATTATGATCCAAGTTTAAAGGAATTATGACATGACTTACTTTACAAGTCCTTATAATGGTTTCCTTGTGTAAATCTTATAATACAATATTTCGGTCTCGCTAATCTTGGCCTCAAAATCATAAAAGTTGTGACTTCGGACTTGCGTCCCTCGTTCTCAGGATGTCATGATTATCTAAAGCTTAAGGCCTCACTACCTCAAAATAAGGTACCTATCCAATGTATCGCTTTGCTCAATCTCAAAATTACGAGGTAACCACATTTCTTGAGTGTGTCAAAATGCCCACTGTACTCCTTTCTTTGTTATAATTTTATTTGAATCTTGTTTTTTTGGACATAATAATTTTGTAAATTGGTTTATCCATTAATAAACGTTTTAATATTTAATGTTAGTCATAAACTAATGTTAATTAAAACTTTGAAAAATATAACAGTAGATAGATATTTAGTCGCATTAAATTTATAGACTAACAAAAGCCTTATAAAATGCTAAAGATCACACTTGTTTATATTAATTTCAACCCCTTGAATGATTAATAATAACAGAGTAAAGACAGAATTATCAATCAAATAAATTTATGTTGCAAATCCCCATCCTAACTAGTATGTATTATAGAAGTAACTTAAAAAAAAACAAATCTTATACTCGTGTAACAGGACAAAGATCTACTAGGACTAGAACTTAATGTCTCCTATTTATTCTTCTTTATTTGTGTCAGGTATGAATTAAAATAAATGAAGAAGCGTAAAAGAAAATTTAAATTTAAAGAAGCAATAGTGGTTAACAACGTATAGGTAACGTTTTAAAAAATAGCATAAAGTACACCCTATACTTCACGAATACATTCGCTTTACACTAACTATTGGTAAAATTTACCACACAAAGAACTAAATTAAATTTGCCTAACTAAAAAACTAAGGATTCCAACCATTCCTAACTAGTTAGGTAAACGTAACCAAGTTTAAAAGTTACTAAAGTATTTTTTTCACAATTTCAGACTCGCTTTGCTCGTTCTCACAATGTTATGATTATCCAAAGCTTAAGTAAGTATAACTTAAGTAAGGTAGTTATGTAATGTCTATAGTGTATTGATTATGGACTCGTTATGTTTATCCTTTTACCTTACAATTATCCAATCTTGAGATATACTTTACAATTGTACTATTGGTGAATTTTATTAATGCTTTGTGCTCCACACAAGCGTATTCGTGGAGGATTGGGTGTACTTTGTTTTACTTTTTTCTAAAAGTTATAATTCTAACCACCGCTGCTTCTTCAAACTTAAATATTCGCTTTTAAATAAATTTAATTTATAGAGAAGAATAAATAGGAAATTTAAAAGAACTAGTCATTGCAGTTCTAATTCCTCCTGTAATACCCTTATAAGACAAATTTTTAAGTTACTGCTGTAAGACATGCAAGTTGAGAAAGGATATCTTGCAACACAACTTTATTTGATTGATCATTTTGCCTTCGCCCCGTTATTAAAATTAATTGGGACGAACATTTATATAATTGATTTTTTAATAAATAATCTCTTTCTCGTTATTTTGACGTTTCTTTTCCTATTTCTAGTTTACTTATAAATACAAATATCTATATTATTTGACTATTTCAAAAAATGAGATCGAGGAAATATATATTATGGAACGCTACTAAGAAGACGGAGTGACTATGCATTTATCATGTCTTACTAAACCCACAGTCAAGAGGAAAAATCGTCTTTTTCTATAAGATGGATTTTACCAATTAACTAGGTAAGAGGCAACATGACGGATGCCTTTATGTATCCCTTGAGGCTTCCTCTTCTTCTTCTGTTCACTGTATCATTTTTCTTTTTACAGCTCTTGTAAATAAAATCATCTATCTTAATTAAGAATTTTATGTGATAAACTTGGATAAACACAAGACACAAAAATATAAATCATTAGGGATATAATTTTAACAAATCTTTTATTTTTATGTATTTATGAATTATTATTAATATACATAAAAATTTATTTGGACTGGTATTTAAAATTTTGATTTTTTTCCTTTAACAGTTAAAAATGTGTGAAGCCATAAATTTAGGGTTTTTCAATTATAATTTTTTTTCTTGAAGGGAATTATTATATTGCAAAGTTTTTTTTAGTCTTATAAATTACAATTATTTATGCTTTGAATCTAAGCTACTCAAGAATTATTATTTTGTAGCCTAGGGTAAAAGTTTTATAAATAAGGTAATAGCGTCAAGTAATAATTAATGGTGGAACAAAGTCTGTAGTTTAACGTGATTACAAGTTGTTACTTAGGAAGGTTTTATTACTGTAATATTAATTAAGTTAGACGGCTATTAGACACATTGTTGGTGGTTTTCAAGGTATGGTAAGAAAAATATTGTAGCTAATACCGCAAGATAATAACTTAGTAACTTTTTAGCGAATTTTCTTAGTTACATTTTACTAATGGGTTGGCCCTCATACCACTTTTAAACCTGTTCGCTGAGTCAGAAAACTTTTCAATATACTAGATACTAGTAACGTAGAATTATGTATTAATATTTCTGTTAATCCAATAAAACCGATTCGGGGGTTTTCTCGAATATTCTAAAGGAAATGTACTAAAACATGTGGAAGATAAGCATTAACTAAACATCGTCTGTGTGCTCCATTTTTTTGCAAAACTGATTTAGCAAGTGCAAGCATTTTTTTTACAAACTATCAAAAAACATCAGGAATTCTGGACGATAACGATAGGCCTCCTGATAACATAAAAAATCAGGTCGAGGAAGCAACTTTTTCCTCTATCCAAAAATGTCCCCCCCCATGAACCCATCCTCAGCTCATTTTTTATTCGAATATTCCTTAGTTACCAAATTTTCAGCCTTTTTTGTCTAAGAACGAGCGAAGCGATACATTCGGTTTCACCTCGCTCGATACTGCTTAATTTTTAATACCCAACAATAACATTGGATATACTTTTTGTACTGAAACGAAACATAGTACACTATTTATTGATACCAAGTTTTAACTCAAATTAATTTTGTTTCGCTGCAACACATTATTCGATGAAAATTAAATTAATGCTTATTTATTATAAGCATTGATAAAACGATAAATAGGCTAGAAGCTACAATAACACATACACATACACTTACAGAGTGTTTTAGATGGTCCTAAAAATACCTCAAACAAAAAATTTATGTGAAACACCGGTTTTGTATTTTTCTGCAAACCCAATGCTTTTCTGTTTATGAAAGAGGAAAAGTATATTTCTAAAAAGTGTTCTTTTCTGATAAAATTCACTAATGTAGTTTACATTATCCTAGAGTTTTTGAAATTTATTTTCTTCAATCCAAAGTTTTTTAACTGACAAACTTTTTTTTAAGTCGACTGATTAAGTAAGTTTTGCAAAGAAATGGAGAATGATAATTAATCTCTATTGTTGTTTTCACAATGCCTCCTGATTGTGACACTTTTAGTCTCTTCCTTATTATGTACTTATTTCTTGATTTGCCTTTCTAAATCACTCTGCTCAATAACTGCTCTTCTCTATCCAAACCACACCTGAAGAATTCCAGTTGTTAAAGTAGTTGATGTTTATTTCGGTTATTATGATACTTCTCGCCTACCATACACTGTACTATACTCGTACATATCACTATTTTTATTCTTCACTAGGAATGATACCCGAGTTTTGCTCGCCAAGTAGTTTATTTAAAATAAAAACAGATTAAAAAGTTTCTTATTTGTGGACTTTTAATTAGATTAGTTACACAAAAAGTCCTATATTTTTAATATATAATTATAACTAAGCTCTCCACTAAAAATTAGTCATCATCAGAGTTTAACAAATATAAAATATATAATGAAAATATAAAATTTTATTTATATTTTATATAAATAAAATAAAATATAATATGAGTTTAACAAAATAAATATTTGTTAAACTCTGATGATGACTAATTTTTAGTCGAAAGCTTAGTTATTATTATATTAAAAAATAAAGGACTCTTTGTGTAACTAATCTGTTTTTATTTAAACAACAAAATTTTAATTATTTCTTTGAAGACTAATAAAATAGAATTTTTCAACAGCTTTAAAAGCAAGAAAGGTTTTTATTTATGATTTTTTTGTCTAATCGGCGATTGTCAAATCGTGTTTTATGATTGATCTGTACTAAATTCCTTGTTTCGACAAGTTGACAATCAAAATTGGAATCTTAAATAGTCTTTTTTGACTTTACAGAGAACAATAATATACTTCATTTCATTCTTTATTCTTAATATTCTCTATATTCTAAGATACAAAAATTTAAAATTAATTGAGCACATTTCTACACCGTTGCGTAAATTATACAGATATTCTTTCCTATGTATCAATCAATATGTTACAAATATTGATATTTGCAAAGCTTCCTAAAGCGTTTTTACTTTTCCTCATTTTTACCCCGTAGGTATATAGGAAAGGTATTGTGTAAACCGAGATGTCACCGGAATTATCCGTTTCTGGTGTTTTAACACCTCCTAAGTGGTTATCACAAAGTTGTCTGTGTGTGTGTTTGTGTGTGTGTGTGTGTGTGTGTGTGTTTGTTATCATTGAGCTCCTACTGTATTTTTGCTATAGTCAAAAAATAATTTTTTGAAGACGTCATTAACCTGCAATTACTTGCATTGACTTAGCAAAAATTTTGAAAAATCGTAGCCTCTGAGATGAAACGGATGTATATACTATATGAGAACGAGCCAAGCGAGTCTGAAGGCGTTTTCAAAATAAATTTGACGAATTGTTTATTCTGAGGATGAGCGAAGCAAATCCGAAGTAGGAGGATGAGCGAAGCAAATCCGATCTAATGAGGAAAAGTTCCAAGATGTGGTATCTTGGATACGGGGTGTACCCAAGTTATTTATGTAAGCCTTGAGCATTCTAACATAAAATATAAAAGTATTTATATTCTTCTATTTTTTTAAATTTTAAATTTATTTCTCTCTTTTATTTATTTAATAATTACAATACCAAAATTGTTATAAAGGTTAACCCACATAATAGAAAGGAAAGCTCGTTTTATTTCTTTTAACTTAAAACTAGATTTCGTTCATTATCTTTCAAAACTATTCATTTTATACAAAATAAAATTTCAAAAGCAAACAAATCATATTTGAAGTAAATGATGATACGCAGTGAACAGTACTTTGAGTAATTATTTTATACAACTAAGTTATGAAAGTATTCAAGACTTTGAAAACAAAAGAGATTGCAAAGTAAATTTTATTAACATAAGAGCTTTGTTGGCAGCCTTGATTACCACTGCCCCTTGATATCCAACACAAAACTTGCATATTCTCTTATGTTCATTCTCATAATACCATATAAAGATACATTTCATTACCTAACACAATGGCGATTTAAATATTTGCTCAAACAAACAAAAGTCTACCAGTCTTGAAGGTTTATTGTTTTCCTAACCATCGTTAATGTATTTTTTGAGTAAAGTTTTCAAATTAACTCAATTTATTGTATAAAAAAGTAACTGAGCCTTTCTTAGAACTGACTTGTTGGATTTGGGTTTGGTTCTTTGTTGTTAACATTTATTAATTTAAAATGTAGTTACTCAGATATTTTAATTTAAAATGTATTTACTCAGACATTTTAATTTAAAATGTATTTACTCAGATATTTTAATTTAAAACGTGTAAAAGCTATAGAGTATTTTCATGTTGTCACAGTTATATCAAATCCAAAAATCGGGTACGGGGTACCTCGATAACATTCCTCACAACTTTGAACTCTCTTCGTTCGTCCACAGAATGCCATGTTAATCCAAAGCCTAAGGCAGGTTTAATTCGGTTAAGCCTAATTGTCACCTTAGTTTACATTGATCAATTAATGTAAATTTATTGTAAATTAAATTGACGGTGATTATTATTTCATTACCATTACACCTATTACTACCACTAAGTTTTATGTAATAACGTTAGAGTAATTAAGTCTCACATAATTTGTGATTTCTAATGTACCAATACAAATTTTTTCAAAAAATGTTTTGCATTTTATAAAAAAACTTATAGAAAGGCGGAAAATGTAAACAAAGCAAAACCCAGGTTTGTTTATTATGATTATTAGTTAATGCTAAAAATTAATAATAAAAACACCTTTTAATTTTGATTTCTGGTAATTCTGTCCTATACATGGGTAATAATATTGGTATTGATTAAAACTGCGTTAAACAAAGAAGTTTTTCCGAAGGTCCAATAAATTTTTTATTGTATTTAAAACAGTTATTGAGGTACAGGTTTTTATATTTTTTTTTAATTTTTCAGAAAAGTGCAACTCTTTTTAGTTTTTTTATAAACAATTAAAACTGTTTATGAAATGAATGTATACTATTTCATTAGGATTTTTTTGGCTTTCCAACGATATTCATAACTTATTGGTATTATTCATACTTTGGTAGTTAAAGCATGTTTTTCAAACCAACATACGCAACCCTAATAAAAATGATGAAATTTGACCTTTTGGGAGAACGGTTGAAAATTGAAGTCTGGTGAATACCATGTTTTTGTAGCCTTGGAGCATAAAATCACCCCATGATTTTTTTTAATTTATATCACCTAACACCAGTATAAATGAATATAAATACGGAAAAATCAGATACGTAGTGATTGGTAATTGGGTTATTAACTGCCCAGTTTTATAAACCATTAATTAATTATAAGCCCGAAAATTAAGCAAGAAAATGGATTGTTATGCACGGAAACACGCATTTTAAAGGAAATTCGCCCAGCATGCAGACCACCGCGCCAGAATTTTAATGATTTGGTTTAGTCGTATACTTGTCATTTGACGACATTGCACTAGTGCTGATTATTAGATGAAATGTTGCCACTCATTTTGTTCTAATATAGGACTTGATATAAACCGGATTTCAAGTTGATGCGTTTACTGTCACGCGTCGTACCAATTTTTAAAATTTTTATTAAGTCGACTTTATTTCTGCTAGGTGCCGGGTATGAACCTAACAGCCAAAATTTTGATGTAAAAATTTTAAATTTAATAATGCTAGGTGGCTAGTCTACTCGCTTCACTAAGCTAATTTCCTATGTTTTTTATTTCAAACAACTATTATACCCGTCCTTAAATTTTATGTTGAATTTTGTTTACTTTTTAATGTTATATTGGTCTATTTGTAATAAATGTACAAAAAACATTGATAAATGGAAAGAGGGTAGTCCCTCTGCCTCTTTGGTTTAGAGAGGAAACTTATTATATTTACTTAGAGCACGATTGAGGTCAACGACTTGAATTTTTATAAGTTGCAATATATGTTGTTGGAGAAGAGCCACTTTATCTCTTATCTTTAGCTAAACCCTGAAAGGAGTATATCTTAAAAAAATTACGTTATTCTCGTATAGAAAATGCCACACATAATATTTTGTTCTGGTGTTATCTTGTGTTGCTCTTGTGTTGATATGATAAAACAAAACAATATAATGCTGTTTGGAAGAAACCTCAATACTATATAGTATTAAGGTTTAATTAGTTGACAACATGGAAAAATAATGCTAAGGAGCCAATGAGCTGAATCCTGGATGATAAACCACAATTTCATATCAGGCCAATCTTATTAGTTCGTCAACACTATTTTTCTGCGCTGTCAACTGATTATAACAGTTTGCTATACACTAGCATT
This sequence comes from Microvelia longipes, assembly GCA_018340805.1. NCBI lineage: Eukaryota > Metazoa > Arthropoda > Insecta > Hemiptera > Veliidae > Microvelia > Microvelia longipes. The sequence goes on along the minus strand of JACMZG010000008.1, from coordinate 42,000,208 downwards.
ATATGATGATTGTTACCGAATTTTCTTTAATTTTGTCATATGACCTTGCTGTCGAAACCTCAATAATGACACTATATGAAGCCAAACTTCTTTTTAGTTTTATCGTATACAGTTGTTGTCTACATCTAACTACTGGTATTATATGAAGGCCGTAGTACAATTTACTACTGCCAATTTATCTTTAATGTTGTCATATGAAGCTCTTGTTGAAACCTCACTGCTGTCAATGCATAACATTTCATAAATTACCAGTAGTAAAGTTTTCTAATTAGACTAATGTCAAATTAACTACTTTTAAAAACTAAGAAATATTTTTATTTTCATCCTTTATATAAAAATATTAAAAAACACAAGGTTGAAAAACTTAAGTTAATTGTGAAGAGGGTGGTGAAATATTTTATTAAGATAGCGAGTAATATTTATTGTCTAAAACTAAAAACAAAGTCTCTAAGCCAGTTTCAAACTTGACAGACTTTATTAACAAAGTTTCATAACTGAGATTAATATTTTGTAATCTCACCGTTATTGTGAGAAGTTAATGGGTCATAGACCGAGAATACTTAATGATTCATTAAGGGAGTTAAATAGCTGAATGACTGTGAGATCTTATTAGTTTACTTGAATATGGGAGTAGTGTAATTACTTTGTCATAATTATTTGAAGCATGCATGCATGTGATGAATGTTTAAGTACTTGATTTTTTACTTGAGTATTTAACTTAATCCATGCCTTAAATTATTGACATCATTGCAAGGAAAGTATTCAGATATGTTGTATTATAAAATTTTTGGTTTTTTTTAAATACGAGTATCTTATGTAATTGAATTTATTTTCTGGCTCAGATATTAATTCACGAACTAAAAATGTAATAACAACTGATAGTTGATTCGTTGGTGTCAATTTTAGCGAATTTTCCTGATGATTATGAGGTTGTTTCGGATGACGGAAGTTAAGGGGTAGAGTGGGAGGGGGATCGATTCCGTCAGGGATTATAGACGGGGCGCAAAGGCCAGCTTCGTGAAAGTGTGCTACGGGTTGAAAGCCCTGATTTGTTACTTCAAGTATCAGAACAATATTGGTTTTTATAAATAGTTGACAACGTTAGGCAGTTAAATATGCAACAATAAAATAAAAAATAAAATGCTCGTTTTAGCGCCTTTTGGTTCATCAGGGTATTCACCCTACGGGAACAACCTTAGGTGGGTTGGATCTACTATCCTTTAAGGAATAACTAAAATTGACGATCCCTTTTAATACAAATTCTATTCATATAATTTTAGAGCATAGCCGGGATGCGAACCTCGAACCTACACCGCCGAAATTGAATGATATGATACAGTAGTGATATAAACGTATCATGGTTATACACACAGTATATACTACACAAGTTTTGTTAGAAAAGTTTTTAGAGAACTGTAATCAATTCTTTTATATCGTAAGTGTTATTTGGAGAAACTTATAAAGCTGTAAAAGACGGCTTCAATTGTTCTTGTTGATTTTTCATTCATTTTTTGCCTTATGATAAAGTTTTTGTTCTGAAAATGTAAAAGAGGTTTGTGTAGTTGAAAAGAAAAAGATGATTTCTGACTGAATAGAAAAAAGATTGGGGAGAAGAGTTGAGAGTTTGATCAATGAGAGACTTGCCAGTCGAGTGAAGCTTTCCAGATATAAATGACAGTAATTTATATCCCTGAATTCTAGGGATCCCTACCTACCCTTGCTCTTGCTATATTTTGCTAGATATTATAAATTTAAATCTTGCCATTTAGAACTATAAATTATAAAGATATTTTGATTGTTCTTTTATGAATAAATTTAATTTATCTTCGTCTAAAGTCTACTCATTATTTACTTCTGGTCTTAAGAAATTTTATGGATATAAAAATTTGTTTTTGTTTTCTTTTTAACAGATATAACGTTTTTTGTTATTCATTTTGGAAAATCGATGAGAAAATTTAATAGTTCTTTGTTCTGATCCCAGAATCTCTCAGGGTGGGAACGGCAATACAAGAATATTATACGCAATTTGCTCGCAAAGCAGCAAATATGATACGCATATGATATATGCATGTGATAACACAATATGATACGCATTTGATATCCATGTCATAGCACTATATTATACGCAAATGATATCCATGTGATAGCACAATATGATACGCATATGATATCCATGTCATAGCACTATATGATACGCAAATGATATTCATGTGATAGCAAAATATGATACGCAATGCAGTCAGTGGTTTTGAGTTGATAAGCTCGAAGTCTATGGCAATATTGTATAATCATTTGCTTTCGTATACTATGGAACTTATACCGAATGTTTCTTCTCTTCTTAAATTTAATTATAGAAAAATTACTCGATAGCAGTATAAGCACGATGTTAAGACGTTCTATTTTTTAATATAATTTCTTAAGGTATCAAATTGATTAGCATTATTATTATTATTATTATTATTATTATTATTATTATTAGCATTTTACAATTAATATAATCATAGCAACTGTTTACGCCTCAAACAGATTGTTCAGATGTGTATCTCAGTTTTGACTTAAAACTTTGACTTTATTAAAAGAATTTCTTACATTTTTTAACTATTTTGGCTCAAAAAATGTAAACATATTTGAATTCGTGTTTTTATATTGGATGTGTGATTGATTTATCTTCTTAGTGATTATCAATTTTAAACATAATTTTAAAAGATTGATGAATAATGTTATAAAATTTAAATATGTGTTTCCATCTTGAGTATTATATCTTCTAAAATATACATTGCTGTCTATCTCAGGTTTCCCCTACATTTCTTTTAGTATCTATTTGTAGGGAATCTATAGTAAAAACGTTGTGGTTATTATTATATTTCTTATAAAAATGAGATTTATAATAAGCAAAAATAAGAAAAATTATATTATTTTTTGTATACAATTATTATTAATTTAAAAAAAGAATGAATAATATAAATAAAAGCAGAGGTTCAGGGTTACATACTCTCTCTTACACCTCTCCCGTAAAATTGTATTTGCAGCCCAGGCTATACTGCCAATTTTCCTTATTACCATTTGTTACAAACGATTAAGCTAACTTTTTACGTTCTGCATACGTCCGACATGAGGTAATTCACGCAGAGAGAATACTCTACTTAGTTAAATGGCCCTCAAATGGGCTTTTTCAGCTTTTCTATTCTATTTCCCAGTTTTATATCCTAAAATCCTAATCCAACTGATTTGACTAATATATCATTACACTTATTTTGTTACAGATGGGAAGGCTAGAAATTGGAAGGTGAGAATGCAGAGGGTCGGGTCGAGGCGGCGGCGTGCGTCCCGTTCTGCGGCTTCGTCTCCTCGCCGCCAGTCAGTTATTCCTGGTAGTGAAGCTAGCGTCCCTCTGGGAAGAGCTACTGCAAGACGAGCATCTATCGCTACTCCTGAAACTAGCCCTAGGAATTCTTCATGTGAATTTGTTACTGTCACGGCTGCAGATGATGGCGAATCAGATTCAGAAATTACGTTGGAAGTTTACGATCGATCTCCGCGTGGAAGCCTCGCTCCTGGGTTTTCAAGATCTCCGAGGAATTCTTTAATACCCTTAGACTACAACCGGTCGTCGAATCTTTTAGATCCAGGATCAGGATATGTGCGGACACCTAGAGGCAGTTTAGTACCTGAACCTGACCAGTACAGAAGTTCTAGAACAAGCCTGATACCAGATGAAACAATTCATTACTCTCGCTCTCCAAGAAATTCTCTTGTGCCAGATTATAACAGGTCACCTAGAAACTCTCTTGTACCTAATCCTGATCCTAATAGTAGGACGCATAGAAAAAGTTTAGTGCCTGAAAATGCTATTCCCAGAAGCCCTAGAGGTAACTATATTTCTAATTCTATTTTATATTTGACGTAATTTTATTAATGTTTTGTAATAAAGTGAAAGTACTAAAAGAGGATTTTGCCTATTGGATTTTTAAATAGAAATAGTAAAACAAAAACCCTTGCGACAGTGAATGTTAACTTAAACTTGTTTTGACTTGTTTAGGCAGTTTGGTCCCTGATGTATCTCGAAGCCCTAGAGGCAGTATTGCCGAAACTACGGCTGGAAGAAGCCCAAGAGGTTCTATAGCAGAAATTAATAATAGAACTCCTAGAGGGAGTCTTGTACCTGATACGTCGAGAAGTCCTCGAGGTTCCATAGCATCTGAACATTCATTTAATAGAAGCCCGAGGAATAGTTTACCTTCTACTGGTAGAAGCCCTAGAGGAAGTATAGGTTCTGGAGGATATGAACCAAACAAAAGTCCGAGAGGGAGTATCGATCTTCCTGTGGCAACAGGTAAAATGATTTTCATAGCTTATTATGTTTAATATGGGAGTAAATTAATGTCATTCTTCTTTTTTTATTCTTATTCGTTTCCCGCCTTAGGACCCGTACACAAAACTTTTTATAACAGATGGCTCTCCATGTGGAATTGTTTTCTTCAAATTCAAAGCGGGTCTAAATTTCTTAACGTCAGATATTAATTAGACTTAACAGCCCTAACTAAAATTAATAAATAATCAATAAATTTATTGATATTGGTAAATATCAATAAATTAATATATCTGCTTATAGAGTTAATTTTGATTTCAGATCTTATTGAAAATCGTATTAATACATCGTAGATTTAACTTAACTTCAACTTAACTTAAATTTTATAAAAAATGAATCATAAACAAAGTAATGAAAAAATATAAAATGTTTATTTAGTAAAAAATTCCTAATAAATCTTTAACGAAGCTTGGCTCCTATTACTTTGGCACTAAATATAAAGTGCAAGTTTTTGCACAAAACTAAAATTCCCTGTAGCTTATTTCTAGCGTCAAGTTATTAAACTTTTTAGACATCTGCAATACAAATACACAAACTTTTCCCAACAGTTTAAATTTTCCCTTCTCAACCAACCTAACAATGGATAAAGCTATTTCGCTTTCATTTCGTGGAAAAATGCTGATTCAAAATTGCTAAGTTATAGTCTTTGGCAAAGTTTAAGAAGCTCAACTAATTTTTCTTCTTGAAACTCTATTTCAAAAGAGTATTCCTTATTTTTTTCTTTACTTATTATTTTTCCATAAAGTTTCAAGGGGAAAGATAAAAAAGTATCTAATAAATAAAAAATATAAAATGTAATAAAGGAGTTCCAACTTTGATTATTTTGAAAAATTATAACAAATAAAAAATTACTTAAAAAGTCCTTTGAATGTTTTCAATTTTTTTAAACATTAATTTTGAATAAAATTGTATTTTATATTATTATTTTATTTATTCATCCTTTATACTAATGTTTTAAAATTCTATTCTTAAAGAAAGCGAAAAAAACTCTATTCCAATACTGCTTGTTATTATAATTTTCTTATCTGATTTATAAAGCAATTAGTTATTACTTTTTTTTAAAAAAAAAGGCATAGTAATATTAAAAATTAAAATGTTTAATTGTAAAGAAAATATATATTTAGTTCACAGCCTTAGGCTCATCACACTATTTGAAACTTTAAGTATGAAATAACTTAAAACTTTGATCATAGTGAGATCACTGTTGATATTATAAATATGTATGCGATCGATTTCATTTATCAGCAGTTTTGCTTTTTTTCTCCTATGATAAGAACAAAAAAGAATTGTAACGAAAAAATTTGATATCCAAATTTTCATAACATTTCTAAGCTTTTTTACGTTTTTAGCTTAATAACTTCAACCTATAATTTATGTAGGAATTTTTTTACCAAGTTCATATTTATACACATTTTATCACTTCATGCCATATACTCCATAAAATTTATTCTGTATGTTTAGATTGTTTTAAGTTCATGATTACCTTAATCATGTCTGTAGCTAGAATAGTTGTCAAGGTATCAAAATTTAAAATACAAGCAAAGATTGACTACCTATTTTTTGCTACCACTGCAATTTTTATTATAAATCAGATAAAAAAGTATAGTTCCATTTTTGTTGGCATGTTTACCTAACCCGCCCAGAACGACATTATTAAGGCGTAACAATACTGATAATAGTAAATAAAGTTGGGCAAATTTATTGTCATTAATATATTAGATACTCATCCTTTGTCGCTACTTACTTACGCACATAGCCTATAACGTTTTAAGTATCAGTATCATTTAACTGTAAGACTTGTTCTGTTGCGCAATATGAGAGCGGAGTTATTTTGTTAAAATGGTTTATTGTCTAAGACTAAAGAAGATTTATTGCTCGACAAAGAACATCTTTGTTTGTTCTTTTTCTTTCTGTTAGAGAAACATTCCATTGAGAGCAGTCTACATGTGTTAACACTATGTGACCTAACTCCTGTTTGTACTCCGTCTCACACGTAATTCTTTCAGCCATATTACATCCCAGCCTTATTGGTTTGATTTATAAGTTTTTTCTCCATCCTTTTCTCCCTTTTCAAATTTAAACCTTTTTTAAAAAGAGACAAACTCAAAAACATAATAATAAATATGGAAAAAGGTTTTTTAGAAAATAAAATGCGAATGTAACCAAACTATTTTCTTGTATATTTTATACATACTTGGTTTTCTTGATGCTTTTCTCCTAAGTTATTACTATTACTACATATATATTTCTATTAAGTTAAAGTCTTCGCTTAAGTTAACGTGCTTATTTGTTTATAAAGTATGCAACATTAACAATTCAAAACACCGTAAACGGCATTCAATTTCGAGTAAACTTTGAAAAGCCAGTATTTATGCTGCAACCACGTATCTCTGCAGAAGATCGTATAGGTTAAATAAAATATGTAATGTCGCAGGATATCGCATTTGAATATTAAAAATTTAATGCCATTAAATTACGTATTTTAATATTCCTCCAAGTTTAGAGTTTGTTTCAAAGTTATAAAATACATAAAATCATGTATTTTACGAATTTATAATGTTAATTTCTTTAAAAAAATATTATTTTGAAGACTATTATCAGGGTTAAAAATTAGTTTCCAAAGTTTCACTTTTCCTTATTCAATAAGTAAAAGCCATTTTTGGTAACCTACGGTCGGTAAAAGTTAATTTCCGAAGGTGTAAGGAGACTATTATTGTGCTTGCGCAATAAATCTAAAATCGAAATTTTATCCGAATTGTCTTTTTTAACTGTTTTAAGAGACGTTCTGAGTGGTTTTTACCAAGAATTTTGGTAAATTCCAAGAATTTGACTAATAGAATGTATGATTCTGTTATCATCGTAGCTTAGTTAACTTTTACTGTCACTTTAAAGATTTAAACGTAGATTGACTTCTGCCACTATTAAAAGTAATTTTAATGGCGAATCTTTTTCAGTAATCTTTATTATAATGGTAAGATGTATAAATATGTAAAATACTCCAATTGTTTCGATTTAATCATTTTATCTATGACTTCAGTTCATTTGATAAATCTACCCAGGGATTGATTACTTGAAGGTTTTAAATGTATATAATTGGTTTATACAAGCTTGAAAGAATTTACACGGACACCGATTCTCTAGATCCCACGAATCTCTTTACTGATTAGATCCCTAATCAGCCCTTTAAGTTCTAAAATTACAAGAATAATCGTAAATTTTCTTATTTATTTGTTTAGGTACTTGTCGGGGAAGAAGTAATTCTCCTTATAAGGGTGGAGATGGAAGAGGAAGCTGTAGAGGAGGTCAAGGAGTTACCAATCAAGATTCTGTTGGCTCTAGGCGAGCCAGCTCCAGTGTTTCCCAGGTTAGTATAATCTTCTAATTTATTACATTTCTTTTATTTATCTTTTATGCTCCTTAACTTTATTCTTAAACGATTTTTAAAATTAAATAGTTTATATTTTTCCACTGTAGGTATCACGTTTTTACTACACCAAGTATTAAAAATAAGTATTGTATTAACTGCACATATCCGAAACCTAGATTTTACCTCAATCAGTAATTTTCCATCGAAGTGGTGTATAATCTATGATCTATGTCTATCTGCGACTATTTATAAATCCTGCTGTATTCATGACTGAGATACTCTTTTATCATAACAGTTTATTGCGGAGCCATATGAGTTTGTAACATGAGTTAGCTTCATAAGAGCTATTAATTAATGGTATTTTGAATTAAAGTCGGGTCAAATCGGATTCGCTTCGCTCAACCTCCCTCTCGTTCTTAGAATATACAATTTTTCAAATGTATGCTGCAGCACGTCTCCGGACTCGCTTTGCTTGTCCTCAAATAGTAAATACAATCGGGTCATTCTCAGCGGTCACCCAAACAGCACTGACCACGCTCAATGCTGCTTAACTGTTATGTTCCAACAAAAACCATAGGTATAATTATTGTATTAAAACGAAACTAAGTGCACTTGTTTATTACGCTAAGACGTACACATGTCCGTAGACGTACACTTTTAGGGCAATTTAATTATTTTCCGACTTTGTAAGAAAAATTGAATTAATGCTTATACTGAGATGAAACTTAGCACATATGTTAGACTTATACATGGCTACATGAGTGCCAAATTTCAATCTGATCATACAATTTTCCTCGTTTTATAATGTTTTGAAATTATAGCTGAGTCATTATTGCGGGTTAATGACGTCATAATGAAAATATTTTCAGAGTAGCAAAACTACAGCAGTAAACTAACTTTTGTACAAAGTTTCAACACTCTGGCATAAATACACTAGGAGCTATGATGACAATAACAGACACACTCACGTACAAAAACACACCCAAATATAGACAGACAACTTCGTGAGAATCGCTCAGGAGGTATTAAAAACACCTGAAACGGATAATTCTGGTGACATCCTGGTTTCGGATTTTCTTGCAAACACACTGCTTTTATAATTGATAAAAAGTAGGTAGGAAGAAAGGTATAATTGATAAAAAGTAACAAGATACGGGGTGGAAATAGCTTTAAAATAATACGCTACTAATAGCTAGCATAATACGCTACTAACCGCTTGAAATTGCTGAAACACTATCTTGATGTCAGATAATAGTAATAGGTCTGCTAATGGGATGACACCTACAATGTGTGGGTCACATTGCTCTAAACTTAGACGTAAAAGTTTGTGACAATGGTGAATTATGAGCAAAATAAGTTGTATGTAATTAATCCATTGTCAAGGTTTTTACAATTAACGACGTTTTGGGGACAAGTACTTCTCCCATCATTAGGTTCGTCTTGAGAAAGACGGTGTGTTATGTGTAGGGTGTCTGGAACGACTTTTCAGACCACATTGAAACCTATCTACCTGGGGCCTTCCCCGATCTATATTGGGACCTATGTACAACTTTTGAATACGCCATACCGAGATCATCTCATTCTAAATCTTCTCATTAGATCTTCTAATTTTTAATCCTGCCTGTTAAACTCTTTCTTCATTGGTATACATATTGCATTGATCTTTTAACTTTATTAACTTATAGACTGGTTGTCAGATACAGCCATGAATGCTGGTCCTTAAATTTTTGATAATGGGAGAAGTACCTGCTCCCGGAACGTCGTTAATTGTATGTAACATCAACAATGATTACGCCCATCTAATTTTACTTATTACTCTGAACATAAAATTATTATTTCTATAAATATTATTGTTCCAATGCTAATAAGATGTGTGTAATACTAGAGCAATAATGTAAACGCTATCTACCAAAGAGAACAAAAATTAATATTGGGAGGACACAAACCCTAGTGAAAAACAGGTTGTTATGACGTTATAATACGCTTTGATGGGACAGCACTTTTTAAAAAATTACCTGTTAAATTAGGGATTAAATTATCGCCGTGAAAAACAATTGCATGAATTTTGGGGCGCTGAATCGAATAAAACCGGTCCAAGGTTGATACGACCACTCTAAGTAACAAAACAGGAGCCGCTTAGAGGAAATCCCTTATGATTTGGTTGTTGTGTAATGCATTATTTATATTTTCATTATTTTTTTATTGCGTGTCGTTTTGCCATGTATTTAGCGAATTTTCATCTTGTAGGCTGCCCCACGTTCACCTCGTCTCCATGGTGAATTATGAGTTATGAGACCCTTTTTTAATTCTTTTTTTAATCAAGAAGTTGTAGTGTATTCCTTTTAACTGATTATTGTTTTGTTAGTTGGAAGACCAAAAACGGGAAACTAAATGAATAAATAATAATAAGAAATAATAAAACTATAATATTATTAGTATTCGTCAGCATTGTATATAATTTTTACTATATTTAAAGACACTGGATGGGACTAAAATAACAACTTCTTACTTCTTTAAATGACTATATTTCGCCTGACCCCAGGCATACAGTAAATAAAAAAAATAAATAAAATGCCCGTTTTAGGGCCTTTTGGCCCATCAGGGTATTCACCCTGCTGGAACCACCTCAGGTGGGTAGCATCTACTACACTCTAAGAATTAATTAAAGTTGGCGAAATCTTTTTAATACAAATACTATTAATAAAATCTTAGAGCATAGCCCAGGCTACGAACCCCGGACCTCCGATGCCGAAATCGAACGCCTTTATAATCACAGCCACCAGGTAAACAGTCAGACAAGTAAACACTACCTGGAATTAAACACTGGATCAGTGAGTTTGTAGACATGAGTATGCCTGGGGTTAGGTGAAATATAGTCATTTAAAGAAGTAAGAAGTTGTTATTTCAGTCCCATCCAGTGTCTTTAAATAAATTAATAATAAAATTATAAAACTTCTTTTATTACGTTAAACCTTCTAGATAATCCCACCAGGCACATGAGAAGATTAAGACAAACTAACTAGCCATCAATTGTTTCTCCTTTAATGGTTTTGCAGCCTCCGGCAAGACTAGGAGGCATTATGCTACTGCATTAAGACTATTATGCTACTGATTGCACTGACTCTTTGGGTGTCGGAAGATATATGACCTTTAATATGAATTCCTATCTTAAACCTATATATTTTATATACTATTTACTATTGGTTTTGTTTGATATGCCTTTAAACATTCCTGTATCAATAAATCCCAAATTCATAATTCCTACTCCGCACGCGGAGCGGAAAATAGAGCATGCGAGTGGTATTCTACACCCTTTACAGCTTTATCCACAACAAAAAACTTGTTTACTTCTGTTTTTTTCATTGAACTATCTTCCAACTATTAAGAGTCGTTCAAAAATCATTAAATTTTACCAAAAACCATGTTGTGCTAGCCAAGCGTGATAGCGATCAGTGAGCACCGTTCTTCTTGGGTAAATACTTCATATTATATTCTTCAGAATTTAATTAAAAGTCAGAGTGAGTTTAGGCTCTGTCGGCGCCCTGATGAGTTAGACGTAACGAACAGAGTGGGACATGACGTAATGTCGAGCCCTCAATGTCGAATGATGTATCAGATCCCAGATCTAGCATTGCTTTTTGCTTATTACATATCCTAGGTGTCTCTCGCACAATCGTCTAACTAATAAGAGCCGCACAAGAAGTCATGAAATCTTACCAATAGCCACTGGCGTGGTGTAAAACTCCTCGCCAAGTTATGTCCGTTTTGGTTGGAGACGGTCATTGGCGTTTTTAAAGTGAAGTTGTTAACCTAACCTAGCTAATGTAAAGTTGTTATAATAATAAGGTTGTTAGCCACCTTAACCTTATTTGAATAAAGATGCTATCATCAATTCTTCTCCTTGGCGGCGTGCCAGCAGAGTACATTAAAAATAAATGTATTCAACTTTAGAGGTAGTGTTGATAAGGGTATATATAAGATTGTAGTTCCTGATCGTTTCATTCATTCATTTCATATGTATGGTCCTAAATATATGGAGGTAAAACCACTACAATTCTTACAACTGCTAATATGTATTATGATTTATCTCCATAAGCACCTCGAAATTGCATTATGTCTCAAAAATAACAGAAGAAGCTATAAAACTTGTTTAGACTGCTGGCACGCCACCAAGGAGAAGATGCCGATGATTGCCCCTCAATTTAAATAAGTATCTTTAATATTGTTGACCTAACAACTTCACTTTGATACGCCAAAGACAATCTCCAAGCAAAACAGACATGACTTGGCGGAACAGAAAGTTGATTCACCTAATTTTTGGACCAAAGACTTGGCGGGGAGTTTTTTCCACGCAAGTGGTTTTAGTTAAGATACGTTTTTTTGGTTTAAAGATTCACAATAGTTTCGCTCTTTAAAACCTTTGCTGTCCAGCAATGATATGATACTTTACTGCTATGTTACAAAATCTAATATTGCATTAGGTATAATTATTTACCTAGTTATAATTTTATATTTTCTATTCCTTTTTATTCTCATTTTGTTTATCTAGTTTATCTCAATACTGCTAAACAAGTTTAACATAAATCTATAAATTTGACCTGGAATATTTTTTATCTATTCTAAATATTTACTTAATGATGTACTTCATAGTTTTTTGCTGAGATAATAATAGAATATGGGACATTGGAAGTTTAAATTGTAGTAAAGACTAGAGGAAATGAGTTTTAGATGCAAAGCTATCATACTAGTTATTATCTTGCTACTTGGTAATAGCCAGAAAACTCGGTAATAACCTTTATATCGATTTCACCTTTAACATATTTAATATGCTGCTATTTCCCTGTTTTATGTAGGCAATGTTTGGAATTGTAATGAGCAAAAGTTGGCCTTTTATGTTTCATTTGTCTATGTTAGAGATAACTGAAATATGACCATAAAAAGTTTTATTGTAAATTTACAGTGGTCTGGCTTTTAAAGTAAAACTTTTCAATAAATCTTTTCATTAATTGATTAGATAGACTAATCAACCATTGCCGGCCGGTAGAATTTCGGATAATTGATTAAATATAATTTTAGATTGCACTTGCATTTGTTAAATTTAAAGTAAATATTGATTGGATAATAAATCCATAATAGTTACTGAAACATAATTTAAAGATACATGAAGCAAAACTGTATTATCATTCCAAGTGTCTTATGATAATAGTTTCGTTAATTTTTCTACTATGGCTTTTACTAAATTCCTAATTATATCTCTTCTGCCAATTGGTTTTATAAATCGAAATGCCTTGCACGGTCATTTGTCATGTTATACTTACTCAGGCTATAGTATTATCTAATAAGCTATTCCTGCATCCTATTTAAAAGAAATCGGGTGCAGGGTACCTCGGTACTTTTTCTCATTACATCGGAATACGTTGTTAGTGGAAAGATGAAAGTGGTGTTGTTACTTAAAGTTTTTATGACCATCGTTACTTTGATTCTGACAGTACAGTATTTTTTAAGGCTTAAATGAATAGGTCACGTGAACTAACTTTCGAGCGAAGAATCTAAATTAATTTAGGATAATAATAAGTACTTGTATATAGTAGTTTTCTTTTCATCAAGATTTCTTCCCTTAAATTCAAAGACTTTTAGAAAATGTGTATTCCTTATCTTAAATTTACAAACTTATAGTATGCAAAGTAAAATATTTAACAAAAAAAAGCTCTCATGTGAATGCTTTTTTCTATCTGCTCCTTTACATACTAAGATTTAAAGAAAGATGGAAGCATCGTTATTAAGCGTCGCTGTACGTGTGTTGGGAGTTTTCTAAGTGGTTAAAGTGGCTTAAGAAAGTTTTCAACGACTTTACTAAAACCTTGCCAAATACCTTTTTTACTTGATAATTAAAGTTATAAAGTCACAGTGGTTTACCATCCCACCATGTCGATACCACAGCGTTAATTTAGATTTTTAAGGTAATATCTTATTTAGAGTTTTAGTTTGGTGTCTTGCATAAATATTTGTTTAAAAAACAGTAGGTTACACTAGACTGAAATTATTATTAATAATATTATCTAGGTATATGTAAAACAAATATTGACTTTAACTTAGCTTATTTAATTAACCTTTATTTTAATTTTCAATAAACCTGACGACTTATTATGAGCCATTGCGTTATTCTTTCTTATTTTGAATATAAATCGAATTTAATGGAGTACTATTTTAGTCTGTATGAATACAATTAATCTTGTGTGTATGTCTGGTTTGTGACAGGTATATTCTAAAACTGATTAAAATAATTTGATAAGAGATCAAATTTTAAACTTTAAAAATAAGGCAGTTTTGGTAGTTGAAACAAGGTTTAATTTATATTTTTTTATTTATTTTATTAAAAAAAATGATTTTTGACATAAGTTGTGGGAAAGATTACAAAGAGCATCTATTGTCAGGTAAAATCATGCCTTAATTGTACAGGTAAAACTATGGGTAAATATAAATATAATAGATCTTAATCAATGAAATAGTAGCATCGATTCAGACTATAAGCGTTGAGTTGGAAGATCCATGTAATATAGACTATGAGAAATATCAAACCCCTCAACTTGAAATTTGATATTTATAATAATCTATACAAGAGCTTATATAGATCTTCCAACCCCAGTCGATTTCTGTTTAGTCTTGTTTTTATTGGATATAAACCCTATGTATTTCAGCAGGCATCTCAGAACTGCATGTATATTTTATATCAATTACGTTGTCGTTAACGAGATTTCGTAAGTAACGATATTTACATCGACCTTTATTCTTTACATTTTTATTCTTCTATAGTGAATGGGATTTTTTTGTCACTATATATAATTTTTAACCCAACGAAAAAAATGCTGAATTACAATTCAACTAACGATGCAAATAAAAGCATATTCAAAAAAAATTTTAGCCAATATAATTATGACAAAACCGGCTTTCGACCTAACACATGTCATCTGCAGTGTCTACAAACAACAGGACGATAAAATCAGAAATACGATAACAACGAAAACAAATAATGAAATAAACAAATACAAAAATAAAAATTGTAATTTACCGGTGAGAAGAAGCTAATTTTCATCTTGAGTATAGATTCGAGAGGGATGCCAACTGATCAAGATAAGGTCTGGTGCTTGGTTACTTATATAGATTAGATTTCAAATAAAGTTGCTAGTCATAATTATTCCTTTGTAGAACACTAGCAGCTAGTGTTCTACAAAGGAATAATCATAGAGTGAGTTTCAGCGTTCCTACACCTTACACACTCATCTCTCACATAATAAGGACCCGATTAAATTTGAGTCTAGCTGTGGGTTCTATGTGATGCGTTGTGGAGCTTGTGACGCGCAATATGTTGGCCAAATTGGTAGGAGTATCTCTACTAGGGCGTGCGAGCGCGTCCATCAATTTACGAAAAAGACCGAAAATAGTTGTAATTTTTATCAACATATTGTATAACATATTTTTCTTGTCTGAACAATGTCGAGTCAAAGTGTGTTTCGTTTTACTAGATAAGAATAAGTTTATGGCACAGAAAATACTTTATTTCATGTTTAATTGAAATCAATTAAACACATTTGAAAAAGAAATCAATCATTTATCAATCGGTTATCATTCTACTGACATAAATTTTACTTATATTTCAGTAGCTAGATTAGTGTTTGAATTTTCTTTTCTATATTTAGAATTAAAAATGAATATGCTACGTGTAAGTAGTGAAATATAGTTAATTTAATCTAATGAAATTAAGTCTCTTCTGTGCCCTAAACTGATTCTCATCTAGTATTATGGACACATACACACACAAGTATTTTGTTTTACTGTTTTGACTTTGTTATCATTTTTAATTTTGACTATTTTATTTTTTTCCTTGCAGAGGCACTGATGATGACCTCACGTTAGGTAGAAAGCGCTCTGAAGAGACTATTTTAGTCCAAGAGCCGGACCAGAAAAAATGTGACTCATTTTGTACTACTTTTAACCAAATTTTTCTGAAAATATACCTTAAATTATGAAAAAACATAATCTGCCTATTCAGAGTGGAGCCCTTCATTATACATACATACATATTACATACATACTTCATATATATACATATTGTGCATGCTCAAAATGTTATAAAAACTCCACTAATTACAGCTTTCTTGCAATAAGTGGCTTCCTGTAAGTCGTGTGCAAATCATGAAGAGAACATTTTTAAAGCTGATAAAATTTCCTATAAAACGAGTATTTAATCATCAAAATTGTATCACTACAACCAAAGTTATGGCTCTTTCAAAACACCCAAAAATAGTTAATTTGTGCAAAGTCAAATTTCTTTTAAAATATTGACTTTTTTTGGTCATTTAACTGTAGTTGTATTTAGACTTTGACAAAAAAAACACGCGTTTTATAGAAAAGTTTATCAGCTTTAATACATGGTCTCTTCATGATTTGCACACGACTTACAGGGAGCCACTTATTGCAAGAAATCTGGAATTTTGCGATTTTATAATTTTTGAGCGAGCGCATTTATGAAGGGCTCCACTCTGGATAGGCAGACTATGGTTTCTTCAAAAATTTGGTTTGAAGTAGTACAAAATAGTCACATATTTTAAGCCTGGCTCTTGGACAATCCTTTAATTAGGAAAAACTCCATTGGTGCTCATTATAAATCAAATCCCTTATAACATTTTATGCTTTGTAATATATTTTGTATTATATGAATTTTAGGCTAAAAATACTAAACTATTTAATTTTATTTGACGTTAATACGGCCGGTTGTTACATTTACTCTCATTCATGCAAACCTATATTTTTAAATCATTTATATAACATTGTTAATTTATTCATCATACCATGTACCAAATGTTTACCAACAAAATCTTATTAGTTTTATCTACTGACTATATTTAAAATTATTTAATTTATCCTCCTCAAATGTGTTGTCTGCCCTTTCATCACATTACTTTGCCTGGTTGTTACTCCCTAACTTATATCCCTTATTTTCTGTTATTAGTTGTGTTATGTTGACCTCTGTTATTGTTGTGTGTCTTGTGTTTCTAGTTGTGTCCCCTAGACGGGGTTAAGGCTATTCTCATTGGCCCCGCCTATGTTTCAACTCATGTTGCTAAGGTGGCACACCACACGGTAAGCCCCCTCCAACAAACAATCTACTGCATTGTTAATATGCCACTTGTTTTTGTGTTTATTTTGGTTTGATATTTTTTAAATAATATACTCATACTTTTAATTTTGCCTCGTAATATTCCCAATTTATCTACTCATATTTTTAATTTTATTAAATATTTTTTTATCTATTAAATTATATTTATGAAAGTAAACGTCCATTAACATTCTTTATTTTATCTTACTTCTTTCTTATAATACTTAATTTATTTTTTTCTGATTTTTTTGCTGATAAATTAATTTTCTCTTCATTGTATTTTATCAGTAACCATGTTTAATAAAAATATTCTCACTAATATAAAACGTTTGTTATATATTTAAAACTTTTTATATTTCTTTTATTACACTATTATTTATTTCCATGTATTGATTGATTTCTTTATAACATATTATTACTTCTATTTATCCCCTTTGCATGGGAATGCTCGTTTTTTGTGGTGTGTTGTCTTATCATTTTTTGTTTTAATTTACTTGACAAATATAGACAAGTATGGACTTTCCTTTTTTTAATCCTCATTCTTTATATCAGTGTTTGAAACAAACTGAGACTTCTGACTAAGAGATTAATAATGTAATTAGTTTATATTTAATTAAATGTTTACAAAAATTAGAAATTGTTTGCTTTAAATTGTAAGCTTAAGATATATTAATGAAAAATAAAATTTCTGGACAAGATATTGGACTGAAAAGCTCCTAAATTTATGCATTTAATTTGATGAATGTAATCTTTATGAGACAGGTGAGAATAAGACCTTGAGCTTGTAACAAATTAGTTAAACATGTATCGAAAATGATTTCTTCGCTGATAGTCAAGTAGAATTGTTCCCAAATAAACAAGTCAAAGATTTATTTATTTGGTTCTTGATCTTATGCAGGTTATTTCTTTTAAGATTTCTTTACATTGCTCAATATAGTTTATGTTAAGTAAGAAAGAGTTCATATTGTGGAGCGCATCCGCGTGTTGTTATGGTCATTAAGTACGACGGTAGTAAAAAATTTATATTTAAGAAATCATAATTAAAAAAAAATATATTATATAACTCTGCTGATAAAAGATACAAAGGTAATAACATTTTAAAAAAATGAGTACAAGAACTTTTTCGTCAAAAAGTCATCTAATAAAAATAGCCGCGAATCACACATGTACAAGATGATGATGAATAAAACGATGATGAAGATACAGCGCATCAATATTAGAACGTCTAAATATTAAGAATGGTTTGGTTTAAAATATTTTGAAGCGAAATGTTACAAGAGGAGCAACTGGAATATTGTAGATTTATATATTTTACCTCTTTAATTTTACTCATTGCAGCGTAGATTTGATGAGGATAAAGTTACGAAGTAGTAGTGATAGAAAGGTAATTTTAGGATGAAACTTCCATCTTTGACTTCAAAAGTTATACAGAGCTTAAGATGTTCATAATTAAAATAAGCTTTTTGTCGGATCACTGGTTGTTAAACAGTATCAAGGAAGATGATTTCGTAAATTGATAACGAAACGAATTATTTAATGAAAAACGACAACCGTAGCAGCGATTACTAAGAACAATTTTTTGAGGACTGTTTTAAAACAAACCTTAGGGAGGCAGCTATAGATATAGATATAATATACCATCAAATTTTGAGATAGAGGATATAAAGTGAAAACAAAAATATAGAATAATTAAATTACACTCATCTTGAAATTTCGTCCAGTGGGGGTGAGCTGGGCGGAGTTTAAGATCTAAAGGATCTAAATATGTAATATTTTATTGGTAAGACAATTTAGCAGGTAGAAAACTATTTAATTTTGGTGTTACGGATGCGGTAGTTTAGCAACGGTGTCCTAACAAGTGATATACTTTCAAAATGTTGTCATGGGCGAACGGTTAGACAGAGATTGCCTTTTAGATGAAGTAATACGGCATACTAAGCCCGCAAACAATTAGTTTTAATTGAATTTTAGTTGTAACGAGTAATTAGTTGGCAGCTGTATTTAATTTTAAAGAATGCAATGCATATTTCTAACATTTCACTTCACTTGAGATTGAAATATAACAAAGTGTAATAAATAAACATATAAATGAAATTATTATCAATGAGATATATAAAATAGTATTAAACGAGGAAACCAAGTACAAAAACATACTGTTATATAAATTAGACAATTTTAACAATTTAAGGTCTGAAGTGGTGATGAGCATATCGAGTATCGAATCTGATAAGGTGAGTACGAGTTATGAACTACCCTGATGATTACGTTACCCGAGGTTTACGCAATCATCATGGCCCCGAGGACCCCTATGCCACATAAATGGTTTTTGGTGGATCTCCTATCAATAATCCCCCTCCCTTCGAGTAAATCAGAGACACATATATTTGAGCTTTCTGCGTTTAACGATTTATACAGCAGCATGTTAGAGAACTTGAATGAGGAGAATACGTGAGATATTAATATATTTTTACGAATTGATCTTGACAATTAAAACCATCAATCAAACACTTTATCGACCCCAATTACCTTCAGCTGTCTATAATAAAACCAAACAAACAAATTTAATACATAAGAAGATAATAAATATTTAAATAAACAATAATAATTCGAAATGACTGGTTTACGAAATATCGCGATTATTTGTCCAAAAACCATTTCTTATGAATTCTTCGATATTTCCCATTTCAACCAAGACAAAGGCTTAATATTCGTGAATATAACAAACAAAATCGGTTAATATGGCGATCCCTTATTCCCTTTTTACATGCGATAGAAGAATTTAATTATTAATAATTGTGTATACCAATGTAAATTTGGTTCATTATCAATTTATTTATGGAATATATCTCATATCTAAAACTTGGTAATCACAGAGAGCGTATGAACAGTAAAGTTAATTAATTCTTTACAGATGTTATACTAATGGTTTTTTAATATTAGCTCACGGACCCCCAGGGGGGCGGACCACACTTTGCGTAATTCTGCGGTACCCAATTATTTTTATTTTATTTTCTACAGTAATATTTCTGGATTATAAGTGTTATAATTCCTTTCACTTTACAGGATAAACATTCATCATATATGTATTCTATTTTATATGTATTCATACGTATAAAACTATAGGGATGTTATGATAATCTTGCCTAAACTACACAAATTCATCCAACTTTTATTAATCTCATTTGATATATAGGTACTCTATATATGCATAGTATGTAATATTATAACTTAATAACTGCTCCTGGAATTATCTTGCTTAACAAACTTATTTATGCTTCTTAAAATATACAGTTCATGTACTTCGGTACAGTTTTGCGTAGAATAGTGTTTAATTTCAAATCGATTCCTAATATATTTTTGACGAAGCACTTTTGGTGAGCACTAAATTTTTATTTTAAGCTATTTACTACTTTGTTTATTACTTGAGTTTTTTGAATTATTTATTTGTGAATTTTTGCATCTTGAGTGTATCTTTATTATAAATTCTTAATGGTTTTAACAAATTAAACAATTTTTTTATTAATTCATATTATACTTTATTTATTAAATATATATTTTTGTACTGGATAGTAATAAACAACGGTCAATATCAGCATAGGTTCGCAAATATGAGTTATGTGAAGTATGAGTAATAAGTAATGTTATAAAGGAATTAGTTTTAGATTACTCTGTTGCTTATTATCATCTTTTCATTGATTATATATAATGTATACTCTTGTAATCTTGGCGGTGCAAAAAGTTCTGCTTACGTAGGATGACAAAAGTTATGCTTTGCTAAATGGTAAGTATATGAATGGGTGTCCGTTCATATACTGGTTTCTTTATGTAGCTACGTAATTTGGATACTAACATTATTGTCTATTTTAAAATTATGCTTCAAGATAAGTTGCGCATTTTTAGAAAAACATTGTACAATTTATTCTCCAATTTCAACTCTTGTCGTAACCTCTCTGTGCTCCAAAAAATAGAGAATGCAACATTTTATAATTATCTAAATAATCGTAATCACTGACATCTAAAACGCATAAAAACATTTTCCGTCTTGCAATAGGCCATACAAATGGATTATTATACATAAATAAACCATTAACATTAATGGTGTAACTAAAATGAATTCTGTGTAAGTTAAATACAATAATTATGTGAATTTATTTGCAATTTACATTTAGTGAAATCTATAAAAGTAATTTTCTAAATATTGTATGAATATTTCGTAAAGTCCGTTTATGCGCATTTTATAAGCATTTTACACTTTTCTCACCGAGCCCGTTTTAAAAAGTAAGGCAACTTTTAATATTTTTTAAAGTTTTTTTATCTTTTAATTACTTGGGGTCCAATTAAGATAATTACGGTAAAATCCTTCTATGAATATTAAAGTGGTTAGAGAGACTTTTTCTACTGCGGGCAGGGTGCATTAAACCTGATACATTATTAACTAGGAGGAATTAAATTTATAAAAAGTTAAGGTTTCCGGCCTTAGTATCTAAGTTTTTGGGTGTAAAATTATTCATGCGTGCTGACTTTTTTTATTTAAACTCCTAAAGTTTTCTCTCATGTCAGCAAGTCCCTTAATTTCTTTTTTTTTCTTTCTAGACTTTAAAGTTTAAAATGTTAGGAAAAGTTCGGATGGAAAACCTTGTGTGCAAAACATTTGGAGATGAGTAACAAAGTTTATGACAAAAAGTCCTGCATTTAAAACTTTTTTAACAGTTAAAGGTTTTTTAATAATTAGCCTTGTAAGTTACTAGTTAAGTTATTTTTTTAAGTTACGTTCATTTATTATCTCGTCAATGGCTTGTTTAGACATAACAAATATGTCATTGTACTTTCAGAAATAAGAACTCATCTCTAAAACAAATAACATGAAATCTTTGTTCATACCAGTAAATTACCTCCCTTTTAAAAATAAATTTAGCGTGAGAAATAGAAAATGACAATTAACTCCCGAGACGGACCCTCGGAGGTAATTGTCATAACTATATCGGCTTTGTCTCAAAAAAATAAATACATAAATCTCTCGGCTTTGTCCCGATCCAACTTCTGCTCTGAGAAATAATAGCAAAAGGTTTACAAAAAAATTAAAAAAAAGTCTGGTACAGGACACCTCGCAACTTATCCTCATCACACGGAATTCGTTACGCTCATCCTCCCTCGTTGTCTTCAGAATATACAAGTCGTTAAATTTATACAGCCATTCGTCTTCAGACTTGCTTCGCTTGTCTATAGATAGTAAGTTCATTATTTTCATTCTCAGTAGTCACCCATCCAAGCACAGACCACACTCAATGCTGATTAATTTTATGATCCAACAAATATAGTGGATATACTTGTCGTATTAAACAAAACTCAGTAAACTTATTTATTACGTAAATGTTTTCACTTGTCCCAAATCATCTCAATCGACTTATTTTGCTGATTTTTACAATTTTTTTAAAACGTACTCAAGACATTTGATTAAACTAATGCCGGGAATGAGATGAAGCAAGGCACATTTTTATACATGGCTCTATGCTAGCCAAATCTCAAATGATCGCAACATTTTTCCGCGTTTTATGATTTTTTGAAACTTTTGCTGTAATTTTTTCGGGTTGATAAAATACCCTATTGACTGATTTTTGTTCGAAGTTTCAACTCTCTAGCGTACTTACTCTGGGAGCTACGATTATAACAGACACACACACTTACATACAGACAGAAACTTTGTAAAAACCACTTAGAAGGCCTTAAAAACACATGAAACGGACAATTCCGGTGACGTCCCGGTTTCAGATTTTCGCAAGCACAATACTTTTCCTTTATATCTACGGTATATATGAGGAAAATTAATCATATATATTTAATTGTAAAATATCCTGTGGTTGATTAAAACTTCGTTGAATTCTATTCAACTTCGTTGAATAGCATGCCCTACGTGGTAAGGGGATTAGACTTTTATATCCACCCACTCTATAGATTAGTTATTACATTAAAGCATTTAAATTATCCCTCAAATAAATATATTTTACCTAATAATTATGTGCGAGTCTAGTCGTGGGACGTTAACTTCTACATAATCGGAAAATCTGATGTTTAATATTCCAGTTTCCATTTTAATTCAATTACTAATGTGTATATTATTATTGTTATTTAAATCAAAGATTATTTGCTTGTTCAAAAATTGGGTACGAGAGACTTCGAAAAATTTCTTCGTCATATCGAATTCAATACATTTATTTTCACTTCTTCAGGCATGTTTCGTCCTCAGAATAAAGAAATGACCAAATTTGTATTGCAGAGCGTCTTCGGACTTGTTTTGGTCGTCTAAAAGAAAAGTTAAAACAATTTGACAACTATTTTGGGTTTTTTCTAGATTACGCCCATTCATAATTTAACTTTTTTTTTAATAATATATTTTATAGTTGCATTGTATACTATCACATACATAGGTGCTATAAGTAACAATGATAATCTAGTTGTAGTGGCTTGCTGGTCTTGATGGCGATGCTACCCATTGGTAAAACTCCAAGGCGTGTTTGGTTTTTTTTTTCCTTTTAAATTTTACCTACTGTCTATTGACAGACGGTATTTCTATTTTTCATTATTTGCCAAGGAAGATACTAGGCCAGTGCCTTCTGAGTCTTCTAGGTGGGTTATTCGAGATGTGACGGAATGATATTGTACGAGTGGATTGGAGTGTAGTTCAAGTGAGTTTTGAAAGGTAGAGTATCTGCAAAGAGCTAGGTCGTGGACAACAGGGATGTTAAGGTAGGTCATTATGAATGGTCTAGTTAGATACATAGGCAAAATAGGATTGTAAAAGGTCGAATCTTACTGTGAATTTTGAATTAAATTGATTCAATTTTATAGTTCAAAGGTTTTGTTGAGCCTCAAAGTTCGATTTCGTAGGCCCAAGTTGGTTGAATCGGGAAAATTTAGATCGTTTGTCTAGTAGTTTTAGTAGCAGTTTGTATCGTCTGTTTGTCTATATTCGATTTGTTGATGTGTGTAGTGCCCATGTTAGTTTGATGTTAAGATAAAGTCCTAGACATGGGTAGATTATGCTAGAGAAATTAGACTCTTATTAAGAAAGACAGAAGGGCAGATAGAATCTCAGAGAGTAAAGATGACATACTCACTCTGCTCATTTATCTTAATTCTCTTCTTTCACAACTAGGGTTCTATTAAGTCTAGGTGGGTTTGAAGGTAGTTAGATGCTTAAGTAGGGTGTTCGGAGGATGAATAAATGCACTTTTGGGTTTTGGGGGGCAGCGGTGTAAAATAAATATAAAATAGGGACCAGAATACTTCCTTGGGGGAACTACAGCGTTTATTGGATATATATAGAAAAGAGAAAGGAACTTGAGCTAACTTAGAAAACCTATCTTGAAGGTAGAAAACTAGGATGAGGTAGTAAGTATGGAGTAGGTCATCAGAGTTAGGCCCGGGTCCCATATCCTGTCGAATGCTTGAAATTAGTCAAGAAATACAGCCGAGCAATATTGTTTTCGCTCAAGGGATGTGGAAATGGAATTAAGAGTCTATGGCATTTGATGATAGCGGAGTGGTCGAAAACCAAACTGATGGTGTGGCAGAGCTGATGTTCAGGAGAGACACTTTGATAATTATTTTAGGAAAAATTTTTCTAGGATTTTGCCAAGTATAGGAAATAAGCTAAGTATGAAAAAAAATTGTCTGTGTGTAGTTAAAGCAATATTTGAGGAAATGCTAGTATTTTGACTCTTAGGATTTTTAATTATAAAAATCATTCTAATTAATACAGCAATAAATTATATTAATTACTCCTTAATTATTAATCACTATTATACAATAGTGATTTTTGAGATTCTTAAAAAAAATGTGAGTACTAATATATCTGCTTAGACAGACAGATAATAAAATAAATAAAATAAAAATAATAACTGAGTACTAAGCTTATAGGTTTCCTGTGCACTGCCCTGTTGAAAATATTTGAATCAAGTAAGAAGCGGGTTTAAGGAGAGTACTTTTCTTTGTTATACGATTAATCATCTGTAATACTCTTTGATTTTATTACCTACTTAGTGTATTTGTAGGAAACGTGACAATAAAACAACACTAACTGATCCTTCTATTTGCCCTTATCACACAAAATATCTCTGAACATGGATTACCGTTATAGAAAACTCAACGGAAAATTTAATAAAGTATTTCTGTTTGGTTGTTACAGGTGAGCACTGACGACAGGCGACACCTCTGTGAACAGACCAAGCTGAACCCCGAGGCAGCCACGGGTTTCACTACCTATGGCTCTGTCGTCTACCAACTTAACCATGCTAACATGGAATCAAGTGGCCTTTGTGATTTTATTGTTAAAGGCATCGGGATCATTTACAGAACAAGTAAGTAACTCTGATTTGATATTTTGTTAAGACCGAGAATGAAAACGAGGGCATTGAAGATCGATTTATTTCTGGCTTAGTTATAATTTCTATCAGCATCGATATATAAAAGAAACGTAAAACTCAAAGATCAGGTATTAAAAAGATCTTATCTGATTCATTGGTTATTTAATTCTTCATTCCCCGATTGGTTTAATGAAGGAATTTCTATTAAATCAATCATCTCTCTTTATTCATTGACTATCATATTGGTTTGCAGAAATTGCATAACCTAACTTTATGTTGCTGTAACTTAACAGTTATAATTTTACTTACAAAATCAAAGATACAGTCATTCACCATTAGGGTTTCATATTAAACCCTACCCCACTTTTTATTCCCACATTTTACTTAATTACTCAAATTATTCGTTGCCAGGGTTAAGTCAAGTTGTTCTAAATTCAAATTGAATTCTGAATATTTTAAGCAAATATTAATTAAGGAAGACGTTTAATATTTAAAATGTATATATATATTAAATTGCAGTGACTGCTAGACTTGGTAGTGGCCCT
>JACMZG010000008.1:41954407-41969407 GCA_018340805.1 Microvelia longipes | reverse complement strand
AATATACCATAAATAACCATAATTACAAATAAAATAAATTTAGTTTTATTTATTGCAGTTCATACATATTTCATATCGTTGTTTGGACGTTATAAAATAAAATATTTAAAAAGTTAGTCTTAGACTCAAAAGCCTTTGTTGGTTTATAAAATTTTAATGTTACTACATTATTGTTTGCTATAACAGAAATCTCTATTGCAAAGATTCTTCAATAAAAATTAAAATGTAGGCATCTGCAAAATATATATCCATATTCCCTACTTTGATGTAGACAAAAGTGCCCTCTTACTTAAACGTGTAGACACATAGCTGCTGTTGTGGTTAATTTGTTATAAATCCTAATTTATTAATTATTGATTTTACTAATTAAATAAATGTTGGCCTTAAATATTTATTCAACAGTTAGAGAGCAAATTTAAGGACTGTTATACAAAAGAAATAAGGCAGAAAAGTAATTTGCCAGACTATATTGGGAACATGTCTAGAAGCTGTTACTATATTTTATGTTGAAATATCACTGAGGGAATAGCTTGGTTTTAGTGGTCTTTGCAGGATTTATAGTTGTTTTATTTACTTTTTTTATTTCGCTTTTCAACTAGTTTATCATTTTATAACGGCCATCGAGAGAGCTATTATTTAAGTTTGCTTTATTAGTTATTAATGAAAATAAACTGCATTTTTAAAACCTTGGATAATAAAGGTTTTATCCAGTCTTCATTCAGTTAGAAACATAAATACTGGAGGTGGTTAAATTTCATTAATAATTTACTGTTGTTTATCAATATTAGGTTACATTTACTTCATTGAACTTTAGTAAAAACAATCTTTGTCGACTAGTAGAGAGAAAATTCGTTATCCCTCACATATATCTTCTTAATTTTATTAATTTTTAATGTTGTGAAATGTGTTTGTACTAAAAATCCGAAACCGGGATTATAATTGAATTATAAGTTACAGGTGTTCTCAAGCCCTTTAGACTGATTTTTACCAAGTTGTCTGTCTGTATGTGTTTACATATGTGTGAGTGCGTAACTATTATCATCGTAGCTCCCAGTGTATTTATGATTGATAGTTAAAACAGACCTAAAATTTTTGTTTCTAGTTGTTCTATCCAAAAAATATTTTTATGATGTCATTATCCTTCACTAATGACGGTGAACAGTTTTCAATTTAGTAAAATTAGTTTAAATTTAGTAAAATTGCACTAAACTATTTAGTGAAATTTAGTTTGAAATTCGGTACGCATGTTTTTTTCATAATAATCAAAGGTTTAATTTTTTAGTGTTCGTGGCAATTATTTGCCATGTATTCGTTTTAGCGAATTTGAACAGCCAACCTGTTTCACGATTTTAATTTCTTGCATTTCACGATTTTGATAATGGTTTGAAACACAAAGGTTTAAAACATAATGCGCAATGCTATAAATGTGCTGAGTAATTATAAACTTTTACTGTAACTATGTAATTACATTACGAAAGATAAACCTCAGGGTTTTTCTTTAAAACTATACTTCTTGAATCTTGCTTGGCAAGTTTTTATCTACTGCAATTTGTAAGCTTTTGATCCTGAAACATATACCTACACGATAAGGGTTTCTTTAGTAGTAAACCTACTTATAGGAGTTGCTCGGTTAAATTATTAACCGTTTTATTGCTCTCTTCGTCTTATCTTTGTAAAACACTGCATTACATACTTTTTTCATTCCGACTCTAGGGGAAAACGAGCGAAAATTGTGTTGGTCGTCAGTGTCTTGAATAATAATAAAAAAAAATTGGTCAATATATAACTAGGCTCAGTCATAAAACAATCATGTCATCTTTTTGTAAGGCCAAGGTAATTGAACTAAATTAGTATTATAAAAAAATGAAAAAGAATTATTATTTGAAACAGTATAAATATCAGCGGAACTTTAATTATTCATTTATAAAGTTGAAAGAATCACTTTACAACAAAAGTTCAATAGCTTTATGATAACGTACTAACAATATTTTATAATCAAATACGATATTATTGACTAAATAGAGAGAGCACCGACAAGATATGAGATACTGCAAATTATGGTGGTAATGTAAAAATAAAAAAAAATGTTAAAAAATAAATCTACTGGACAAAGTAATTTGTCACTTTGTAATTAAGCACTCAATTTCACGCATTGTTTTTTCTACCTTAAGAAATATATTTTTAAAGTAAAAGCCGATAAAATTATTATAACCTTACAAACAAAATAAGATAATCTCCTTCTCTTTTCCTCATAAGTAACATATATTACATAATATATGTTTGGGTGACCTAAATGTGTAAAAAGCACCACTAACCTCCAATTCTTTGTTCTCAATGCCAATGGAGAATTTTGACGATATTCGCAAAACAAATCTAGGAGAAGAGCAAAGAACACCCTAAATAAATTAGTTTACTCATTTTCATAAAACTTTGTGGACGTATTTATTATATAAATTGTTGTTAATTTTCTTATTTGAATGTGCACAACACAATTTTGATGTTTTAATATTAAGTCTTTCTGTGTCCATACAATTATATTCCAAGTGACATTTGGTGTGGGGCTTTAAACAAATATTGTTAAATTCAACCGATTAGTAAAAATTTGGTTACTTTCAAATTAATTTTATCGGTTGAATCAAAATAATTATGTACAGAATTATGATACTTAAATGTGTTGTTTAATTGTATATTTTGTATATTGTAGCGATATTTTTTTTCATATTTATTTTAGATTTAGATGTTTATTAAATTTCTTTTTATTGTTTCATTTATATGATAGGTTTATAAAATGTATGTACTACTTCTAATTTTTTTATGATTACTATACATAAATGTCGGGTGCATGAATATACAGATCCTACCGAATAACTAAATTCGGTAGAATCAGTATATTCATTCAGCTGTCTATAGTTAACGAAACTCATATATTTTATATGTTAGGTAATTTTATTAACTGGCGATTACAAATAATCATAAATGGGTATAATACTTAACTTCTTCATTATGTGTATTTTTCTGTCATATGTCTTCATTTAATATCAAAAGAATAACCTTAGAATTTACTCTTAAAGATTGTTAAGACGAGTATGCTGACTGTTCTTCTCTTTACAAGGCAGATATGTGTATATTGCTACATAGCGTCTGCTTATAGTGAAACCTCGTGAGGTTTATGTTGATTTTGACTTTTATTGATGTCTTCAACGGTACTAGGGAGGTACCCCGCCAATTGGTCTCCTTGTAGGCCAGATGCTTGTAGGGGAGACGTCTCTAGGTACCAAATTATTTTAAAGAATAATAAAGGGCAACGCAACTCAATAAAAAATAATAATATCACAAAAAAATAACTAAAGTAAGCATTTAGGAACATCAAAAAATTAAATATGTGAGTAGGTGTTGAAAATCAAGTGAAATATATCTAATTATAACAGACATCTACTTTTATGTCTTATTACATGATTGTAGCAATTATTTTATCAGTGCCTTCTATAACTGTCGCCTTGTATCCTTGGAGTTTATTTAAGTATTTTAAATTTACTAAGTGTACTATCATATTTGCAATTCAAACTTGGCTCGCCTGCAGCTTAGTTTTTTGGTAATATTGATTACAAAATGTTTAACTTTATAACTTTATTTCGTGTTTTTTGTCTCTCATTATTACTTTTGTTTAATATTTTATTATATATATAGCTGATTATTTTACTTATATGTATTTTTATGTATTATTTTTATTATAAGTCCTATGATACTATTTTACTTTTGTTTGTTCATTTATTTTTTTTCTCTTTTCTAGTTATTTTATCCGCTATAAGCTAGACCATTCCTTTAGTTTTCATTTCATATTATCTTACCCCTCACTCAGGTCTATATAGACCTTGTGGGATTGTCTTTTATTTTATTGTTTGATGCTTATAGTAAAAAAATTGAATTTTAAAATTGTAATTTTATTTATGTGATTTTATTTATTTATGGCACTAAAATTATTTTTAATTGAAAATGGCGATGCTCATTAAAGGTTCTTTTTATAAGAAGTTGATTGCATCTAATTTTAAAACAATTGATAAATTTATTTAATCGAATTTTTTTTATACGATTTAATAAATTTGATGAATTATTAAAACTCATTTATCAATTTATTTTAAAAAATGGGTATGAGGTACCTGGGAACTATTCCTCATCACATCGGATTCGCTACGCTTATCCTCTCTACTTCAGACTCGCTTTTCGCTCGTCCTCAGAATATACTTGTCGTTAAATATATACTGCAACACCGTACCAGTATATATTAAGTATATAATATACACATTAACCGTACCTAAAACGGATAATTCCGGATATCTTATTCTTTAATTTTTTACGAATTTATAAATGGTCTCTAATTTAGATACCGATATTATAAATCAGGAAAAGTAAAAACAAACATTATTTGATAATAAATAATGTAAATCTCATAATTAAGATTGCTTCTGAATAAAACCGCTAAATAAGTTTCTCAAGTTTCACTAAAATAAGTTTCTCCTCTGTTTGTCCTCTGTGCTAAAGCTGATTTCGATCACCATTTTCTTTCAGTTTAATGTTTGACATGTGTTACCAATCTAACAGCTTTGCATGGAATTGCGAAAAATATCTAACAGTAATTTGGCCAGTTTTGTTTTCTAATTAAATTTGTTATCGTACCATTACCAATAATTATGGTTGTGTTTGTTCTTAAAATGTATAGTTGTGATTATTGTCACCGTGTATAAAATAATATTTATATATTAATTTATGATAATGTTAAAAATTTAAGAAATGTTACACAATATGGCTGATATGTTATTGTAATAATAAAAATTACGAGTATTTAAATGTAAAGATATCTGTTAAGAGCACTTTATTATGTATATTTAATAAATGTTATTAAAATTATATTACATATTTTTAATTTTTTTAGTATTGATGTATAGTTATTTTATAACTGTTAATTAATTTTCTAGTCTTATTGGATGGCAGTTTTATTAGGATTATACATTTAATTTAAAATATTATTAATGGTTTCAAATTATTGATTATTTACGTTTCGGTGTGGATAAGTTTGTTTTATTTATTAAATCAAGATGCGTGTGACATTCTTTAAAGTTTCATTATGATTGTTCTATGAAAACCAAATTAATACAACTTGTTCCAAACCATGTAAAATTTGTCTGATAAAACAGCTCCAGTTATTTTAATTGTGATAGAGATTATTTTATTATGTTATAATGTTTCATGCCATCCAATAATTTCTGTCTAAACTTTATTACTTTATTTAGTCAGCATTATTGTTTAGTTTCTTTAGCAATTGTGAAAACAGTGTTAAAATCATGTGTAAAACAAAACAACGAAAATACTTTGCAAGATATTTCGATGTATACGTTCCAAAATTTAGTTTAAACAATAAAGATTTATTTATTTATATAAATTGAGAGATTTTGCTAAATACCATTTTTTTGTCCTCCATTTTTCAAAAACTGGATTATAATGCAAACAAAGCCATTTTTTAAAAGGATATACTTTATAAAAATGTCATTCAATTGGTGTAGTAAGTGTGGGAGGAAATCAGGAAAGAGAATTTTCTTGATAGAATAATGTATCTTTTGAAAGTCTTAAAATGTTTTCATCCATAAAAAATAGTACGATGAATAGACGAATTGTATTAGATTATTTTATAAGGCAGTAAAATGGCATGTTATTGCTTTGGAAATTAATTTAATGACAAGCAAAAGCGAGTCAATAAATAACAAAGCTATAAAATTACTTTACCGATATGTTAAATGTTCTTTTTTTGAGAGCGCATCAAACCTCACTGTTACTAATTTATTATTAAACAAATCAAATAAAAACAATACGCAACATGAAAAAAAAAATAAAAGAGGTATTATATAACAAATATAATGGCACTTTACTGACATTTTTTAGTCAGTAAACTACTTTACTGCCGCTGTAAGAAAGACAAATAAAATACCAAAATGAAAGATAACAATATGATGTGGTCTCTTGCGTTGGAACATCTATTTTAATTTAAAGTTATTGCAAGGCAATATTTGTGTTGCTATGTCTAAATTTTGCATTTTAATGACTGCGTGTCAGCCTAAACATTATTTTATTGTATAATTTTTAAGTCACAACAGTGCAGTCTTCTTTCAATACTTTTTTTTACAATGAAACGTTGGTATAATGAGCTATATTCTAAAAGGTATGCTAATTTTACTAATCATTTATGTGTCGCTGGTTTTACATACCTTAGAGTTTTAAGGCGTTTAATGTTTTTTGTTATAATTTAACAAAGTAATAATAATTATGTTAAACTTTATTTTATTTTGTTTGTTTTGTTTTATTGCAAACCAAATATAAGTTACAAATTAGGTGATATTTATAACAAAATTGTTTTACAATTTATATTCTGTGTTATTACAATTTTTTATAAATGATTTGAGAACACAAATTTGAGAAACAAATGATTGTATTTTTAAGGCTTGATATATTAAAATAAATAATAAAATTAATATAAAAGACAGGACTATAATAATAATAAAAATATTGCATTAATAATTGTGTTTTATTGTTTCATCCACTTCCTAGGTTTTTTATGTCACAACCATTATCTATGAAGCATTAATATCGCCCGTCTCTTTAAACATTAAACCGTAGGTACTTACTTGCGTAAAAGAAAAACTCTTAAGGAAACTTCAGATCAGTTAAATTCCAAAATAATGGTTGCAGAACAAAAAATATTCGAAAAGTTAAATGTTTTTAACTTTAACTTATTTTACAAAGATAATTTAAAGATTCTCCCAAGAGCTTAAAATGGCCATTACAGTTGTGACCATAAACTTAAATGCTCTTTTTTATGAAGCTCATTCATTATACGTTGTCCCCCAATGTTCATCATATTATTAAAATGAATTTGCCCTTTCATAATTAATGTATCCCACGCATCATTAGTTTACTGCAAATGGTCCACTTGTATACTTACTTATAGAATATATACATATTATACATATTATATTGTATGTACATTGATCATACATGTGCAAATATACATACCGTTGCAGTCTGAGGGTTCATTATTTTTGAAACCTAGAATTTTTTATTTTAAATAGATGATCCTGTATAGAGTATGATTAATTTTGATACTGTCCACTCAGCTTTGGTACATACCACTATATTTGCTATAGTCATGGACAAAAAAGCTCTCTCAGCCTGGGATCACCTGGCTATTTTCTTCGCTAATATTTCCATGTTTAAGTGGGATTGTTACAAGTAAATATAAAACATTGTGTCAATATATTATATTTAGTTTATTTTCCGTTAACTTCGAATTTGCCTCCAACGGTAATAGTAGGAATCATGCCTCCCACTGATGTTACTAAATTAGTAGCTACACCACTCTTAGCATCGAGACCAGCGTTGATTGAAGCTTCAACATTATCAGTAATTTTGCCAACCATATCAGAACCTGATTTGGCTCCATCGGTGATTCCAGTCAATACGGAACTCGCTCCACCATTGATTCCGTCCAAGAGAGAGTTACCACCTGTTTTTAATCCTTGAACTCCTTTAATTCCTAGGTTAGCACCTCCAGTTACAAGGCCTCCGGCACCGGGAATCAAACCTCCAATTTTGCCCAAAATGCCTGCAAGGAAATTAAACAAGTTATAAAATCAAGTTAGTTTAGACAATATACGTAATTTAAGATGAAGTTGTGTATTAATATTTATTTTGTGGCGCTTTAGCTCCACATCATACATTTTAGCGGCATTAAAAAAATACCTGTCCTCTTTAAGGTGAAAGGCACCTTTTTGAATACTTTTTATAAGCTCGTTACTTAAAAAGGATTTTAACATTACTCTAACCCAATGTTAGTTAGCATTAGAGCGAAATTTCTCGGCACAGCCACATTAATTAATAACTAATAAATGGTATAATTTTTTTTAATAATAAGAAATTAAATCAAAATTGAAGTATTCATGACTTTTCTTAATGCTTTCTACGGCATCGATAGTTGGGGAACTCTACTTCACTAAGCTAAATTTTGAAATTTAGAGGTAAGATTGGCCCACGCCTTAGCCCTACAATTTTTGTTTCTTTAGCTATTAATAATTTAATACATACCTAATCCTTTTTCAGCGACACCTAATCCCAAGTTTAATCCAGCTTTACCAACATCAGTTAAAGCGCCAACTCCAGCCTTGGCTACGTCCATTCCCTTACCAACAGCGACTGATCCTACTGCAGCTCCTTCCTTGACAGTACTTGTTCCCAAGTTATTAATGTCTTTACCAATTGCTGTAGTTTGGTCAATCACGCTAGTGATGGATGGAACAATCTTGCCTGCAATATCAGGTGTTGATACTTCGAAAGCAAGCCTTGGTGAGACGTCTTGGGGTGCAGCAAGAGCTCCTACCACCAAACCTAATACGAAAAGATAAGTGTTCATTTTAAGTATTTGAAAAGCTTACTTGATGTCAGAATAATTTTAATTCTGCTCTGTCAGACTTTATATATTCATTTCATAAACAAATATTGACTGCCTTGATTAATATAAGATATTAATTTAAATAATTTATTCAATTTTCCCGATAAAAACAAACGATATTGTTTAATCTAATAAACAAATTGGAAGCTCAAATAGTACAGTGTGACTAAAAACTATCAAACTCTTCTATATCATATTATTCGTACTATGTGTATTATTGACTTTCATTGTTATTCAATAACAGCATATATACGACAATACAACAATTACACATATTAGACAACATTATTTAGTTACTTTGGTCAATATTTTGCTAAATACGTACGTATTATGTACGCAATATTTTGCCTTTTCAAATTTGACAGTAAAGTAGTACAACAGTAAACAATGCTGGTGCCGAGGTCTGTAAGCCGGGGAGTTAATTTCTTTTGAAATGCCTGCTTTCTTGTTCTACAACCAAGTTGTTGCTTCAGTTTTCGGTTTATGCTTCAGAACCAGAGTAGTAGGATTACTTATGTTACTTGATTTTTCTGGATATTTCAAATAAAATAATCCCATATGTTATTTAAAACCATATGGTCATCCTTCCAAACTAGGCTTTGGACACCATTATTTGCAGATATTTAAAATCTCAGTTTATGTTTATCTTTAAATTGTGTATTTCCTTTTAAAAATCCGACAAAATTTAGTAACGAGTAATAATGCTAGTGCTAAGGTTATGAATCATTAAGAGAAAACATCGCTAGAAATAGATTGTTGAACATGGAAGCAAGCAATATAAGAGGGATATGCCCAGCTTACAGACTCTGCTCCAAAATTATTTTGTAGTTTCAAGCTAATAAAATGCAAATAAAACGATAAAAAATCAGTCTATTCCAAATTCAAATCTGGGAACTTTAATTTTATTGGGTGATCAAATGAACTCCTGATTATTATTTTTTATTTTTTTACTTTGAGCCCCAAAAACTAAAAAAGGACATCCTAATAAAAAGGACTTATCCTTAAAAAAGGACATCCTAATAAAAATTATTTGTTTACCTACCAAATTTTAGAATAATTTACCGGGGTTTTTTATTTATTTATTACTATTTTTTTTTTTTTTTTGGTAACTTAGCGTGGTTTTATCGACTTCAGGCTGAGTTTTTTTTGAGAGAACTGAAAACCCCAAAAACACTGTAATCAACAACCCACTCAAATTTTCATGTTTACAATCCGCCTTATAGGTTATTATATAGGTTCGTCTTATTCAGTTATTTATCATATTTTTTAGCAAATTTGAGGGGCCCGTAAGGGACAGCCCAATAACAACTAAATACATTTTTCATTTTGACTTAGATTAGATTTTGAGCTTAGTTCTATTTATGTCAGTTATACCTCAAAATTAAAAGGTGTAATAACCCTTTAGTTTTGAGGCTTTGTCTAAGGAACTAAATTTAATTTTCCGGGGCAAATTGTACATTTTATACTTTCCAGTTTCAATATATAATTTTAATTAGTAGTTTGTTAAACCAGCTACACAATTCTCACATATGTCAACAACTAAACCTGGATTGATACTCTAGTGAACGCAGTCTTGTCAACTTCTTCTACCGGTACGTTGGTTAATTTTATATCCGTGAACATCGGCATTTTTAAGTTAAAATCTGCTAACATTGGTTATGGGCCCAGTTTAGCATTGTGTTTAGTTTGTTTTAAAATATAAATTTCGTGGATAAAACAATTTTTTTTCGAAATGTCGGAAAACGGAATTGTAAGTTCGGTTCCCAAACTCGACGGGGCAAACTTCGCAGCGTGGCGGTTCAGAATTACTTCTATCCTTGAAGCACACGGACTTGAAACACATTTAAAAAGTAGCACAGTAGACAGTGCAGATCCTACGGGATGGAAAAGGAAGGATTCAAAGGCGAAAGGGCTTTTAGTTTGTGCCATGGATGACCAACATGTTTCATTTGTGTTGTCTTGCTGCACATGCAAGGACGTGTTTGATGTTATGTTAAAAAAGTATGACATTGATATAACAAAAAGAAAAGTTGAGACCAGGAACGATTTAGCAAGACTAGAAATGCAGAAGCAGGAAACATGGCAACAATATATCGACCGTGGTGAAAAAATGCTGGTCGAAGCCAGAACAGCCGGGTGTGATATTGATGATGCAGAGTTTATTGTCAGCCTCCTCCGTGGATTACCGGCGAAATACAATGATATAGCAAGCCAGTATGATAATAATTTGAGTGCTACTATTGGTGAAGTAAGAAGAAGCTTTACTCTATATGAAGAAAGAGCTGAAAAGGCTAATAAGAAAGAAGTATCAGCTTTTAAAACTTCAAACTCTAGAGATAATAACCAAGAGGTAAGACGTTGTTTCATCTGTTCTCGCCCAGGGCACTTTGCAAAAGACTGCTGGAGCAATAAGCAGAACAGAAATAAAAGTAAGTACTCTTATAATAAACGTAAGCGTCAAGACAAAGCTAATGTTGCCGATACAAACAAAAGTGAAGCTGCATGGGCAATCTGTACTTATAAAATCGGTACTTATAATGACAAGAATCAATGGGTGCTTGATAGTGGAGCGTCCACTCATATGGTTTGTAATTCCAGTAGCTTACAAAATTTTAAGTGTCTTTCTGGTACTGTAAGGTTGGCCGATAACACAATAATAGAGTCTAAGGGTGTTGGAAGTTCAAAAATTAACAACTTCAATTTAAAAGAAGTGCTTGTAGTTCCTGATCTGAACTGTAATTTACTTTCTGTTGGTAAATTTGCGAAAGATGGTTGTGAAGTATTGTTTACTCACACCAAAGCATCCATAACTTATAAGGGGAAATTGATGTTAATGGCATATAAAGATGAAAATGGGTTCTATACTGTTCCTCTTTGTGAGAATGCCCGTAAGATTAATCATAATCCTTCTATTATTCATAAAGGATGGGACATAAAGTCATAATTACATGACTCAACTGTATAAAAAAACATGTTATTTGGTCTTAAGTTTGAACCAAAAGAAGAAACTGAACCTTGTGTTTCATGTGTGCGGTCTAAATATTCACGTAAACCATTTAAAACTGTCATTAAACAGCAATCTACTAGATCACTCGAATTGATCCATTGTGATCTAATAGGACCTTTAGAAGATTCTTTAGGGCTGTCCAGGTATATATTAACAATAGTCTGTGATTATTCTAGAAAAATATTTGTTAATTTTTTAACTTGTAAATCTGAAACAGCTTCTAAGGTAGAAAATTTTATTAAATGGGCTAATACTATTGGTAAGCCAGTTCATAGAGTACGATCTGACAACGGAAAGGAATTTGATAATCAAATTTTGAAAGACTTATATGAGAAATGTGGCATAAAACAAGAGTTGACGGTTCCTTATTCGCCACAATCTAACGGGGTGGCTGAAAGAGCCAACAGATCAATTATTCAAGGAGCTAGAGCCCTTTTATTAGATTCAGGACTTCCTGTTAAATTTTGGGCCGAAGCTGTAGGTACGGCATGTTATTTGAAGAATCGTTCCCCTACTAAAACAGATGATTTATTTACCCCAGAAGAAAAGTTTTCTGGACGGAAACCAACAGCATCGCACTTCCGAGTGTTTGGTTGTGAATGTGAGTGGTGGACTCCTAAGAATACTAGAGGCAAATTTGACTCCATTACTAAAACTGGAATATTTGTAGGTTATTCTCGCCTTAGGAAAGCCTACAGAATTTATGATCTTGTATCTAATACTATAATTGAATCAAGAGATGTAACCTTTTTTGAGGATAAACCTGGATGTAACCTTTTGCCCAAAAATAAAGGTAGTGAAATAAACTGGTGGATTTATAAATTTCCTGAAGACAATGAAGAACCTATTGCAGACTCTGACAGTGAATTTACAGATAGTGGCAGTAACAGCCTACCTTCTATTGAAAACGAAAGCTCGGAGTCTGGTGAGTCAGAAAGTGACTCTAAATCACATAAATCCTCAAGTTCAAGAAAATCTGACAAGGGTGTGGAATCAAATTGTTCTTCTCAGAAGTCTTTATCAAGATTTCCTAGAGCAGCGAAAGAAAAGGTTGCCAGTTATAAAGAAACTCCTGTTAAGTCAGGAACTAAACAAAATCTAGATAACACTTATGTGCCAGGTAATGATGTGAAATTAGTTACTTACGAGATACCAAGTTGCACTGATGATGCAATGAGATCACCTATGTGGAGAGATGCAATGAAAAGAGAGTTAGACTCCTTATCTAACCACAAAGTATGGGATTTAGTAAATAAACCTGATGATGTTAAACCTATTAAGTGTAGGTGGGTTTATACATTAAAAAATGACGGTCATGAAAGCAAATACAAGGCACGCTTAGTAGCTCTAGGATGTTCTCAGAAATTTGGTTGCGACTATTATGAATCATTCGCACCTGTATTAAAAACTTTGAGCCTTTTATCAATACTGGCTGTAGCTGCTAGTAAAGGCTGGACTGTTCATCACCTGGACGTTGAGACTGCCTTTTTATATGGCAAATTAAATGAAAATATTTACATGTATCAACCACCTGGTTTTGAAAAAAACACACATCAAGTTTGCAAGTTAAATCAAGCTCTATACGGTCTAAAGCAGAGTGGTCGGGTCTGGTACAAGACTTTAGACTCTCATCTTACTGATAACAAGTTTACGAGATTAACATCAGATACTTGTATTTATATGTTAAATGAAGGTAAATCAACTTTAATATTAGGAATACATGTAGACGATTTGGTAGTGATCAGTTCTGATAAAAATATATTTGATAAAGTAGTGAACACATTATCAAATAAATTTGTAATTAAAATACTTGACAGTAAAACTAGTTGTAAGATGCTTGGACTTGAAATAAGTCAGAGTAAAAATAGTTTTAGAGTGTCACAAGCATCTTATGCTGAGCAAATCCTCCAACGCTACAATATGAATGATTGTAAACCAGTCTCTACACCACTAGACATCAATCAAGATCTACACGAGTACAGTGATTCGCCATCGGTTGATGATAAATTGTACAGGGAACTAATTGGCTCTCTAATGTACTTGATGGTGAGAACAAGACCTGATTTAAGCTACCCTTTGAGTTTACTTAGTGGCTTTTCTAAAGACCCGAGAATTATTCACTTAAACGCTCTAAAGAGACTCTTAAGATATATTAAAGGGACAACTCAAACAAGTCTTTATTACCGCGAAGGAGATAATAAGATTTGTGGATATGTGGATGCAAATTGGAGAGATGGAAAATCAAATCAACGCTCAACTAGTGGTTATCTCTTTACTTTTGGAGGCAATATAGTATTATGGAGATCGAAACTTCAAACTTCGGTGGCATTATCTACTTGTGACTCTGAGGTTACAGCTATTGTTGAAGCCTTAAAACAGGGGATTTTTCTTAAAGAATTGTTTCAAGAAATGCTTGGACCATATACTCAAGAACAAATCAACATCTATTGTGACAATAAATCTGCATACATCTTGGCAAGAATGGTGTTACCACGTCGAAATCTCATCATATTGTACGACAAGTCTCATTCATCCACCAAGAATTGTGTAGCAAAAATTTTAATTTAGTTTATATTCCCACAGATAAACAGCTTAGTGATTTCCTAACTAAAGCTGTAAGTAAAGTAAAAATTCAAAAATCGTTAAATGTTCTAAATTTAAAGTAATATTTAGACATCAGTTTAAAAGGTGTTAATTCTTTTGTTGTTATTTTAAAAGGGAATTTTTTTATTTTAAAGTGGTAACTTAAAGTTTAATTTTTTTGAGATAATGATTATTTTTTATTCAGTATTTTACTATTTAAAATTACGGGGGAATGTGTTGTATAATTTTAATTAGTAGTTTGTTAAACCAGCTACACAATTCTCACATATGTCGACAACTAAACCTGGATTGTCAACTTGTCAACTCAACTTGTCAACAACTTGTCAAGTCTTGTCAACTTCTTCTACCGGTACGTTGGTTAATTTTATATCCGTGAACATCGGCATTTTTAAGTTAAAATCTGCTAACAATATGTAAATAGTTATTTATTTACTACCCGTAATAATAACTTGGCGCAAAAATTGCGGAAAAAATCATAAAACGCGGAAAAATGTTGCGATCAAATTGAGATTTAGTACACATGTAGCAATGTATAAGACTAAAATTTGTCTTAGTTTCATCTCTTTATCAGTATTAGTAACTTTTATTAGATGGCTTGTGTACGTTTTTAAAAAAATTGAAAATATTTTTGTTTTAAATAATTATTATTCAATTGAGTTGAAATTAGGTACACGTGTTTACCTTTTCGAAAAAATAAGTAAACTAAGTTTCGTTTCAATACAACAAGTATACCTATGGTTTTTGTTGGATCATAAAAGTTTAGCAGCGTCGAGCGTGGTCAGTGCCCTGATGGGTGACCGCTGGGAATAATAGATATAAATTTATATGAGGACGAACAAAGCGAGTCCGAAGACGTGTTGCAGTCCTCGGTGCTAAGAAAATAATCTAATTAAGA
>JACMZG010000008.1:41541907-41949407 GCA_018340805.1 Microvelia longipes | reverse complement strand
TTTCAATACTATAAGAACTCGCAGACACAGGCCTCTCGTGTTTTTCACTAGAATAAAAGCCAAAACTTGGAAAATGTGGTAAAAATGGTTTTGAGAGCTTAAAAGACAAGAGAGGACTGTAAAGTACAAGGGATGAATTTCTAAGCATTGTATTAAGCCCTTGTAGGTAGGGATAGGTCGGAAAAATCACATTCCTGTATAATATCACATCTCATGAATATGTAAAACTCTCCACAGCTTCTCTTTAATTTTCATTTTTTTGTTAGCTCAGTGATTTTTAATGTCGTCGTGTATTTACCTTATTTTACCTTAAAATTCATTGTATTCGTTATTTTTCTTTTTTTTTTTAAATTTTATTTTTCCATTTTCTGTAGAGGATACATTGTCAGAAACAGTTTTTGCATTTTTAACTATCTGAGCGATTTACATTCTAAATATAATTTTTAGGCTTAGAATAATAGGATTAAAAATCTATAATATATATATATATATATATATATATAATATATATATATATATATATATATATATATATATATATATATATATATATATAATATATATATATATATATATATATATATAACATAATGCCAAAGTGATTAATGTGGTAATTAAGCATAATATCCTGCCACTAAGCATAATAAGTATCACATTACGTCAATGTGATTAATTTATCACTTCAAAAAGCCTATATGCATATTGTCTAAAATTATAGGTCAATGTGTAGCCTTAATGTCACATCAACCTTATAGGTCAAATATCAATTATGCTATACCAAATATGATATTATGCATAATGGCCAGCCAAAGTGATTAATTAATTACTCTGGCCAAGCTTTTACTCATTATGCATGATGATTGATTACATATTATGTATAATATCCTGCTGAAACAGATACACACACACACACACACACATAAATATACACACATATCATATATATATATATATATATATATATATATATATATATATTATATATATATATATATATATATATATCTACTACAATCTTATACATTAATTAATAATAAAATTTGATATCTTTTTTTTTTTCCATCTAAACGTAACCCGTTTAGAAAGCCGTTTATTTTCCATATGCCCCAATAATTATTACATATGTTATCTGCTATTGAAAACTTAAGATGTATAAATTACTTAAAAGGATATTTTTTTTTTTTTATAAATGAAAACGGAATTTAGCTACAAATTAAAGTAAAATAAGGTTAATAATTTCGATTTCAAGACTATATGGTTTAGCCTAGTAGAACAATAATTAAAATAAGATAAAAATTTAATAAATATAAATAAATCTAAATAATAAAGTAAAGGAAGTAAATTATTATAAAAAGATATTAAAGATATAGAAATAAAAATAAAATTATAAGATTTGATATCTGTTTTCGATATCATAATATTACATCATTGGTATAACTCTTTAACCTATAACTAAAAAATAATCAATAATAGCCCCCTCACACAGGTAAATCCTATATGGATTGTTCATTATTCGTATACTATAATGTTAGTTAAATAAAAGTAGTAGGTGTAGGACAGAAGGTCCAAATATATTGGAAAATCTGTAAAAAATAATAATTTTATCCATTATTTTTGTTTCTTTTGTACTCTGTTTTAATTTTGTTATTTACTTTGTAAGGAAAAAAATAAAATAATTTTTGATTTGATTTGAAATAATGGATAATCGCAATATAGAGTAATGATTTACTGCAATATAAAATTGGTCTTAAATAAATGTTATTATAATTCTATATTTTCTTTATAAGATTTAGGGTTGGGCTTTACCTTCTATACTAGCACCTACAGTCTATACGATTCCTATTTTCTATAAATTGAAATTACTAGGGAAAAGGTAAAACCCTAGTAAATCTTACAAACATATATAAAAGAGTAACATTTTCTATAAATTTCAATATTCCTCTGAACATTTTTTTTTCTTTCACTTATACTGTATCATCAATTTTATTATTTTCTTTCTGTTTATTTTATTTTGGTCGTAAATATATAGATATAATTTATAGCATTTAGATTAGTTGAAATACTGTTAGAATCCTAGTGAAACATGGATAGAAAAATAGACAATAAAGTTAAAAAGATCATTGAACAAAAAACCAATAATCGCCGCGTGATAAAAAAACTAACCAATGTTTCACTGTTTTTCAACAGCTTAACAAAGCTTAAATTTTTAACTCCAGATAATCATTGGATTTTTGGTTCAGTGCTCCTTTTATGTGTATTGTTTATGTTCTATTTTTTGCTAGCTATGTTTAACATCAATTCTTATCATCTCATTTTACTACTAAATGCTACAAAATTAGATTAATGTACAACATTTTTGCACTAGAATAAAAATATATTTTAAAAGAAGTAATAATTTACTTTTCCTCATTTGTACCGTAGGCAATAATATTAGTAGATAATAATAAGTATTGTGTTTTGCTATTGTGGCAAAATATCCGAAACCGGGATGACACCGGAATTATCCTTTTCATGCGTTTTCAAGGCCTCCTGAGTGGATTTCTCAAAGTTGTCTGTCTGTATGTGTGTGTATATGCGTGTGTCTGTTATCATCATAGCACTCAGTGGATTTATCCTAGAGAGTAAACATGTTGTACAAAAATCAGTCTACCGCTGTAGTTGCTCTATTCAGAAAATATTTTTTATGACGTCACTAACCCACAATAATAGGGAGTCACCCGCGGTGTAGTGGTGAAGGAACGCGGCCAATACACAGAATGAATGGACTATAAACTTCCGAGTTAATTTAGTCATGGGTTCAATCCCAGCACGGGCCTCGATTTTTTTGAGAAGGATAAAAATTCTGCGAACCACGTACTACAGAAGGGACGTAAAGCCGGTGGTCTTGAGCCTGTACGTTGTCAGGTACTCGTTAAAGAACCCTTATCATATATGAAACTGGGTATAGGCAAAATTTAGGACACTCATAGTAGTAGATTCATTAATACTATAGTGTGTCGGCCTTGTAGTTTAAAGTGTATGGAGGTTTGGTTTAACAGCGAAGGCACGTGTTGTTCCTAGTATTTACTAGACTATAAGAGCAATGAAAATATGTATGATTGCTTGAAGAAAGCATGAGATGAACCATAGAAATCCACGGCTCTTCTGTATAGATTAGATGAAATATACCTACACTTAAAATTAAAATTAGTAGAACACTCTCTTAGGGAGCTAGCAAAAAGGGCCCAAAACGTGGCCTACTTGCCTGGTAGTTACTACCTCTCCCCCCCCCCTATATTACTACAAACCCACAATAATGACTCTGCAACAATTTCAAAAAAATCATAAAACACGGAAAAATGATTCAATCCAATTGAAATTCGGCGCGCATATAGCCATGTATAAGAATAACATATGTGCTAAGTTTCATCTTATTATTAGCATTACTTTAATCGTTTTATAACAAATTTAAAAAATCGGAAAATATTTTATACAAATGTACCCTTTGACGTATTAAATAAGTGTACTAAGTTTCGTTATAATACTACAAGTCTATCCATG
This sequence comes from Microvelia longipes, assembly GCA_018340805.1. Taxonomy (NCBI): domain Eukaryota; kingdom Metazoa; phylum Arthropoda; class Insecta; order Hemiptera; family Veliidae; genus Microvelia; species Microvelia longipes. The sequence goes on along the minus strand of JACMZG010000008.1, from coordinate 41,945,867 downwards.
ATTTTTGTTGGATCATAAAAGTTAAGCAGCATCAATCGTGGTCAGTTCCTAGATGGGTGACCGCTAGAATTAAAATGGATGTATTTACTATCTGAGGAGGAGCAAAGCGAGTCCGGCGATGTGGTGCAATATAAATTTAACGACTTGTATATTCTGAGGAAGGACGAAGCGAGTCCGAAGCTATGAGGATGACCATAGTGAATCCGATGTAACGAGGAAAAGTTCCGAGGTACCTCGTACCCATTTTTTTATTATACTTTACTCTTCTTTGTGTAGTCTAAAGGTACTTAGTTTTTCAGTGTCATATTTTATGTGAGTTAAGACTGAAGGTTCCGCTATAGACTAACCCTCAAAACAGCCAAGTTATACATACTTAGCTAGGTTAATGTGATTAAGGCTCTAGTCTCAATATTTCAATAGACAGCATAACAATGATAACCTGCTTTTAAACTGCATGCGGAAGTTTTGGCTTTCTGCCACAAAAATAGTTTTAAGGTAATATTCTTTATAATGGTGATTTTTATATAAACTGACTTTAATATGAATGGAAAATTATATTTAAGAGTATACTTCTCGAATTCAATATAAAATAAACATTTCACTAAAATGCATGAATATTTGCCAACAAATTTAAATAAGTATTTTTGTCAAAAACTGCATATAGTAGCGAATAATTTGGGAGACGAGGAGGTTTGACCCGCCATATCATTAGTAAGTGCTGCCAAATTCAGAAATTTTGTACAGCTTTCTATCCGTCTGTCTTCATTTATCCGTTTTTGTCATAGAATAAATATTTTTTATATTTTATGTGTGGGTTGTGGAATTGCTTTTGGATGATGGTAGTATTATTGTTTTGTTAAAGGTTTTTATAGCTAATTAAAGTTATGAAAATCGGGTACGGGGTACCTCGGAACTTTTCCTCATCACATCGGATTCGCTATGCTCATCATTCCTGCTTCGGACTCGCTTCGCTCGTCCTCAGAATAAACAAGTCGTTATATTTATACTTCAACACGTCTTCAGACTTGCTTCGCTCCTCCTCAGATAGTAAATTCATCCATTTTATTCCCAGCGGTCACCCATCCAGGCACTGACAACGTTCGATGCGGCTTAACTTCTTGATCTTACAAAAATATAGATATACTTGTCGTGTTGAGATGAAACTTAGTGTACCTATTTATCTCCCGAAAGAATACATTTTTACTAAATTCTAAATCTATTGGATTATTTCCTGATTTGTACCAATTTTTAAAAACCGTACTGAAGTAGTTTGATAAAAATTGGAACTAATGCTGATAAGGAGATGAAACTGAACATATATATTAGTATTTTACATGCATGCTAAAACTCAATCCGATCGCATTATTTTTCCGAGTTTTATGATTTTTTTCGAAATGTTTGCCGAGTCATTATTGCGGGTTAATGACGTTATTGAAACATAGTTTTCCGAATAGCATAAATATTGATTTTTGAATGAAGTTTCATCTCTCTAACCTAAATAAACTGGGAACTACGATGATAACAGATACACTCACATACAAACAGACAACTTTATAAAAACTACTGACGATGCCTTTAAAATTCCTGAAACGGATAATTCCTGTGGCATCCCAGTTTTGGATTTTTTTACAAACACAATACTCTAAGGAAAAATCGGAAAAAATGATCAGCATTATTTATGAGTATGTGGGAAAAATATTAAAATACAGGTAAAAACAGAGATGAAGGAATCTGGGGAAAAGTACTGCGGGCTGAGGCTAACTAGAAACGTTATAACTAATTATCATAGATTCTAAAAATTTCCACAACAGCAGTGACCTAATTATATCTGACTCGTTAATTGTTGAAATTAATTTTGTATGCATATCATCAGTAACCAAATTATATGTTAGAATGCGAAATACATTTTATGTCAAAATCAATAATTTAGGATTGGAGGTTAGCTTCATATATTTTGTTTGTATTTAAGTATTACAAGCTAAATCTACTTATAAATTTTAATATTTCCACTGAGAGCTTGGATTATAAATAGGATTATAACGTAATATTGTTTAATTATTTATTGAAAATATAAAGGTAAATAAAAAGGTAAAATTATAAAATCAATAATGCTTCTGTTTGTTAGCAAAGTATTAGGCAAAGAGATTTATTATTTAGCTGTGTAATGAACTCTAGCGCTGCTGTTTCAAATGATAATGGGATTAGGTTTTGTTTGATTTGTGCCCCGTTGATGGATGCAATTCTGGTTATACGAAATAAATTCAGTTATTAAAATATTACGTAATATTTTATATTGCCTCGTTAGTGTGAAGTTGGAGTATTTTCTTCCTGTTTGTATTTAGATTTAATGTGTTTATTTTAAGGGAGACAATGGTGAAGGTTCTGGTTAATAGGATTGTGGGTAAATCGGTTGGTATGATCGGATTATCTCTGACAAGACTATACGCCCCGGGGTAGCTGAGTTGTGGTGACAGATCTTCAAGAGTTGTTTAAACCCGGGTGACATACTGAACCCTTGAGGCGCTGCTGCGTCAGTGAACACACAGTCCTATTTTTGTACGGAGGTAGAAAGATAAATGAATAAGTTTTTGTTCCCGATTCATTGTTACTTACACAGTATAATACTTTTGCCGTTTACAATGGCTACTATGTACTGTATTAATTCACCAATAGCACTTATTTTATATTTTGTGCTTTACACATATGTAACTAAACTAACCACAATAAACTGAAATTAATCATGAAAGGTTGGCTGCAGTTTTCATAGTATAACACGCGGCTAAAATTAATTGACAGCGTGGTAAAAAAATACCAAGGAGCCAATGAGGTTAGTCCAAGATGTTAAACCACGCCCTCGATTTCATACAGGACTAACGTAATTGGTTCCTTAACACTATTTTCCAACGCTGTCAACTGATTTTAGCCTTGTGTTATACTATAGCCAAGGCGTATTTAAAATATGAAAGGTCAAAGTCGATACGACCATTCTAAAAGCCAAAATACATACTGAATAACAGGAACCAAAATTACTTTCGATGATAATTAAATTTCAAATAGAGTGTCGTTTTCTAAATTTTCGAATCGAAACTAACCGGTCGGAAGTCGATACGAACACTTTAGGTGACAAAAAAATCGACAACATTATGGTTAATTATTGGAAAACCTGAAATACGGCCGGTAAACAAGTTATTAGAAGTGGTTCTAGTGAGTCGATTTCGGTGTTTTTTGAACATTTGAGTTCAATTAAAATGTCCGGAGTTGAAACGAGTACTTAAAGCCAGGGTACCTGGGATCGATTCCTGATAAGGACGATCATTTTTTATCGTTTTATTTAATAAGTTTAAAACTACAAAATAACTCTGGCGCAGTGGTCCGAATGTCAGGCAAATTTCATTTTGAATGTGGGTTTCTTTGCATTAAGGCTCCGGATTATGGTTTTTAACTTGAGGAATTTTTCCTCAATTATCAAGCACTACTCGTATCTAATTTTTTCTGTATTTTTCAAAGGCAATGCGCTAAACCCTTTAAAAATGAACACTAACTGAGCATTATACTAGTGCACATAATGTATAGAATATAGCGAGCGAAGCGTAATGCTTATTATTTATCGACAATATAAGAAATCTAGTTAGCAAAGTATTCTTTCTTTGCTTGCGTAAGTTCCTGATGCAACACTGCATTACTTTAGTTTAACAAGATTGAAGAAGAATACTTAGAGAGAATAGTTACAATTGTTAAAATAGTTTCTTTAGTCTTTAGCTTGCTCCGGGGTTCGCAAACAGAACTAATTTATAAACTTGTGTTCAGTAAATCCTTCTTTCAGTTCTATAACATCTTTGGTAGTGATTCAAATTGTATAATATGGGAAATACCACCACAGAAGATTTACTATGCGATAAGTAGTGTTTTATGCATTGTAGAGATAATATAAGTGCACTTGATAAAAACCAGATGCTTTTTTTAAAAGATTTCGCACGAGTCTCCACAGCTCAGTTTCAAGATCATCTAAGGGATGATAACGATGTGTAAGTTTGATGTTTTCCTCCAACTAATTGGTTGTAAGTGGGTATTGTAGATCCCTGGAGGAATGGTATAAACTCATCTAAAACACCCATTATCTCGAGTAATAATGGACGTATGATTATTTAAAAGCGAGTAACCGGCGATGCCTTGGGGTATTGTCAGCGGACACGCGGCAAGCTAATAGTGTTTGCAGTGGGGGCGGCGGTACAGTGTAGAACTCGAGTAGCTTTAAAATAAAAACCTTTCAGATAAGTAGCCAACTTTTTTGCTAGGGGCCTTCAACAATATGCTATCAACTCAGGTGACCTACTGATACTGCCCCTGACAAGCTTACGACCCCTTCTCTTCTCTTATCTTCATTACTCTCAGCCGTAGTACGCTGTGAAACTTTATATCTACATCGTAAACCCTTCAACTTGTAGACATTAATGTTTAAAAGCAAAGAAATGAGATGTTAGTTATGATTCAACATTAAAACTTTTAAAATAATAATAAGCTCAGTTCAACATTATACGAGGGTGGTAAAGAATGATCGTTTTAACATTTTATAAGAAACTTATAAGCTTCAAATGACTAACTTATTAGAATGCAATGGTATAAATAATAAATTATTAGATTGCATAACTATGGTAATGCTAAGTCTTGTCTTGGTAGAACACAATACACACACACACACACACACACACACACACAACATATATATATATATATATATTATATATATATATATATAATATATATATATATATATATATATATATGTATGTATGTGTGTGTGTGTGTGTGTGTGATTATTGAATCAAAAACGGCGATAAGTGATAAGTAAACTTTATTGAAATTATTTCTTAATACTCAACTACTACGACTTTACACCTGATGTCTCTTTTAAATAATATAAATTAGCAGATAATGAATAATATGAATATTTTGTTTATAGAATTTTGAAATATAGACGCTAATTTTTTTAATAGGATAAATACATTCATGACACATATTAACATGCCTTAAACTTTAGAAATAAAATGGGCACTCATAGGAGTTGGGTTTTTGGTTATAATAGAAACACAATCTAAATAAACACATGTATTTTTATTTTGTAATAAAATAGGAATGAAGCGTTTATCATCAGGGTTGTTAAAAATGAAAAACAGGTAAAAACAATAACAGTTAAGATTACGCATAAATAAAGCAATATGAACAAATATAATACGTTTGATTATCTATACTTATTGCGAATGCATGCATTTAACAAAAATTGCAGTTAAAACATAAATAATAATCTTAACTTTTTCCCTCATATCTTGGATAATGAAGAGGAAAATTACTCGGAACAAATTAAATATTTTCAATTGTATTTTTCTCCAGAAGAGAGAAAAATGTACTTTTTCTATTTTGTAGAAGGAAAAAGTGACTTACAACTCTGAGTCTGAATCTACAGAGAGAATAGTAACTAGCAAAAGTAGAATAACTTTGGTTGCCAGAGCAACTATGTAACTGCCGCTCAACATTTCCTATATTTACTTTAGGGTAGAGTGGAAAGCTCTTAAATAAGAAGTTATATGTCCAAACTAGTTATATAACCAAGGTATATTTTTTCAATTGGTGTAAATCTCTTGACAATTTTTATGCTTTATTATCAAGGTTGTAAAATAATTTAATACTTTTTTTTGCTTTTTTAAATTCCCTATTCACTATAACGATAATTTTTTACTAATTGCGGCATCATTAAGTATTATTTAAAATACTGATAGTAATAATTGTAGCTTAAAACAATTTTGAACTTGCAAATTCGATTTTAATAAACAAATTTCTAAACTAGATAACTAGTTTTACAGAAACTTAAACAACGACGTGTAATATAACAAATTTTGTGTTAACAAAAATGTTAACATGAATTATATTAATAAAATGAAATGACAAAAAGGATTTTTATAATAACAAGTCTCAGTGTTAAATGTATCAAAATATTTAAAAGATAAAAATAAAACCTGAAAATGAAAAATGATATTCTGACTCCCCAGTTATTGAGCGTGACAAAGCAAATATATGTTAAAATTATTTTTATGATATTAGCAATAAATTAATTTATTACCATTAAGTTATAAGTTCGATAAATCTCTTGAAGTGAACTTTTATATTAACAGTGGATAAAACCGTAGATTTCGAGAAATAACGAATTTAATTGTGAGGGACAACTATGAAAGAAATTATTTATTGTCCAATAAATAATTGGACAGACTATAACTCTCGGAGGCTTAAATTATAGCACAAGGAAACTTGGCATATTACTAGATGATGAGAGGTAACTAAGTCGATAATTTGTGGAGACATCATTAACCTAAGTCATAACGTCATTATTTTCTTGAAAACCTGAAATGGCATTTAAACAAAGTGTCATATGCTATTTTCCATTATTTCCTTCCTCATTAAAGTAAAATTTTAATCTTACCACGGTAGGAAAACGTTGTTGTTCTCTTCGACACTCTCTACTTATAAATAATTGACAACCATAAAAAAGGCCAAGATCCATATAAAGACTCCGCTATGTGTGTCCATTGAAGGGAGGCCTCGGCTTTCGACATGCCTCGAGAACCATCTGAGTAAATACTTCGGCACGCCTCGAAATTAAAATATTATGGTTCCTTTGGCTTTAGCCTCAAGAACCAACTTGACTGGCCATAGAGCCAGAACTTACTTTGCTCTCTTGTTAAGTAATTAACTATTAAATAAAGTTATACACATATATTGTTCAAATTTATTTATTTTTTCGATTTAAAAGGACATTGATCTCCTCGATCCCGCTTATAGAGTTACAATGAAAAAACTACGATGTGTAACAAGATTGTTATAAATTCCATAGCTAGTAAATGAAATGTAGTTTAAATTTCATTCATCACATATGTTACAGATGAAGGAAAAACTCAAAGAAGAAGATACAATATATGAGAAGGGGGTCATATAATAGAACAGCACTCAATTACCGATTAACTTCCACCCGGGCGATTACTAACTCAAAATAATTCCCTATAGAGGAGTGAATTTTCACATAGACAATGAGAAAACCCATTTATAAACCCTTTACCTTCTAGTCTACCTTCGCTTCATACTCTATTCATATGTGTCCTCTTTTCACAAAAACTATTTCAACTATATCTACCTATTGTACTCTTCTTTTGTATTAAGTCCGAGTAATTATTTAGTCAATGATTTGGATTTTAATCCAAATGTACTTTGGATTCAAATGGATTTATTTTAGGGGCACTTAACTGCACTGAAATGAATTATTGGTCAGCAATGAACTATCAGTATCTCAGATACTTTATTACAAACAAAATATTAACCAATGCTAAGGAAAAAAAAGTTTCTCCACTAATGATTACATCAATGGAGAAACTGCTACTAATTTTTCCACATATTTGGACTCCACAACTCTTCTTTTTAACCATTACTGTTATAAGGTAATAATCAAAAAAAAGGTAATTTTATAAGTAATAATCTAGTGAGTCGACCTAGCAAATTTATAGTTTATGATATCATTCTTGATGCCATGATTACAAGAATACATTAATGATTTCCTGTAAGAGAAACTTACCTTTTCACCATACCACAAAATCAATTGTTTACCTTCTTAGAGTTGATTTTGTTCAAAATTATTTTCCAAAACCAAAGTATAAACAGATCCTGCTGGTCTTTCTTTCCTTCTTTTTGAGAACATGATTGGTCGTTTTTTGTATCATTAGTTTTATCGGTCATAAATTGGGATTGACATGTGTGCGTGCAAATCATTCTATATATTTGATTTATATAGAGACAGCTTTGGTCAAACTCGTAATAAGCTACTCGTAATAATAACTACCAAACACTTGTCTAGACTTATGATGGCTGGTTGCAGCCGAAAGCTAGGATTGTAATAAAAAAAAGTTATTGGTGGAGGACGTATTTCATTACAAACCTCTTGGATTAATTAATTGAACTAATGTTGATAATGCAATGAAACTTGACAAATATGGGTGTCTTATTTATGGCTACAAGCGTGCTAAATGTCAATTTGACATTTTTTTACGTTTTATGTTTTTTCGAAATTTTTATCTGTCATTGCTTGTTAATAACGTCATGAAAAATTATTTTCCGGTAAGCACAACTGCACCCATAGAAATGTTTTGTAACTCTTTAGCATAAATACACTGGGAGCTACGCTGATAACAGACAAAACATGCACATGTATGTACACACACATACAGACAGACAACTTTGAGAAAACCACTCATAGAACATAATGCCTTAAAAACACCTAAACCGGATAATTTCGGTGACATCCAGGTTTCGGATTTTCGCAAACAAAAAACTTTTCCTGTTTTTTTTTTTTTCCTTTCCTATTTTTTTTTCTGGAGCGTAAGCTCCAGAATATATTACATACGCTCAACGCAAAAAGTGGGTGAAACACATCACTAAAGCAGTCTTTCCTATGTATGTTATGTATCCTTATGTATCCTATGTATCTATTAGTCTTCCTATATATTTAGGATATAAATGAGGAAAAGTAATAATAATTTTATTTTTAAAATTATTTGCAATACAACATGTACCACTGGATACAATGGAAAGAGACAACAACGTAAGTTTTGACCAAACTCATCATTGTCGTCACTTACTCATGAATAAGCAGTAACGCACTATCTATTTCAGTTGGTTTCATCTAGTGTAAGTGGTTTCAACACGATGTTCTTTGATTCATGTGACCCTTTAGAACAAACTGAATCGACCAACGTTCCTTTTCCACAAATCCACCAACCTATTGCCATCAAGAAACGATGTATTTAAAGTAAAAAACTGTTTACTCATGTCTGGTTTAGAAGTTTTGTGATTCTATAAAGTTTATACAGAATAAACCAAGTGTAAGGAAGTGTAACAATGTGTTTTACTGCAGCAGAGATGTAGCGGTTTGATTATGGTAAGGTCACGTGTTGATCTGTCTCATACTGTCCTATAATGTTGATATATCGGTCCTCATGAATTACATGCTTGGTTTGACTCTCTTCTATCCCTCCAAGTCACTGTTGCTCTGAATCAAATGATTGTTTATTTAATACAGCTATTTATATATCTTACATAAAAAGCAATTTAATCGGATTTATTTATTGAATAATAGCTTTGTTTTCAAGAGGTATAAATTTCAAATCATCGGATTATTTGCAAGACAGTTGGGGATTAATTCTATATTTTATCAATGTAATTGTGTTAATTCACTTCCATTATTGTAACGTTTGAAGAAATTAAGTTAGATGATACCGACATGACAACTTATTTATTATCTATATTTATAAATATTGATAAATAAATAAATAAAATTTGTTAATAGAAAAACTTATAATAATACATACTGAATAAAAATAATTTTTAAACCAATCAATTTTTTGTCTGCTAACTATAAGTTTAGAGACATGTATACAAAGAAATAAACTTTTAATCTTAAAAAGTAGGTATTTTGAAAAATATGGTGACAAATATAAGGAAAAAGGCCTATGGCCGCTCCTCAGCCTCGGCGGTGATGGCCCAGGCTGCGTTGGCTACGTGCGTTGGCGGCTACGTGGTTATTGTCACGGTAAGTCGTAGTTTTGAAATGGTATACTGCCACAATATCAGCTCAAAAAATTCATAAAAAATACCGATGCTCCGTTAATGTGTCGAGCTTACATAGGAATAGCCTGATACGATCATTTATCGAGGTTTAGTTAATGTTTTGAAATAATTGCTGATTCATTATTGTGAGTTACTGACGTCAAACACAATTCATAAATAATAGGGTTCAGGTTATTAATAAGGTATATTTTTATACTAAGATTCATTCTAATCTATAAAAGTGTTCTAAAGTTATCGTGTTTCATAGAAACGTTTAGAATGTCTATATATCTATACACAAATATGTATATATACAATAACTTTATACCTAAGTATTTGTATGTACAGTAAGTCCCCTAAACTCAAAATAACCTCCTTCTCATCTCCCATGACCATGACCCTAACCTTATTAACAACTTATTTTGTCTGCTAAAATTTGGTAGCAAGTGATAAAATCTTACTTCTGAAGAGGAATATGGACATAAATATACGGGAATGGGGTACAGCGGAATTTTTTCGTACTTCATCGTATTTACTAGGCTGGTCCTCACCTTATCGAATTTGTCGATTCTCTGGGCCTTAGAATGTGAATATCACCTAATTCATATTGCAGTATGCCCTCGGACTTGCATGCTTGTCCTCAGACATAAAAAAAAGTTTTTCCCAGTGGTCACCCACCAAAGTATTGACCTTGCTCGATATTGCTTGACACTTCTGATTCAACAAAAATCGTTTGTATACAAGACGTATTAAAATAAAACTTAATTAACTTACACACTTTTTGGGGGTCTGCACCTCAGACTAATTTGACTCCTTTACTGGTAACTCAAAATATTATACTGAGAGTTATTCACATATAAGTACATAGGGAAAGCTGTGATCCTTTATTTAGGTCGTTCAGAGTACTTGGTCTGAGATTGATGTTTGACCATGGCGATTATATAGCAGTATAAGGTAATATAAGCATGATATAAGAAAATTAAAGCATTTATAATCAGCAGAGTTTTTAATCTTATATATAATAGGACTACATGCGTTCTTAAAAAATCTATTCAATAATTTTTCGTCATTTTATATATGTTTGGCATTTTTGCTGAGTCATAAATGTCAGTTAATTAGGTCATTTATTTATTAATAATAATAATTTTCTTTAGAGCACAACTAGCTTTAAGGATTGATTTTTTTACAAAGTTTCAACTTCGAAGTGTTAACACGCACTCAAAAACAGGTACATACAAACAGACAACTTGGTAAAAACTTCTCATGAAGGTTTAAATTTGGTCCATATGCTTGACATATTATGCTGGGCTCATCATTGAAGAATAGTCATTTTAGTAACTAATTTTCTCCTTAGTCTCAAATTAACACAATATTATTCTGTGGTTAATAAATATATTCATAAAAACACATGTTAACTGTCTTAAATAACATATTATCATACAACCGTGTGAGCGAATAATTCAGAAGAACATGAGCAAAGTTAATGGGGTCAAAATCTCATGAAAAGTTATACTATGAAATGACATAGAATATATCAAAGTGACAGAGACAAAATTAAGAAGGGAAAGAAATGTTTACGTACTTTGTCAACCTGTCTTGGCTTCATTACACGAGGGTTACTTTGTTTGAAACCTCTAGGTTCCCTGCATACTCTATTTTTTATTCTAGAATTAAATGATATACTAAAATAAAGTAATTATTTTCTGACTGTAATAAATTGAGTTTACTAAGCTTTTAATTTCATCTCACAAATGAAGAAAAAGAACACTATTAATATAAAATTTTATTCATATTTGTTGAGTAAGTAAAAAAAAAAATGTTTGACTCATTATTATATGAAGTACTTGTTTAATTGTATTGTTATTAACGATTTTTCTTTTGAAAAATTTACTAATGAGGTGGTTCTTACGTCGGGAGGTGAACCAGGAGTGTGACAAGTTTGTTTAAAAGGTCTATATCGCGAAAAATAGGTTGTAGAAGACACACACTTATAGTACATACACTATATACACTATATATATATATATATATATATATATATATATATATATATATATATATATATATATATATATAATATTAATTAAAACAAACTTGCTTCATATTTAACCGTAGGGAGGCATGAACCCTATTGAAAAGCAAGTTGTTGTAAGGTCATTTACCGGTTTGCTAAATCAGCAAAAAACCGGTAAAATTAAGAGTAAACATTTTTCGCAACTAAGAAGATGTATAATCACGTAGTTTAATGCGCTGAATCACAACGGTTTAGAGTCAATACGCCCTCTTAAATTACTCATAGCCAGGGTTGTCTGGTTCGAATCTTGGTACCGGCGATAATTTATTATACATAAGTTTATGACTAAAAGATAATTATGCCGCGAGGGCCGTCATTTTCTTAGAAATGCTTGGTATCGAGCACATAGGACGAAATGAGCCTGTTTATCCTATAGATAATACAAAACTAACATCGCATCCAGAAAAAATAAATAACAGGTTTTGACGGTTTACTGCTTAGGTTTTAAAGCATTTACCGGAAACTTAGAAACAAATATATTACTAAGCAACGCATTTTAAAGAGAGTTCGCCTGCGGCTTGGAGACCTCCGTGCCAGAATTATTATTGAATAGAAGCTGTGTTTTTGTAATTGTAGTGGTCAAACTGCACAATTTAGCTGTTATTTAGCACTTTTAGTCATTATCTGTAATTACCATCGAATTAACAAAACAAAAGAGGCAAATAAAGCATAAAATATACCATTTTTTGCAATGCGATGATAAGATTGGTGTTTCAATAAATACAAATCTAGAGCTAAGTAAATTTAAATTTTTTAAATCTATGTTTGCATAGTTTTAACTTCGGCTGCATTATGTTTTCTTATTGGATCTGAATATTTTCTTTAAATCAAACAAAAATTAGAAATTCTTTTTCATTATATATATTTTTATTCATATTATAAAGTTTTATGAAATTCCATGCTTTATACATTTGAAATCATTAGAAATTTGTATACCTAAAGTATAAATTATATTTGTTCAAATCATATATTAGAATAATTTAACTTTGCTATATTTTACTTGATTGCAATCGATATACATCGTATTTAAGATATCATACTTTATACAATAAAATTCTATAAAACATGAATATTATAATACAAAATAGAAGCGAAAGAAAGATCATTTCGTTTTAATGGATTTTCTTTGTCTTCATAGACGGGAGAAATAAAAATGAGAACAATAAGGCAGGGTTTTATTGTAAATTTTATCTTTGTTTGACATGTTCTGCAGGAGGTCCCGCCTCTCCTGTATGGAGACGGGGAATAAGGCAGTAACGAAAATTAAACCGTTATTTCAGAGCTAAGCTATAAAACATTAATTTCATTTTTATGAAAATATTTTTGTTTTTCTTTGTTTTGATTTAAGATTTAGGCCCGTATTCAAAGACATTTTCCTAACATTCTCCTTGTTCCTTAAGGAGAATGTTAGGAAAATGTTAGGAAAATGTCTTTGAATACGGGCCTAAATCATAATGTTCAAATACTGACTATCCTCCGAATTCAAAATATAATATTCCGTGTCTCCTCCGTTTAGAAAAGTGGTTTCATTCACCTTCCAGGACCCTAATCTCATTAGGTAATTTTTCCTTAAAAGTTCGCTAACATGTACGTAGGCTAATATTTATATTGGAATAACTATTTTTGCCAGGTATGATCCTCCTAATTTTAAATACCGCCTACACACACACACATGAATATATATATATCGATGACCTCTAAGACATTTATTGGGTTAATGGGTTAAGTTGTACAAAAAATGGGGAGGTAGTTAAAAAGGAAATAATTTATCTCCACTATCCCAGTGGGGCTGTCCAATAAGCTATCTAGCGAAGCTATTTACAGGATAAAAATTTACTAAATGAAAAACAACCAAGGACTTTAATTAGAAGAAACCGGTTCAAAAGACCGCGAATTGGCCAAGCAGCGGAGATATGGCGGCGTGGAATCAGCCTGGGCTCAATCTGCCTTTTTTAGTTTTAGAGAATTATTAGATTTTAATGTGTCTTACGTGAGTTTCTGATGCAACTTATTGCATATTTTAAATATTGGAAATTTGTTTGAAAAATTTAGCCTTAAACCACTAAATGTAAAAAAACTCTTTAGTCTTATTGACTAAACATACTTGCTCCTGTTAGAGAAATTTTTCTTTTTCTTGTCTTATTTATTTTCATGTTTTTACTTGAGTTGATAGAATTTGTTTAAGTTGGGTTTCTGTTCTGGTTAGATCTTTACAAGAAAACATTCCTGCCGGGACTCTAACTAAAAGCACTTGGCAGGCAACCACCCACCTGGGAGTTGATTTTTTCAATCTACTTAGAACCCAGGTTGCTTTTTTACATTTATTTCTTTACCATTATGTATTAAAATAAATTAGTAACATCGAATATTTTAAATGCAACAAGTTTCTTTATGTATTTATATTTCAAAATCGGGTACGGAGTACCTCGGAACATTTCCTCTCTATGTCGGATTTGCTACGCTCAGCCTTAATACTTCAGACTCGCTTAGATCACCCCAGACAGGGACTGATCTCACTCGATGCTGCTTAACGTTTATGATCCAACAAGACCCCTTAGATATACTTGCCGTATTGAAAAAAAACTTAATTTATAAAGAAATACAAATGTACCAAATTTCAACTCAATGGATTACTATTCGATAAGTATTTTTTTCAAATAAGAGCCTGTACAAGTAATTCGATACAAATTAAACTAATGGTAATACTAAAAATAGATAAATTAATAGTCTCTCCACTAAAAAGTATATTAATAGGTTTATTCGAGAGCTAACTTTCTGCCGCATCCGGCCATCATCAGTCTATAAAAAGCCAAGAAAATACAAGAAACTTAAAATAACTAAAAATACAAAAAGTCTAACATAAAGCTAAAAGAAAATACAAAATAATAACAAAAGTAAAATAAATAAATCGGCGAGAAGACAGAAACACGTACCATTCTCTGGAGTGCTAAGAACGATCGTTAGTAACGATCTCTTTCCAATCTTTATAGCGCACTGACAAACGAGGGATACCTACACAGTTAGGGCGTACTCCCCTCTCTTGAAGCCAATATCTCAGTGCTACAGCCTTCGAACCTTCTTCTTTAACATTAATGGAGGTACCATTCTCAATATCTTTCAGAATTTCGTATGCCTCGAGAACGTCAAGCCTCAGTCCTTTATTTTCGTACCATAAAGTAGCAACTTCGTGAGGTCCATTAAAATGGTTTTCATCTCTCATATGTTTATAAAACCGGGTATTCCTTGAGCTAGATTTATGTTCAGCCAAACGGGTAGAAAAAGAGCGACCTGTTTGACCTGTATAGGTGCACTGACAAGTACCGCAGCGTATTCTATAAACACCATTACGTTCAGCACAAGGAATAGGGTCTTTGACCTTAGATATTAAGTTTTTTAAATTACCCTCACTTTTGAACGCTACACGTACCTCACTTTTTATAACGTTAGCTACTTTATTACTAACTGCACTAATGTAGGGAAGTACACACCATTTAACTGGTTGTTCAGCCACCTGTTCAGTATTGGCCCTCTTTTTGTGGACTAATTTAGATATTAAGCTCTTAGGGTAGCCATTGACTTCAGCTATATGATTAATGATCTTAGACTCCTCATCATAAGCGTCTTGGTCTAGTGGAAATGTTTCAAGCCTATGTATAAGAGAATGAAACGCCGCAAGTTTATGCTGCCACGAGTGATTAGAGTCTGCTGGTATGACTACGTCAGTTGCAGTAGGTTTCCGAAAAACTTTAAAAGACAAAACCCTATCAACTCGTTTTATATTAACATCTAGGTAGTTGATAGACTCGGACGTTTCAATTTCCTTAGTAAACTTAATATTTTTTAAACGGCTATTAAGATATGCAGTGAACGTTTCCAATTCATCTAGAGTACCATCCCATACGCAAAAAATGTCGTCTACATACCGTCTCCAGAAACGTATACGTTTCAAAAACTTATTTCTAGGATTATCCACGTAGTTTTTGTAAAAGGCATGCATATACATTTCTGCACCCAATGGAGAAAGTGGAGAACCCATAGCAAGGCCTTTACCTTCATAGATGTTATCTAAGAATCTAAAATAGTTTTGTTTAAAACCTAAGTCCAGACAAGCCACCAAGTCCTCGTGGAGTGAAGGGTCAACCCGTGTTTCAGTCAAAATTTGACGGATGCGGCAGAAAGTTAACTCTCGAATAAACCTATTAATATACTTTTTAGTGGAGAGACTATTTATTTATCTATTCTTGGATTACTCCACAGAGCAGTTATTTATATTATAATGGTAATACTGTTATGGAATTAGGTACCTTTGTTGGTCATTTCTATGACTACAAGCATGTCAATTCTCAAATCGAGTGACACGTTTTCCGCATTTTATGAATTGTCTTAACTTTTGCAGAGTCATTATTGCTGGTCTTAAAATGATTTTCTGGGTAGCATAACTTGGCCTAAAGATTGATTTTTGTATCATGTTTAAACTCTCTACATACACTGGGAGCTACGACGACTACAGGCACGCTTTTTTTACACATTTTATTACATTACACACACACTTTTACATTTTGCATTTAAACACAAAAAGATAGACTAACTTTGTAAAAACTACTAAAGAGGGTCCTTAAACAACTAAAACAGAAAATTCAGGGGAAATAGAGGTTTCGGATTTTAACGCAAAACACAATACATTTACTTCATACTTACGGAATGAATGAGAAAAGGTTTTTTTAAAAAAATCGGGTATAGGATACCTTGGAACTTTTCCTCATCATATCGGATTAGCTACGCTCATCATCCCTACATCAGGCTCACTTCGCTCGTCCTTAGAATATACAATTAGCCAAATTTATACAGCAGCATGTCTTTAAACTGACATCGCTCGTCCTCAGAATATACAATTAGCCAAATTTTTACAGCAGCATGTCTTTGGACTGACTTCGCTCGTCCAGAATATACAATTAGCCAAATTTATACAACAGCATGTCTTTGGACTGACTTCGCTCGTCCTCAGAATATACAATTAGCCAAATTTATTACAGCAGCATGTCTTTGGACTGACTTCGCTCGTCCTCAGAATATACAATTAGCCAAATTTATACAGCAGCATGTCTTTGGACTGACTTCGCTCGTCCTCAGAATATACAATTAGCCAAATTTATACAGCAGCATGTCTTTGGACTGACTTCGCTCGTCGTCAGATAAAAAATGCAACCGTTTGCTTAACTTTATGATCCAACAAAGCTATAAATATACTTCTATTTAAACGAAACTTAGAGTACTTTTTTATTACGTAAAGGTACCTTTCAATTCAAAACGATTATTTTTCCGATTTTTTACAATTTTTATAAAACGTGCATAAGTTATTTGATAATAATAAAAACGAATGCTGATAATGAGATAAAACTTCGCATTTGCTTGTTAGTCTTATACATGTCTCTATGCACGCTAAATCTCAATCCGATCGCAGTATTTTTCCGCGTTTTAAGATTTTTCGAAATTTTAGCTGAGTTATTATGACGTTATAAAAATATTTTCCCAATGGCACAACTACAGCGGTAGAATGGTTTTTGTACAAAGTTCTAACTCTGTAGCATAAATGCACTACTCTTAGTGTTCGATACACTACTCCTACGATAATAACAGACAGACACACACACACAAATACAGACAGACAGTGTGAAAACCACTCAGGAGGTCTTAAAATACCTGAAACTGATAATTCCGGTGACGTCCCGGTTTCGGATTTTTGTGCAAACACAATACTTTCCCTATATACCTACGGTATAAATGAGTAAAAGTTAAATGAATTAGTTGTGGAAAATTGCTTTTGTAGTTTGAGTTTATTTTAACACGTAATAGTGCACAATTTTATATTAAACTAAAAGTTTTGCTGTTTTTATTTGACTAATGGGTGGTTCTGTATGGATCTATATGAATGTTTTAGAAATGATTTCATTTAACTTTTTAATTTTCACGTTAGGAATAAGCTTTTTAACTATTAATTTTGGGTAAATGCTTTCATCCGGGAAATACCAATTAAAGCTTTTATCGACATTCAATGAATCTAAATTAGATAAATAAATGAAAACTAATATTTCTCTGTTAAAAGTGGAAACAGATTTAATTTGAACTGAGTGTGTTTGGTAAAGCATGTGATGCCTTACTCATTAACTATTCTCTTTATTCGTATTGAAATTTGTTATTTATCTGTTGAAATTTTATTTCGAATATACTGCAAATCATAATTAATTTACAAATTTCATTAAGTAAATGCCACATTTTTAGGAATAAATGGTCTACGAAGGTTACGAAACATATACAGCTTTTTACTTTTCCTCATTTATACCATAGATAGGATAAATAGTGTTTGCAAAATAAATCCGAAATCGGGATGAAACCGGAATTATCCGTTTCAGATCTTTAGCAGACCTCCTGAGTAGTTTTCAAAAAGTTGTCTGTCTGTATGTGTGTGTGTTTGTTATCATCGTAGTATTAAGTGTATTTATGCTAGAGAGTTTTTATCGAGTAGAGTATTTATGATAGGCAAAATTACCCTGAATCTTATACAGTCTATATAGGTATAGTTGTGCGTGCTATTTGGAAAATATTTTTTATGACGTCACTAACCCGCAATAATGACTCGCCAACAATGTCGAAAAATCATAAAACGCAGGATAATGATGCGATCAAATTAAGATTTGGCACGCATGTAGACATGTATAAAAGGGTGCCTCTGTAAAGTTCTGAGGTACCCCGTACCCGATAAGTTTCACCAAGAATTATTTATTTACTCCTTCCTTTATTTAATCCATACTTCTTATAGAACAATACGAGTATTATGTTTTTTATGTATTTTTTTAACAAATTTATCAATTTAGCACCGGACACTCGAAAAAACTTATCATGTATTTAAGGTACTTGTATTTGCCTATTTAAATTATTTAATCTATTTAAATTAAACAAATGTTAATTCTAATCTTATTCACTACAGACAAAGGCACTGTGGTTATAATATAGGTCGTTCAAGCGTTAGTCTTTATACTGACCTTTGCACCACAGAGGTCTGGGGTTCGCATTCCATAAAACGCTCCCAGTTTGTATGTAAAAGATTTTTTAAAAAAAATTATTGGCATGATTAGCTTATACTTTGCAACTATAATTTGATATTGCTAATATATTGCCCCTCTATATAATAAATAAATAAATAAATAAATATATATAAATATATATATATATATATATATATATATATATATATATATATATATATATATATATATATATATATATATATTATATATATATTGCTTACCGGGGATAAGCAATAGTTTGCTGCGCACCTATAAGAAAAATGTAATGCTGCTTGTGATCAGTTTTAGTTGTGGCAGAAAGCCGAAGCTAAGAAGTTCTACAGCTTCCGAGGCTTGGCCGAGAAAAAATAAATCTATTCGCGTCTGAGGTTTGCCAAGGGTAATTCGATAACCGTATTTTTACTCCCAAGACTTTTGTAGAAGATAATTCGAGTGCATGATTACTTGGCACATATATGTGTGTTATTCTCTTATTGTATATATTTCCTATCATAAATACTCCTATTATTTGACCTGGTTTTATTTTGACCTCACTACAGATTTTGCATATAATAATTTTGATCGGGCCTTTTTATTAAATTAGAAAAACCACTCCAAACATGATCTTACTGTACGAAACGACATTTTTCCCTAAAATTTTTAGGGATTGGGGTTTTTGGGGTTTGATTGAGTCCGAATGTTGACTCATTATCAAGAACTTTAGGACCAAGCATATAATTATATGCTTAAAAAAATTCCCGAATTATGTTTTACAAATGAATATTAGGAATTATCTTTAAATATAGTTCTTTAACGGAAATTAGTCCTAGAAGTTGTTAAGTCTGTTTGGTAAGCTTTTTTCTTCAGTTTGATATGTCAAGTTGATTCTTTGATAGTAATAAGTGACTTCAGACAGTATTAAATTTAGAAAACGAACATCTTGTAAAAAAATGTTTTAAGCCATGAAATTTTGACATAATATTCTATAAATAAGCTTAACTCTTACGAACATGCGTTTTAAAGAATATATTTATTAACCACAAAATAATATTGTGTTAATTTAAAAATAAGGAGAAAATTAGTTATTTAAAGCTTATAATATCTCAATTCTTAATAAAGTAGAGAATATTTTAGTATACAAACCTTTTAGTTTTTAATAAGTACAGTCTTACAAAAATGGCTAAATATAATTCAATCTTAGCAGGCTTAATAATGTTCAACTTATTACTAAAAAAAAATAAATCCCTTGAAAAGGAAAAGTTTGATAAATTGGCAAAACTCTCTATAGTATACAGGTAAAGGATAGTGTTTTCCATTAATAAATTTCTGCTCAAAACTTAATATTATTTAAATTTTGGTTACAAATTATTTAAATAAATAATATGTATTTATTTTCTTTAAACACAAGTAGTAGACAAAAATTATAGTAATAAAATATATAGTATGGTTGAAATATGTAGTTAAATTAAAATATTTGTCCACGAATAAATAAATAATAAAAAAAAGTCTTTACTAACTAAATTATTTAACTCTATAATTGTATAATTAACTCTAAAACTCAATGCCTATTATTGTTTCATAGTTTATAGGTCAGACCTTACTGTTGTAGAATAAAAATTTGGTCTAAAACTCCTACAGCCTAACCAGCTAGAAAACGAGAAAAATAGAATGCTTAGCACAGCACCAATACCTTAAATCTAACAGTTACACTCGCATTCCTAGCTGTAAATGGTATATAGCTTTTCTACTTTGCTTTGTTTTACTTTGGGGAGACCGGAAAAAGTTTCTATAACATAAAAATATACATTATTAGTTTTTCTCTTTTCGTATAAAGTTACTAAATTTATAATGTGCTGGAAACCATTTTTATTTGTTCAACTATGATTTTTGATAACCGTTAAGTGTTGTAATTAGTAGTCTAATTTATAATATTGCGCAATAATAATATTTGCGCAAGTCATTAAACCATTTAAAAGGATGGTTTTATATTGTACTTTGTCAGTTCGTTGTATCACTGGTTTATATAAGTGGCATATATACATTTTCAATTGTAATAGAGACAAAACTTGAACTGTTTACATGTCAATTAATGACATTATGTATTGTTTACATTTATATGTCAATCAATAAAAACAAGAATTAATACTGATAATACAATAAAACGTATGTTTCGTATGTTTGTGAAACATTCATGGCAGTATGTGTCTAACAAATTGCAGCCTAATCTTAACACTATATTAGGATTTGTGATTTTTCGAAATGTTTGTGGGGTCATTTTTGTGGGTTTATGAGGTCACAAATATTTACAAAAAAAGGGGTTCGGGACATTTTTGAACCAAGTTTTACTTCGATCCAAGAAAGTCTTCGAAAGTTATCGTGTTTCATAGAAACGTCTAAACGTCTCGTACACACACACACACACACACACACATACATACATACATACATATATATATATATATATATATATATATATGTATGTATATCCTTTCCATGACTTTAATCTCATAATCTCATATTTTCTTTGAAAATTCACTAAAATGAATTTGTGGGCCCGGCCCTGAAGGGTACAAGGGGAGTAGCCCCCTCTGCCACCTCCCCTCACTTGGGCAGTCTGCCATTGCTTGTTATCAGTCAGAAATCACAAACTTTCCAACGAAGTATTTTTTTCTGGCCGGTTTTAACATAGACTATGCATTATTTTTTTTATTAATTTGTCATTTTTTTGTAATATATTTTTTTGAAAATATAGACCATCATATAAAATATTTATAGCTTTTGTTTGATGTAAGTTAGACATTATAAGTCTGGACTTTGAATTATAAACATCCCACGCGGAAATATAATCCATTACTGTCAAGTTTGTTTTTTAATGAAAATAAGGTAAAAGCAATTTATTCCAATAGATTTAACTCCAAACCTTGACACGACAGGCATGTGTTGAGACGCAATCATTAGCACAAATCTTTGTGCTCTAATTCAGCTGCTATTTTAGTTATTTCATCTTATTTTTCAAGCAAACATCAATCTTAATTTGTAATAATGGTCTTTATTTCAGTTAAAAAAATACATATATTGCTAACAGATGCGAAATTTTTTTTATTCATAATAGTTTTGTAGATGCAATAATTTACGCAAATTATTTGATGTTTATGTTGGGGCTCTTTCAATATATTTTGTGTTACTTTCTTCTAATATGATTGAAATCATTTAACTGCTTGAATAAATAAATAAAAAAATAATTTGATTTGTATTGTTAATTTCTTTGAAAAAATTAATAGAAAAAGCGCTTATGAGGTAGATCGCATGTTTGACTTAGACCTCTTCGGCTAAAATGGGGTGTAAAATTCTTAGCAAAATATTAAACACTTGAAAAGATATTTTTATTAATTTCAATCCGGCGCATTTTTAGCTTATGAATTGCGACCATAATTTATACTGTAACGCTTTGTCTTTTTAGTGATTTTTTATGGAAGAAAGTCGCAGATGAAGTAGGTGATATGGCAATATATATATAGACCCTGGAATAGTCTCAAATCCGTTTCTAGAATATACCGAATCAAAATCCGAAACATATATTTTGTGTGGATTTCTCGCTGGGCGTAAAAAACACACAATAGCGTTTTTGTAGTGCTCTCAGAGACAAGCGCATTTTAATTACACTTGGTAAAAAATTAACATTATTAAGAACTAGATTAAAAAACCAAGTTTTTCTGAAGCCATGAATTGCTGACTTAAAATACTTAAAACCTGGGTAGAAAGGTTCTAATTCTGATAAGGTCGATAATCTTTTATCGTTTTGTGTGCACATTATAAGTTTATAACTACAAAATAATTCTGCGGCGTAGAGCTCCGCCTGTCAATCAATTTACTTTAGAATGGATTCTTCTTTGCATAAAAAACATTTCTAGCTTAAGTTTTCGGTTGAAGATTTATGGATAGAGATTTAGCAATAGTACTTGTAACCCATGAGTTGTTTTTACAAAAGAAACGCGATAATAGTATATTATGCTACTAGGCAGCAAAATATAATTTTGCTGACGAGTTTTATAAATTACCCCCTAGCCAAAGTCTAAGGCAGGCTCTGGAAATTTTCTGCCGAGGCTGGTAATTACATGTTTGACTGACGAGGATAAGCCGAGTCAGGCAAATGTCGATTTGCCTGCAGAGGCAGAGCCGATGCAAGTAATCGCTGACTCGATTCGGCAATGTTTCATTTGCTGCATATTAGCATATACTATATTATCTAATTACGGATGAAAAATAACCATAAGAATATTATTCATTAAAATATTAAGTTTAAATTTTATCGGTTACAGTAAAAAATTAAGATAACAAACAATAACTTATTAAATCAAGATAAGAAACTTATAGCTTAAATAAATAAACAAGTATAAAAGGTTTCTGAATACTTGCTGCGATATTTCAAAAGCAGCAAATTACTCTCAGAATATCAGGTAGAGTTGGACTTTTAATTTGTGATACTAACAATATTTCTATGATAATTTTTTCACTATTATTCTGATGTATTAAATTTTATAGCAAAATTAGTTAAACTTGTTTACAGTTTAATTAATTATTTACAACTTTTACATTTGTGACTTTATTTAAACAAAATAAATAAAAAATCAATGGAATAAATGACAAAATAAACAATAAAAATTTGTTATAAGGTATTTTATAAAAATGCTTAATAATTAATAATAGTACATCTTATTTTTTCGTATTATAAACAATAATCATGTTTACCAGACGAAAAACACCGAAATTAATTCAATAACCTGCAACATAACCTCAACTCATTAATTTCTCCTCCTTGAGTTTTTTTATTTTTCACCATTTTATTTAAATGTACCATAACTCCCTAGAAGGTAGAGTATTACTAAGCAAATTCCCGTAGTGTATTTAATTATTTTGTTAACAGTGTAAAATGGCATTATGCAGCTTAAAAACAGTTCAGTAATGACTAATTTTGCAGTCGTAAGTAGAATAAAATAAATAAATGATTGGCGAAAGATCAGATTTTAATGTTACTCTACTAATGTACAAATGTTACTCAATATTTAATTCAATATAGATTAAAATATTAATAATAGCGTCTTTCCTTTGAAAATAAAAAAAATGAGTTACAAGTGAAAATGCTTATTCTTAGTCTATGCATCGTAAACCAACAAATCAAGGAAGCAAGGATTCCTACAGAAATCGCCTGGAATGCGGACCTCAGTACCAGAATATTATTAAAACTTTAACATCTTGCTTAAACCCCTAGTATAGATGTTTTAATTTAGAATAATTTTACCTAGTTTTAGCGGGAGAGCCAAATCGCAAAATGAATAAAAGAATAAATGAAGAATGTATTTTAAAAAATGATATATTTTATAAGAATGCTCAAAATGTTGTAAGGGATCCTATCTATTCGAAATAGAAGCCAGAAACTTGTAAAAACTTGAACAAAGCGTCCTACTAAAACTTGTTGCCTGTTGGGTAATAACTTGGGAAACCTCTATAGAGCAGCTTTAACCAAATGGCTTGAAAACGGTTTGAATTGGAAAAGCGTTTTCGGATAACTTTTATACCCTGTCATTCTTTCCTGATGTTGAACTAACGGCTTATTAATGGATTAGCCATCTCAAAGAGAATTGTTAAATGACATTCGAAATATTTATCACTCAAATGGAAATTGAGTTAATTCATTTTGATCAAATCGACATAAACCTCTGCGACCATATTACTCTTTGAAGAAGGAAATGAAATTATGTGGTGAAAGCTATCATGAAGTAGGTTTTTTTCAAAATACTCAATGTAGTGATTGGGGATTACTTTTTTAATCCAACACTTTAAAAAATGTGTTAAATAATAATATAAAAATGACACGTTAACACATAAAGGGTGCTTATGTATTTTAAGGAGAGGAGGTTATATTTGATTAAATATTTGTAACCGCTCAACTACTCTAAAATGAATAACTCATTCTAGTGTCCTTATGATCTTAGACAACTTGGTAATAAAAGCTCATTGGGAGGTAGCTCAGTGTTAAATACAATGACGCATTATTTGTGGCCACTTCTACATTAATAAAGAGGGACCGGTTAGATAGAAGGTACATGGGATCTCATTGTCTGTAACACCCCAGAGGCAGTCGTACTACACAAGAAACGGCCTAAAAAGGGGTTGGAAGAATCTATTGAATCGACCTAGACACTTGTCACCCTATCGATTCGTCCAAGCCACATTTTCTCATAATAGATTTGAAGAGGACATTTTAAACTTTTCATCGTTGTTACTTTTTTTAATATTATCGTGTAATAATTCAAGTCACGTCGAAACATATCTTTGATGAAGTAATATGTGAATTTTGTTCTCCACTGTGCTTACCATTTATTGGAATTAAATGAATAATGTTTGTAGTAATCTGCCTTATAAGACTGTATTATTTTAATATCCACGCTTTTTATATTTAATAGAATATTAATTTTCCTTTCTACTTTAATTTGTTTTGTAAAATTAAATATTTTAAATGAATTGGTTTTTCTATAAAAAAATGAATTAGATTAGTTTATTGAGTTTCGTATATTGATAGAAACATATTTAAGAATAGGAATTAATCCTCCCTTTATATTTCTCAATCAGGCGTAACGTCGGTTTATTTTTCTAACAAAAAGACTCGCTGTCTGTTTAACCAGCTAAATACCTTCAAGGGAGAATTCTGCCTTAAGGCATGTGTTGAGAATGTTTTAATATTTCTGTTTCACGTCATCGCCCTCTGACTTGACATTAAGCTTGTGCTCTTCGTGTCCTGCTTCTGACAGAATCACAATGAACGTTTGATTTCCCTTGTATCTGGGTTTGACCACAAGGCAAGACTAGTTTAGTTAAATATTGTTGTATGATTTTGTTATTAGATATCATTTCAGGGGTTCTCAAATTATCATTCATCTGTAAATGGCAGTAGTATTATACTTATGAAATCTTCCATCTAGACTGGATGAATTTGAATTTCACTAGCGAATATTGTTTAACACAATAGTTACGAGGCGAGAAGACACTCAATCTTTGTCGATTAAAAGCCTAATACGTATTTCTTTATAACAATTGCGCTAAGCCGTAAGGTCGTGTTTATTGTCATACCGAACTATTTGAAATATCGTTTCTATTATGGCTTCCTATTGTCATTAATTGCGTTTTCAACTTTTCGTGAGGAGAACCTAGTAAAAATCAAATATTTTATTAACATCTATTTAAAAACATCCCCCAAAAGTAGAAAAGATAACTGAATTTACGATTGGTCAATAGGTGACAGAATAAATAAATTTTCGAATTATGTACTATCCATGGGCTGAATTGATAATAACTGGAACGCACTTAAATATTATATGTTTGTTTCCATATTACTTTTTACTAAATATTCCAAAAACCCCCAGCTCCGGAGCAACATGCAGCTTTGATCAAGCATTGTATTAATTTCCTCGCGAAGTAAAATGTTCACGTGATAACTCTAATTTTTATTTTAAGACATGGTGACTCAACTTAATTCATTTTTACGTTTAAGAATTATGAATTTCAACATTATTTTAATTCATCTTGCACCAAGTCAGTTTCATAATTCTTTGATGAGGTACCACATTTTAAGATATATTTTAAATAGCATCACCCGTAGGTGATAAAATATGTTTGGTGATAAAATATAAATCTTTGTTCCGATTCTATTAAAATATATTACGTATAAAGGAAAATATTAAAATTTCTTGAAAGCATCTCCCTAATTTCTTAAGACTTTGTAATATTAGCGCCTCTCTGTAAAAAAAATATTTGAATTCGGCTGCTTGACTAAAAAATGTTTAAAAATTGTCTGCAATACGGGCTGTTCATACTACTTCATGATTTAAACCGGTATCATTCAATCCAGCATGCCAAATACCATAAAGAACGACTTCTATTCTAAATCCTTCTTAAGCATTTAAAACCTCGTAATTTTGATAACGCCATCCAAGCTGAAATTAAATTCATTCTGAAAAATGCTTTAGAGTGTTTAGTGTAAGTTTATTGAAGTATCAATAATTGGAGACACAGATAAGACAATAAAAAAACTTTTTTCATCGCATTTGAAATTTAAAGTATGGAGCAATGTTTCGTAGAATAAAGATAAAATTAAACAATTCAATAGTCTAACTCAATTTAAAAACGTTACAAAAACTTTTTCTTTCACTGTTTGTTAGCCTTTTTATAGTTTTTTATCTCAGACAGTTTGAAGCAATTTTCTAAAACTTTGTAGACGTGTTTCGAAATTATTATTTCTTTAACACCCGGGAGTTTTATAATAATATGCAAAGTTTATTGTTTCATTATTAAATATAAAGAATTAGTTAATTATTTTTTATACTATTTTTACATTTCCTCATCTACTACCGTAGGTATAAGAAAAATTATTGTTTTCATCCTAAATCATTCCAAACCGACGTTTCATCACAATTTTTCATTCGTTTCAGGCATTTTCATGACGATCTGAGTGATTTTTATCATGTGTGTTTGTCTGTCTGTGTGATGCAAAAATCCCGAGTTTATGCTTGAAAGTTGAAACTTAGTACATATATCCGAATTCAGGTCTGACTTTGATCAGGTTGTACTGACCGGAAGATGAAATTTTTTAGACTACGACAGCCAATTTTTTTATGTCGTCAAAAGTAAAAAAAATCGTTAAAAATCGACAATTTGACCGTTTGAGTTGTCATTTGATATAGATGTACATCTATAGATGGTCAATCCATCTACAAAATCTCATTTTAATATTGGTCACCGATTCGAAACTATTTACTGTTACATTTTAAAATGCTGCTTATTGAAGTTCAACATTTCTTCAGATAGCAACGGACACAATAAAATAGTACTAAAATTTCAAAACTATTCAACATTTAGTTTTTACGTCATTGTGGAACACATATATTTTTTGATATGACTCTTAAAATATATGGAAATGTTTGTTTTAATTTGCCAAAATCATAACTTTTCACCGCATGAAATTTAAATTATCAAATCATTTGATATATTGAGAAAATGTGAAGCTAATATTCTCACAATGAACTATATTAGTAAAGAATTAGTCTGCCGAATATGATCACAGGTCTTCAATACATTCATGAACATGATATAAAAGATTTACCCGTATTATTTAATTAAATGCGTTTATCTACCATATTATTATGTCTTATGCTTTTACTAAGCTATGACCATAACACCCTAGGTATTTGGTTACCTAATAATTCCGATGTCGAGCGTAGCGAAACTGAAGTCATAACACTCTAGATCGGATATCCACTCTATTCTTAGGTCACTATAACTTAGGCGTCGGATAATCATAACATTTTAAAGGCGAAGCGAGTCTGGAGTTATAACACCCTAGGCTTTGGATAACCATTTTATTCTTTGGTCGAGCATAGCAAAACCAATACCAAAGTATTACTGCCTTAAGATTTGGACAACCATGATATTTTGAGGATGAGCGAAGCGAGTCCGACTTTGTAATGAAAAGTGCCGAGATATCCTGTACCTGATTTTTTACTTTCTATATTCCATATCTATTTAAAAACATAAGCGTAATTCAAGAAAAACATGAAAGATGGGATGAATCTAAACTTTTAAATATATTGAATAATATTAATAGAATTAATTTATCTATATAGCTCTAGAAAATTTTATTGGGAAGAAAATCAGATTGAAACTGAATAAGAAAAAATGCATGAAAACAAATATCGTACATATTATTTGTACACTGTATTTTATAAAGTTTGCTGATTAGTTTTGCTTATACGCAGAAACTGACGGAACAAATAGGTCGCAACTTAAGACATACGATAAGATAAATGCAATCGACAAAATAGATTGCTGTTGTTTGCCTATTTCGAAACGTCCCAAAGGATAAATTGTTTGATTTGTCGTTTGATAATTATTTTGCTGAAGTGTTGTTGAGAATTGATTTTGGTTCATAAAATAAAATATAAAATTCAATTTGTTATTTATTTTTCGGTACATGCCAATACGCACGTTACAAATTCGCAAGGTTGGAAATTATTGATAATTAAAACGAATAATCAGTTATATGATCGGACTTATACTTATATATTTCTTTAATCTAATAGTCTTAAAGTAGTTGACGCTAGTGTACCCAATATGGAAAGCAATTTCATGGAACTGCCAGACTGATACTTATGTTGTGTTTAATCACACGAAAATGTTTTTTATTCACCCTCTTTTTATCTGCAATTTCCACTACATAAAACTAAATTCAGTATTTAGGAAAAACTATCAAGAGTAAAAAATAACTGAACCACTTGAGGAAATAATCGTATATTAAAAAGGAAGGGAATGGAAAATGAACAAATAATCAGTTCCAGGTCCTCGAGGCGGCAAATAAACTGTAAAGAGTTCTTTGTCGGATCCACTAAACACCCTCTAAAGAGACAATATTGTAGCTATAAGGGTGGTTGGTAGTCATGAATACCTGAATCGGGTGACGATTGGTAACGCATCACTTGTTGTTTATACATAGGATAAGTGTTATACATTTACAAGAATACAACATCGTCACGCCCTCTAGTGTGTCATTTAGTAAATACAAGAAACTTAAACTATAAATTAAAGCTAAAACTGTTTGATGCGCTCTACTTTGTGACAAACTAGCACCTGGCTTCACCCTTCTCATAACTTGTTAACAATAAACTAAGTGAAATCCAATAAATTATATATAAGCCAATTTTAGACTTGATAATGTGTTGCGAAACAGAATCCTTATAGATTTGACAAAATTATATTCTCTTGTATTCACTATAAACTAGCTCTTAGTACAATGACTGCTCCAACCTTAATGTATGAACTTTAGTTAATTAACAATGATGTTAAGTTATATTTCTTTGCAAATACCTATGTACAAAAATATTAATAATTAAGCTATTTATAAATGTTTATTTATGAATATGTATGTAAATTTAATATTCTATTTAATAAAGAGCAATCATCATGCCAAGTAGTGGCAATTTATTGTACAACATACTGAACATTTATTAATGGCCGTAAGTTTCTCTTTATTCATTGGAATCCTAAATCACTCGAGTAAAGTAATCTTTGAATATTCATAACAATTTATAAATTAGTGAATGGATGTCTATGCTTTGCTATTTAACCTAATATGCTGGACTAACTAATAAAAGATTTTTCCCGCACAAATTCAAATTGACCCAATTTTTTTAGAAAACAAGAGTCTTACCAGATGAAGGCTTGTCATATTAAGGGCCTTATGAATAAAGAACACTGAAAAACATCTTAACATTTCTTAAAATTATAAGCTATTTTTTAGGCATGACCATGAATAGAGTAACTTCTGCTCTAAATGCTTCTAGATACATAGAAAAAGAACATAAAAAGAAATAACGCAGAAAACACTGAGAGTCAATAAAATTTAAACTTCAGCGATTCAAACAAATAAATAAAGAAACCACTGAAGTACCGAAAAATTAATCATGCTTACATTTAAATGGATTCATAATCCTCAATAAAATATTGGCTATCGTATGTTATAGCATTGAATTGGCGAACCACAGTACAATCAACTTTGTTTGCGTAAAGGCTGGTTACCAATTGAACCGAATTTAACTTATCCAAAAGCTTTTACACTTGAATAATAAGCAACCTTTGATATAGTGTTTCATTAGAATCACGACGGTGTTGGGGCTTCCTTTATTATAAAAATGTACGAGCTCATCAAATAGTTGTTATTGTAAAAAGATTTCATACATTTTTACTCTTTTGATTTTTTATTCTAGTTTCACGGTTGAGTTGGTATTTCCAGCTCTTGTTTGCAGTGCAGTTGATCAAATATTTGTTTGACGAGGGAGGCGCTTCTCCAGGTATTCGCTGCCATCAAGTATTTCCTTCTACGGCTTTATTTTCAATAAATTCATGTGAATTGCTTACCCGTTTAATTTTAGATTTTAATAATGGCTTTATTTTTTCCTCGTTTATGAAAATACCAGAAATAATGGAGTTTCCATTAGTAACAATTAGCATATTAATTACAATTTTTATGAGAGAGAATGAATTGTAACCGAACTTTTTGACTATGAATAATTTATACAGGTATTTAAATGTTTATAATGCTTTGTTATCATTCTTAATATAAATAAAAGAATAAAAATTCTCTACAAAAATGTAGAGATAAGCCATAGCCCTCAAATCAAGCCTCATTATTGACATAATGCTACTAATGATTAAAGCACTTAAATTTGGGAAATATTTTACCATTGTGTCATGCAATCATTAGCTCGACATAGTGTCTTAGATGAAATCAACACTCGATTTTCTTCTTCAAAGAATATTGTATAAGAATTTTCATGTTAACTACTTAAGTTCACTTTTATCGTTGACATCATATCAAAGTTACTAGCTTCTATAAAAAAGAGTGTTGAAAACTCTTAAATCTTAAAAAAAGATATTTAATCCTTCAAAACCCTCAAAAACAGGCCCAGGTTTTAACCCTTGGACCAGAGCCAGCTCTCTTCACCCTCTGCTGTTCTTTTTGCCTTACGATGACCTGTTCAGGTTGATCGTTTAATTGATGAACTCAACATATTGATAAACAATTTGCAAAATATTTGCTTCAAGGCCATTTATTAACTCCTATTTTTAAAAAAATTATCAAAACATATTATATCTGATACGTGTTTATAACCTAATTGTCTATATTATAATAATACGCTTTAGCTTATAATCAAATTTCCAAAACTTTGTTGAATCATAAAAATATATTTGACGAAATACTCTTGAAAACATTATCATAGTTAAGGGAGAGTGTATGAACATTATACACACTTTTTCTCATACTAATGGTTTTAGATATCTATTAAGGAATTTAGTTACAGAACTTTTCCGGTATTCAACTTTCTCTTTAATTTTTGTTGTAAAGGTTATCAGAAGCTAAAATGAAATTACAGCCTGCCATCTCAGTTAATACAATTTTTGTTGTAAACTAAAAATATTGTGATTAAATCAACGTATGATGACTTTATGAAAAGAAAAAAGTGTGCTCCTACACGCGTTCTCAATATACTTATTAAATAGTGTTAAATTAATGTTATTTTATGCTGCCCTATGTTTCTATGATAAAGGCTAATAATCCATCTAGGCCGCCTACCTAATAACTAGCCACTTTCTACTTCATGAAGCTATATTCCCAGGAGTCCCCTACGTTTAACCTTTAGATAAACTACCCTTTGAAAAACTAATAAAAAGCCACTCCTCTCTCCTCTTCAAATCGAATCATTGTATACAATATAGATAAATATACAGCTACAATATGCTACCCTTCTTTATCTAGATTAGAGTACAATATCTTGCTAACTGAATTTCAATGTTCCTCTGGTTTGATTGAAGTATAATGTAATTATAGATGTGATTTTTATCTAATATCGCATAAATATAATTTCTATGTATATTGAGAACAAATTTTGATCATAAACATGTTTAATATTAACTCAGCATTTAATTCTTCTTCTTATTTAACAGCAGTAGCTTACCATATTAGTTCTAAAATGAACTAATATGGTGAAACAATCCCTCACTCATCCTTTGGCTTGCGGGATTGTCATAAAATGTATAAATTTATTGTTTTTATATTAATAATTGTATTTTGTTTGAATATTTTACTGAAAATTTTATTTTACAATATAGGTTATTTTGAATTGAATTGAATTGAACCATTATTATTGACATTTAATGCCTTCGTCACAGAATACTGTTTTTAATTGCATAACAACATTTTATTTAAAGAGACATTAAATGTTAGAGGTTGTTCAGAAAATTTATGAAAAATAAAAAAAAAAAAATGACAGCTTAAGATTTACAAAGCAAACACGTTATCTTAATAATGTAAAGTTATCATTGAATGGAACCATAAATAAGTGTTTTTATGAAATATCAAATGTAAACTAATATACTTTGTTAGTTAGATAAGTATGTTACCTAATTTTAGACATTTGGTGGGTAATTCACATTTTGGTATAACAAAGGAGTTGAAGAATCATACTTATCAGAATATGAATATGGTACGAGTCATCATAGGCCATGTTAGTTTATTTTTACATCTATACATGTATGTTTTTAAAGATAGTAACCCTATCTGAAAAGCATTTATTTTATCACATGCCCCATTTAAAATTAGGAAAAAACAATTTGTTCACCTATACATTCTGATTTTCACATAAATATTTTAGTAAAACTAAACTCTGGGAATTTTACCTGTAAAGTTGGTAAATCTATCAACAAATTTTGTTTCCCACTTTGAAAATATTGTTTTCTAAAGTTTTAAAATTTGACGGCCTATAACTTTTATTTTTAAAACTGTTTTTAGGCATTGTAAATCGCTTTTCTTTTGTGTTAAAGTCGGACTTTTTTTAATAAGTATAGAAACCATGTGCTAAACTAATTCTCTTGGGAAATTAAACCATTTGTTTAGCTGACAACGAGCTTCTAACTTTTAATACTTGTATAATAATGATTTACTACAATAATTTATCTACAAATTAAGAAGTAAACGTATTGGAACAACAAATCATTTTCAATATTTTTGTACCATTACTTATTATTACTAAAATATTATCTTACACGAAATAAAAATTGATAACTCAAAAACATAATACCCTGTAAAAAAAAGTAAAAAAAAGTGTAAAAAGACTGTCTCGTGCTAAAAAGTATCTAGGGTAAAAAATTACACCTTTTTCCTGAAAATAGAGAAACCTCTCTGAAGTTGATTTAGTACAGTTCATCCGAATAATAAAAAAGTAAAAAACTCAAATATCTATTTAAAACTTTCTTAATAGACCATGTAAGTTTGTCCCGTCACGATGAATCACTTATTATATATTTTAGTGAATTTTCATCAGAAAATTATATTTAGTTAGATTTCAGATAAAAGTAAAACATTTAAAGGAAAAATGAGCTAATAAGATGAAAAAATGAGCTAATAAGATGAAAAAATAAGCTAATAAGATAGAAAAATGAGCTAATAAGATGGAAAAATGAGCTAATAAGATGGAAAAATGAGCTATTAAGATAGAAAAAGTTGTATTGCGTCATAAGTACTTATTTTTTATTGAATTGCAGTCCAGGAAAAATACTATGAATATCAAATTCCTTCCTGTTTGTATTTTAGGATACATTGAATGGCATTCTATTGAGGTTAAAACTTGCCATATTTTCATATATCAGGTATATAACTACCTAAGAAATTATAGTTGTAATCTTAATATAAGGAAGGGAAATAAGCAATTAACCTAACAAAATGTTGCTTAAGAAAACTATGCTCCTTCAGGGTTTATGAAACTGTTGACCACGTACGCAGTAAATTCGTCTATTTTAAAAGAACTTTGCAGACTTACAGCAGGAATATCATCGCACAAACGTTCGATAATTTCATTTGGGTTTAGAAATCATTTGGGTTTAGTCGTGTCCTTGGGTGTTATAATCGTGTCGTGGGGGTCATCTGCCTCCGTAGCCGCGGTCGTATAGCACTGGAATTCACCACTGGAGTCCGGGGTACACAGCCTATGCTCTCAGTTTTTTATGAATAGAATGTTTTGTATAAAGATTTCGCCAACTTTAGCTTTACTTTGAGCACAGTAGATGTGACCCACCCGAGGTGGTTCCCGCAGGCAGACTGGAGAAATACCCCCTCTTATTATATTTGGGAGCTTTAACCTACTATTTATTCGCAAGGGAGTAAAAAGTGCATCTTTACTGCCTAAAACTAGTCATTAAGTTTACATAATACGAGTATACCTGCTGGGGGAAAACCATTTTTACTTTGAAAAATATAAAGAATGTAAATAGTAAGGAATAAATATGAAAAAATAATTTAAAGTAAAAAAAATAATCGTCTTGGAACACATACTATTATTGCCCTTTTGGATACAGCTATAATATGCTTATTTATTTCGTATAAAATCTGAAATGAATAGATTCGATTGTCACTGAATTATATAGTTATATTTAAAAAATTTTAGATTAAAAATATGTGGTATAGCAATAGATTACGTAGATAATAATATATTATCTGCAATATATGCAAATAATAATAATTAAAGGGTTTGAAAAGAAAACACAAAACAAAAATTCTGCTTAGTAATTAATATTTTGCTCTTCCAGACTATTTTTTATTCAGATAAAATCCGAAATTAAGAATTTTTACCTCGTAGAAATTAAGGAGTTCATAAACTGAATAAATGAATGAAAATTGAGATTATTGTATAACAAACTTTGGCATTAGATGGAAAAGTATTATCAAAAATGACATTTTGTGATCAAGATGAAAAATATGTTTGTAAGAAAATGCTTGAGTAAAAGTTTTTCACCTCAAGTCTAGTCAGGCTCTTAAGCAAGATAAGAGTAAGAGGTTAAAAAGACTTCATGAATATGCATGCTCTTCCGTCTCACCCTTACCCTGCCACCGGCTTAAATAATATAAATTGCCAAGTTTTCCTCTACAAGTTTTTTATTTACCGGGGCTATACAACTTGACCTTAAAAACTTTGAGGGCAATGTTTTATAAATTAACATTACAAGCCCTTCATGTACGACCTAAAATCATTCTACTTCAAAACTTTTTTATATTCAAACAATGATTTATTCAAATTACATAAATATATATTTATTATTTCCTTTAGAAAATAGTATATTCCGTTCGTTTAATGTATATAAGGAGATTGTATATAGTTTTTACGATGACTATATTGTTGGTTTCATTATACCCTAAATAAGATAATCAATGTTTACTTATTCTTATTTTATGCGTCATAGTCGTACATTTATATTCCAGCAAATTACTTTTTACCTGCGTCATACACAGTATGAATAAATATAAAGTAGTTATTTAT
This sequence comes from Microvelia longipes, assembly GCA_018340805.1. Taxonomy (NCBI): domain Eukaryota; kingdom Metazoa; phylum Arthropoda; class Insecta; order Hemiptera; family Veliidae; genus Microvelia; species Microvelia longipes. The sequence goes on along the minus strand of JACMZG010000008.1, from coordinate 41,910,171 downwards.
ACCAGGTAATTTATAAAAATGTATTCAATTTTTTTATCGTAAATTATTTGTATAAAAACAAAATTAATTGTAAAATGACACGTGATAGGATTATTTATTTAATAGAAATCATATATTTATATATCAAGTTATCATGTATTGTAAAACTTGGGATCATGATATTATACTTGGGATTAATTTATGTTATACTATTTATTTATTTTTTATCAGGGTTTTAGTGATCATCTTCGAAACCCTTATACTTTCTGTCAAGCGTCTGTCTGTCCGATTTCACATCTCAGGAACTACAATAGCTAGGAAGTTGAAGTTTGGTACGCATGTGTAACTATCTTATCCAACAACAGAAAAAAAATAGCTAACTACTTAGCATGCGCATTTGTCGATTTATGAACGAATGCGCACATTCGCAAAAAATAAATATTTTTTATTATTTTTTAGAGACCGTTATCTCTTTATCGATATTTTGTGCATATAAACACTCAAAATCAATTTTACTTGATCGAAAGCGCTTTCGTAACCGTTTAATAGTTTGACTTATCAATTTTTTTATTAACTAAGAATAATATTTTAGACGCAATATAATTGTAATATACTTTTAGTTTACATCCCCTTATCATTTAAATTATTTATATTATCAGTTATTATCTTAATGCAGTTAAAAATAAGTTGTTTTAACTTTTAAAAAAGTTACGTTATCTTGTTATTTTTATAAACTTATTTAACAAAAAATTAAATGAAAAATCAAATCAATCTATTTAAGGTGCTAATCCCATAAAAACTAATATAAGTCTAAATTATTAATATTTAAAAGAAAAACGTTGTTTTTGTCAACCAGAACAAAAAAAATTCAGAGATATTCTTAGATGGTCTACGTTTCTTATATTAGTATAATAAGACGTATATTTTTACGTTAGGTAAAAATCACTCTGTAAAAAATAACAGTTAAGCTAATTAGAGCCAATAAAAGAACAAGAATGATTTTACAGAAATAAATTCGATAAATGACTATGTCAAATAACAAATGGGACGAGGTAGTGATTTACCTTGTTGGCTTGACAGATATATAAACCAATTAGAATAAGAGATAGAGAGTTTATTTGTCTAGAAGCCACTCTGAGTGAGATTTGAAAGATATGAACTCATACGAGAGATAAATCAATGAAATCCTACTAGACCGATCAGTCCCTGCGCCAGTTTATCCACTCAGTTTTCATTTTCGTCTCATTTCTTTCTATTATAGCCTTTACCCTACTTCATCGTCATTAAATCACTTTTTACATGCATGCTCTGATTGTATAAAGAAAAGATATAAAAAATGCTTCTCTTAGAATTCCCTTCTCGAAAAAAATCAATAAAAGAGTTTTAGACGTAGAAAATGAAAATTGAGTTCGATAACTGTATCAAAATTCAACAAATAAATATTAATTTAATATTTTCGAAAATACAGTTTCAAGACTGGAATATTTGTAATACAAAGATTTTATCCATTCTTCCGCTTCAACTATGATCAGAATTATTTAGTAGAAAAATATTCTTTTAAAAACTCTTTTTATTTTGATTTACTATTGAACTTTGTGAATTCTTTTAGAACTCTCTCTTGTACTTGTCCTTACAAATAATGAAAATATATGTAGCATTATATTAATAAACCAAACTTGAATTAAATTATTCTTGTTTAGTTAGGAAGTAATATTAAATATTGTATTTATTTTAATTCTATTAAAATAATTATTTTACTGACCCCTCCACTCCATACCATCTTCTTTTTGTCCAGTATTGAACTGATAACAAATATACAATATTGTAAAATACATTTAAAATATGATACTAATATTACATAGTAAATTAGCTGTTGAGTCCTGAGAAAGGAAGAAAAGAAAGATGTCACTTCAATCAAAATGCATTTATGTATATTAATTCATCATGAGTGCCTACCAACAATGTACAAACGCAATAAACATAAAGAAAATCTTTTCTTTTTCTATTTTCTTATTTATTGTATTTATATACTCTACTTTTTATTTTAATTTCTTTTTTAATAATATTTATTTGTTTTGCAGCTATATATGATAAATTTGCTTGTACTTTGTTAGAATGCACTGATGATGAATTGTTAAGTTTGAATATCGGCTTTGTCAATAAATGAATGTATATTAATTGGAGTGACATCTTTCTTTTCTTTACATTTAATATGATTTTTGTTTTTTAAGAAAAGAATATATGATATGGGCTACATCCAATTTTAGAAAAGGAAGTTTTACTAAATTTTCAGAAAAATTAGTAACGGTGTGATTTTTTAATATCGACTAAGTTTAAAAAGTAAATAAGAAAAATTTAATTTGTGGATATCAACATTTGTGTAATCCATTTTCATTAGAATTTTTCAAAGAAATTGACTAGATTTATTTCAATTATGTTTTACGACTCAATAAGTTTTTGATTCCTTTATACCGACCACTAACGCTCATGCAATTAGTTCTTATTTGGTACAATCAGTAGTCAAGTATCAAAAACAACATAGCATGTTGTATTTTTTTGTTTTCAAGTAGATGCGTATTCTCAACCAACATTATTTACAAAAGAGGATATTTACAGTGTTCTATTGTGGTTACATAGTTGAAAATAAAATTAAGCAACTCTTTATACCTCTAGATGGTAAATTTTTTTGGCTTCCTTTGTTAACATAAAACACAAGTAAAGTTCTTTTTATACTTTACTCAACAAGTTTTACAAAGAATTGCCAAACATTGTATAAAAAAAAACAAAAGATTTTTTCCCCAGCAAAAGTCAAATTAACAATCAAGCTGTTGTTACTCGCGCGTGTTTCCGCTATTTTCTTTTTGTAAACTTAATTTAAGGTTTCGTCTGTTATGAGATTTAGTTACATTAAAAATCCTTTGCCTTCATAATACGACTGCTCTTGTTAATATAACAGACATCAAAGTAGCATGATATTTTATAGGAAGAAAATTTAAAAAGATTTATCATTTTAGCATAAGCATCTATGAATAGGTACAAGTTCTTTTTAAGTAGGTAACTTAATGTATAAGCTCGTAGATAACATTTAACATGAAAATGTGTCCAAAGTATTTAAGCCTTTAGTAATGTCCACAGTGTTTAACCCCTTAATTACTCCCTTGGGGGCACAGAAGCTGAGATAGTTTTCTATTCCTCGACCAACTTTAAGTTCAAGCTGTTTTATAATGCCAGGCTAGTTTAAGTTAACCTCGACATCGAAAGGTACTATATAATTGTCACTGCCAGATTGTCTTAACTAATATTTAGCAACATAATATTTCTAACCACAGTTACATATTGTAATTTTTTTATTTCCTTCTAGAAATCTAATATTATAAATTTTGGATTTGGTTTAATTTGAAGAACCAAAGTTACTTGTTACTATTTATGCTACGATTTATATTCCTTTCACATATTGTCCACACTCTCGATTACTGATATTTATTTGTGAAGCTTTATATAATAGTAATATTACCCGTTTAGAGCCTTGCGGCCCATCAGGGATAACTCCTGCAGGAACCACCTCTAGTGGCTGTGGCAACCGTTTCGCTCAAAGTGTAATCTAAAGTTGGCGATAAGTTATTTGAACAATAATCTTATATTAACTGAGAGCGTAACCTGGGCTGCGAACCCCAGAGCTCCGTGGTGTCAAAGGTCAGTTTAGTAACTGACGCCTTAACGACCTCGACCACGGAGGCGCCCAAAGCTTTATATAAGAGATTAGAATAAATTTTTATTTTCTTGTTAGCAATTATTTATTGTAATGTAACGATTCTTTGCAAATTTCCTGTGGAAAAACCCAAGGAGAGTAGGGCTCAGGAGAATGGGATTATTGTATTTGTGCCTGATAATAAACGATTTCTCAAATACAATGATTTCTACCATTCTCTTATTAATACCGAAGTTATTGAAAAAGTAACTTGTTTACGCGAAACATATAAAACCGGGAAGTCAACTATATTATCAGTTTCGTTGTTTTAAGACCTCTTGAGGGGTTGTTACCAAGTTTTATAAATGCATATGTGTATTTGAGTGAGTGTGTGTGTGCTTATAAGCATCATAACTCTTAGTGTCTTAATGCTTGTGAGTTGGTGAAACACTGAACAAAAATTAATTTTTGGGCCTTGTGCTATTCGAAAACTAATTTTATTATAACGTCATTAAAGGATATAAATAACCCAGTGAAAAAAATGAAATTGGGCACGCATGTTCTCCTATGTCTAGATTTATTTCAATATCACCATTGGTTTTATTTTTATCAAAAACATGTTAACATTATTTTTATAAATTGTATAAAAAAGTTGAAATTCGGTACGAGTCATTTCTGTAATGAACACGTGTATATTCTGTTATTTATTTTTCATAGCTGCTATAAGGTTCTTGTTGAATTACTAATGTTAAGCATCATCGAGCAAGGTCAGCTCGTGGATGTGTTACCGCTGGGAATAAATAGGATTTTTAAATACTCCTAATAATAAAAAATTGGAAATTTTATTTATTTATTACTTTATTTATTTGATTTATTTATAAAGATAAACGGCTATTTATTAGCGAATTTTCACAGCTCCACAATTTTACATTCTAAGGAAAAGTTAGAATGGAGGATGAGCGTAGCGAATCCGATCCATGAAACCAAAGGTGAATCTAAAGTCATTTTTTTCAACTACCTTAATTATGGAGTTCTAAACAAAAGGTATGAGAACACTAAACATTATATGCATATAAAATTATTATCTGTAAACATTATCCAGATCATCGGGTCATTGTTGTGCTTTGAACACTTTAGTTAAAAAATAAAATCTGGTACAGAGTACCTCGCTCGTTCCATTTAGAACGTCATTGCAACGCTTGAAACGGATAATTATGATGAAACCTAGGTTTCAGAATTTTAGGATGAAAACAATATGTTTCCTCATACCTGCAGTAATAGGAGAAGAAAAGTAATATGACGAAAACCAAATAGAAAAATACCAAGGTAAATAGCATGTTATTAGATTGCATAGAAGAAGGTAGAAGAAAACCTCTTGTTATAGAGCTTTCGTAAACTTTTACCAATCTCTAAATTCCACAAAAGTCAAACTATGAGACTTGCAACAAAAAACTGCAAGAAGAATGTAATTGGATCATCCTCTAAGTTAACTTCAAGTGATGTCTTGCGCTGATTTCATATAAAACCTGCTATAATTCTTATCTTAGTAAACTTTACGTTTAAACCAAAGCTATAAGATAAGTAAAGTTAGATAAAACACCACAGAGTGGAAAAACTCTGATCCTTTTCCTGTCGCTAAAAGAAAAAGAAAAAAACTCAAAGAAACAAGTCAATAGATTACTAACTCTGATAAAACTTATTTCCAGAAAGCATTTTATAACAACACACTTTGTCAGGGTTGGAATCAAAATGTTTTTATTTTTTTATTCCAACAATTATTTGATTTATTGAGTTTATTCTATCGTATATAAATTCTTTTAACAGCAGCCTTATTGAATTTTGATAGCTTCTTATAGATAGAACAAAAATTGTTCATAAAAATTAAAAAAAAGTATATGTAATTGTAATATAAATGTAAAATAATAGAAAATTATGCATTATTATTTGAAGAGGGACAGGGAAACCTCATAGTCACATACTATTATAAGTCCACTTTTATAATTAAATTTATAAAGTATGCTTAAATAGATTTTTCTGAGTGATTTTAACCCCAGTAGGATAATTTAGGTGACATCCCGGTTTCGGATTTCTTGTAAATACAATACTTTTCCTATATTCCTGCGGTATAAATAAGGAAACAGTAAAACTATAAAATCCTAGTGATGAAAAGATAGGAGACCGTTTCAACCCTCTGAAGTAACTAATTTAAAAAGTTTCTGAGCTGCTTCATTTACTTAATTAAAGTAAGTTATTAAGGAATAACTTAAGTTTAATTAAGTTAGTAGTTTAATTAATTTAGTTAAGTTATTAATTAAGGAAGTTATCTCATTTTATTCTTTACTTAAACAATTTTTCTTTGACCTACCTCCTGTCATTCATTCAGCTTTGCGATTTTAACTACATTAACATGAAAAATGATTTTCATTAATATAATTAATGCATTACTGACATTGTTTATTATTTGTTTCTTATTACCGAATACTGTTTCGTACGAAAAATATAATAGGGGATGGACAATAGGTAGTTAAACGAATATAACATCATTGTAAAACGACATTTAAAATATTAACGATCATGTGGGATGGTTAGTTCTGTATAGGTGATATTTGATATTTACAGCGTCATAAGGGGTAAAATATCTTAAATATCAAATAAAGATACTGAATCAGTAAATTTAATTAGGGGATAATGTCAAATAAAGTCATTTAGAGGAAAGGGTTAGGAGATAAGGGTTAAAAAGTTCATACGAGTTGTCAGCACCCTCTAGTGTTCTGTAATAAAAGCTTTTGCAGGATAGTTAGCTTTCTATTATTAAAGAGTAAAAACTGTACTTTTAAAAATATGTTTCATAAAACCCCTTTTCAACAGCATCTGTTTTAGTTTAGCAAGACGTAATCAGGGGTTATGATATAGTAATTTGAAAATATATGAGAGAAATATGTACTTTGTAGCAAAGAACAATATTATTAGATATTGAATCAAGGTAACTTCTAGATTTTCTACAACATTATACCACAATGCAGCACAATTGTTGTATAAATGTTAAAACATAGTACTCGCATTTACTACCTAGAGGAATATATTTGTACCAAATTTAAACTAAATTAGATTAAGTTTGCTTCATAGAAAAATTATTGTGTTAGCAAAAAATACTAAACCGGTATGTCACCTAAATTATCCGTTACAAGTGTTTTAAAGCCCTCCTAAATGGTTCTCACAAAGTTTTTTTGTTTTTATGAGTGTGTGTGCCTGTTATCTTAGTAGCTCCCAGAGTATTTATGCCAGAGAGTTAAAACTATGTATAAAATCAGTCTACATGTGTAGTTATGCTATGCGGGAAACAATTTGTATGTCGTCACTAACCAGCAATAAAATATTCTAAAAATCATAAAACGCGAAAAAGTTATGCAGCATGTAGCCATTTATAAGACTAACATATAAGTCATGTTTCATCTCAATATCAGCATTAGTTCAATTTTTATCACATGACTTGTGTACTAAAAAATCGAAAAATAAAAATAATTTATATTATTTAAAAATTAAAAATATTTTTTTTAAATAATCCAATTGAGTTGAAATTAGGAACAAGAGTATACCTTTTCTTAATAAATAAATGCACAACAATTAGTATGTATATCTATAATTTTTGTTAGATCATAAAAATTAAGCAGCATCGAGAATGGTCAGTGCCTGGATGGGTAACCTTTGGGAATTTAACAGAAGTATTTACTATCTAAGTAATTAAGTCAGAAGATGTGTTACAGATTAAATTTAACAACATATATAATCTGAGGACGAGCAAAGCGAGCCCAAAGGTGGGAGGATGAGCGTTGCGATTTCAATGCGATGAGAAATAGTTTCGAGGTACCGCGTACCCGACTTTTTTATTTCTAAGAACATTTTAGAAAACTAACAACACATTTGGCACATTTTTTGTTGGTTTTATATATAAATATATGCGTGGTAAATTTCAAATTGATCGAAACATTTTTTTCATTAAGTGACGTCTTAAAATTTGTTATGGTTATCCCAATAGGCACCAAAATAAAGATTGATTTTTTTACAAAGTTTCAACTCATTAGCACACATGGAACGGCGATAATAACAGACAGACAGACGCATACATACAGACAGACAACTTTGTAAAAACCATTCAGAAGATCTTAAACACATGAAACTGATAATTGGAGTGAATTCTCCGTTTCGGATTTTTAGTGCAAATATACCTACGGCATAAATGGGGGAAATTAAAAATACGTCACCATCAATTAACTTCTATTAATGCGACATTCGAAAAATACAAGTACTTGGGAATTTATTATAATAGAAACTAATAAAAAGAATGGTCTAGTTTTACGAAATTCTATTTGCTCAGGCTTTTTTACACTCTAACATAGACCAAAATATTAGGCAATCATAGATTCATAAGTGGTTTTTATTATTTGCTTATTGTTTAGAGTAAAGTACACAACAAGGTCTGGGCCTGGCTACTTATTGTCGCTGCTTTACCCTCTCGTGTTTACAGTAAATTAGGAGGGTTGACGGTTTTCTTCAAATAAGAGGGAGGTGGGTGAGTTATTGCCGCATCTGGTTTATTTGCATATTTGATAAAAGAAGGTTTGTTGTTATAAACTACTAATAAGGGTTTAAAAGTAAAGATTATGGCACAGTCTGGTGGTAGACATTGGAACTAAAATTTCATCGATTTGACCACCAGAATACTCTTTGCGTGGCTATGTCCCTTTATAAATATTATTCGTAATATTTTTTAATATCGAATGCTTCCAACTTGTCTAATTGGTCTCGGTTAAACAAAAAGAAAACAAGTCTTGTTCATTCATTTTAATTATCTTTTACAAACATAATAAAGCAAGAAAAAGCGTAGCTAAAGGCGCGGGTATACAGGCTGGGATATTTGCATATGTATGCAAGTGTAGAAAATTCATACGACTAACAGGACAAGTATTTCGTTTTTAAAGGGTTTTAATTTCTTTCTTTTGACTTTTCCAGACAGAAGAGGAAGCGTCATAAATACTTATTACTTCTGACAAGTTGTTAACTCTTTCAGCTGCTTCTATTTTACAATTGTGTTTTGGAAGCTATAAACTTAAAAGAACATACTTTGTTTTTTATGTACTAAAAATAGTTCTAAATAACTAAGTAAATTGAATTTTTAAATTAATTAAACATTTATTTGAAATTAAGATATTTGTAATTCGTAATAAATAAGCATAACCTCCTCTTATCAGAGGCTCATTCCTTGTTGAGTTCACTTGTTACATTATCATGATAAACATGTTGTAGTGTATAAAATTATAATAAAATTATAAAACTTAAAAAACCCCGTAGTGAAAATTCAAAAAAATAAGGTGTGGGTTTTTTTAGTCTCGGAAGTTTCCCCACCATTTCAGTTTCGCTACGCTCATCATTATCATCACTTCTAACTCGCTTTGCTCGTCTTGACAATATAGAAATCACCTAATTTAAGTTACTAGGTTACCCATTTAGGTTTTTTTATGTTACAGATTTCTTGACATATATAAATGATAAACGTATATAATATATATTATATATATATATATATATATATATATATATATATATATATATATATATGATTGTTTTTATCAAACAAGGTACCTAATAGATCGCATCTATTGATGTTTTACCTGCTTGATTAGTTATGACTATAAGTCTGTTGTACAAAGACAACTATAAATATACATAAGCTAATCAATCATACGTATATGCGTGCTGTTGATCCTTATTTTTTCTTTTCTTTTGCTTCACTTAAGTATAAATATATTGATAATATATAGCGAAATTTTGTAAGTAAATATTAAAATTAATTACGCAAATGGTATAAGATATAAAAGGAACTCCTTAGCTTTAAGGCAAAGGAACTTAACTAGCTTTAAAGCAAAGAGCCTTTCTTGATTATTTTAAAGAATAATATTTTGATTACTAAATAAAGAAACTATAAAATAAGTATATATTTTTATATAAGTATACATAATATTTTTAAATAAGTATACATTTTTTTAATAAACATATCAAAATCAGCAAATTGAGATAAAACGCTGCACATTTGTAGGTCTTATTATGCCTGAATGCGGGCCTCATTTAATATCCAAATACATTTTCTACGTTTTATGAATTTTTGAAAGTTTTGCAGAGTCATTAATGCCTCTTACAGTCCTCATGAAAATCTGCATTCCCGATAGCACAACTAGACTATGATTAAATTTTGTACCAATTTTCATCTCAATACCATAAAAACACTCGAGTTATAATAACTGACACGTCCACACACATACTAAGAAGGCCTTAAAACACCTGAACTATAAAAATTCAGGTGACATCTCGGTTTGGGATTCAGTTCAAACACATTGTTTTACATATACATTTGCATTTCAGGTTCTTTTTGCATTACATTATTTTAGGGAATTTTCATCATAAAAAGAGGTTGTTCGGATGACGGTAAGGGGCCATAAAGGTAAGGGGGGAGTAGGGAGGGATCGATTCGGATTGGCTTCCTGATACCAAAACTATATATATATATATATATATATATATATATATATATATATATATATATATATATACATCGACCATATTTAAAGTCACTTTAAAGTGACTTCTTATGGTCTTAGGCGTTCTATAATTATTGGAATAAGTTTCAGCTTAATCGGACCATTCTAAGTGGCGCGATGAGCAATTACTTGATTAAGACGTTATTTATCGCCAAAGAAGAAACTTATCAAATCAACTTAATTGAAATTAGCTTAATTGAATGTTTGGTGAACTGCACTATGACCATATTATTTCCGACTGAATTGAATATGTATTGAACTATACCATGAACAAATTATTTCCGACTACTGACTTCATGTTGCTGTATGACCTCCCTGAAACATGTAAAATGTACTCAAATAAAATATTTCCGTTTAAGGTCTACGTATTCCGCATACGTTCTTCTGATTAAAAAAGTTATTGTGTCTTTATGTACCTAGTTTTTCTGGGTCCTTAATATTTGTAAAAACATGTCCGCATATTCAATACACCACTCAAAGAGGTAATTCATAGCCAGATTTGATTAATAGATCAAGTAAAATAATTACAATTAAATGTAAAATTAATGAAAACATGATGACTTGCAGTTAGGGAACAAGTTTATAACAATTGTAAATTGAAAATACGTTAACAAGGAGTGATTACTATGGGAACAAGTTAATCATCACCTGGAGGCATGACTTGGCCAAAACGAGCATACCTACGTTACGTACCCTTCGTAGCCTAATCAACTATTTTTTGTTTCAAATGAAGAACACACCAATGCTTCAGTTGTCCTTATAGAACTAGAAATCATATATCATTTGATTCAATATAGAGTTATATATATATTCAGACACAATATAGTTGTGCAAGAGACACCTAGGAAATATAAGAAACAAAATGCAATGCGACATCTGGGAACTGTTCCATCATTCGACATAATGTTATATCCCACTCTGTTTCGTTACGCCTAACTCATCAGGGCAACTTTATACCTATTAACTACTATATACTATAACTATATATACCCACTATATACCTACAGTACGAATGAGGAAAAGTAAAAATATGCAAAATAACAAATTTTAAATTTGTTATTTATGAAATATATTTGATCCATATGAAATATGGACTGCAAAAAAATTTCTGTCCACCCTTTTATAAAACAAGAGGTCTTCGGCCTATGGACCGCTGAACGGTGTCGGCGTGGGGGGCACTGTTTCCTACATCAGTGCGTCATATTACTAGTTTATATAAGTGGCAAACTGCCACTAACTTCGTATTTTTGTTAACCATAAATGCAGTACACGTGTAAAAAATTATCGGCCCGATCTTAAAGATTTTCGATTTTTTGAAATGGGGTTGTTGTTGTGGGTTAATGACGTCACACATATTCTATAAACAGTAGGTTTAGAACATTAACAAGGTTGATTTATTTAACCAAGTTTAATTTCGATTCGTGAAAGTATCCGAAAGTAATTATGTCCCACAGAAACGTCTCGAATCTAAGATATATATTACATTTGATTGTAGACCCTGATGAAGATATAATACCTATGGAAACGTTGGTTGAAGGAATATGGAAGTATTGAACTTTATGAAGTATTGAGTTTTTTAAATATTATATATATATATATATATATATATATATATATATATATATATATTATATATATATATTTAATTTTATATATAATAATGGTTCCACCAAACCAGGCAGATAAATTACGCCTCACAAATGATACATATCAATGTGCAAGTTTGTGATTATCATTCGGTTATACCTTTTGAGCGTTGCCTCTGCAGGTTAAAACCTCTTCAAACTCAAGGTATGACTTTTCGAAATTTCTGTAATAAGTAATAAGTTTTAGTACGTAATTATAAAGTCCTGAAGGGATTAATTAAGTCTAACGAGCTTACGTCCGCCCACTTGCTCTGTATTCAACAAGGAAACCACATCATAATATTAGTGTTTTCATTTCTAAATTTCAACATTGAACCTTTGGTTTTAAAGCCAAGGAAGCTATATACAGGACAATACAATAATAAAGTACACAGTATCTTGTTACTTTTACTGAAAAAATTCGGGCACGCTACCCTTGACCTTAGTAAACCCAAATAATAAAGTAACCCAATGTGCTGAGAAGTATTACAGTTAAAGCCATTTGAATTAATAATTCAATAAATCGGGTACGGGGTACCTTGGAACTTTTCCAACTCACATCGGATTCACTCCGCACATCCTCCCTACTTCGGATTTGCATGCTTATCCTTCCTACTTTGGATTAACTTCGCTCGTCCTCAGAATATACATGTTATAGTAAATACATTCGTTTCATTCCCAGCGGTCACCCATTCAGGCACTGACGACGCTCGATTATGTTTTCATTTTATGATCCACCAAAAATAGTAGATATAATTTTCGTATTAAAACGAAACTTGGTGTACTCATTACGCAAAGGTACATACTTGAACTAAATTTCAACTCAATTAAATTATTTTTCGGTTTTTTAAAAGTATACAATTCATTCGATAAAAATTGAACTAATGCTGATTATGAAATGAAACTTGGCACATGTATTAGTCTTGTTCATGGCTACATGCGTGCTGCCAAATTTCAACCAAATCACATAATTTTTCCGCGTTTAATGATTTTTTGAAATTTTTGCTCTGTCATTATTGCGGGTTAATGACGTTATAAAGAATATTTTCCGAATAGTACAACTACAGGAGTAGATTGATTTTTCTACCAAGTTTCAACCCTCTAGCATAAATAAGCTGGGAGCTACGATGATAAAAGACACACATACAGACTTAAAACTTTGCGAAAACCACTCTAGAGGCCTTAAATTACCTGAAACGGATAATGCTTATGACATCCCGGTTTCGGATTTTTTCGCGATCTCAATACTTTTCCTATATACCTACGGTATAAATAAGGAAATATAAAAATACGTTACTATGTTTACGAAACCTTTAACAAATACCTATGGTCATTCTTTGTAGGCTATTTTTTTTAACTTAAGTTATAATTTAACTTGTCTAATTGTGTATAATCTAATTTTTCTCTCCTGCTACCATAGAAATAAAGGATACGTATTCTGTTCACCCCATAAACCTGAAACCGAAATTACATCATTTTTATCTTTTTCAGGCATTTTATGACAATTTAAGTAGGTTTCATCAATGCGTCTGTCTTTCTATGTCTACGTGTCTGTTTTACTAATAATATCTGCAGTGTCCACGCAGTTTTTATGCGTGGACTGTGACTTTTATGCACTGTTTACTTGTATCACGCTAGAAAACAGACATAAGGGATAGTTGTGCTGCCTGAAAGATAATATTTGTTTTTAGACCTCAATAATATATTTACTGTATCAAAAATTTAAAAAAAAATCATTTACAAATAGAAAATTTAATCAATGGATTTAAAAATTGATACAAATTTACATTTATAAGGAATGAATCCACCAAATTTCATTTAGACACTTGTCGACATTTTGAACGTATTAATTTTTAAATAGTTAATCTTTGACAACCTATATCTTCTTATGTTTCTACTGTTTTTTGACAAACCACACATACCTAGATAGCGTAAAACAGAAATAACTATTTGTCGACATTCGATAGTTTTGAACTTTTTGGTCGTAAGTTACTGGCACAAATATATATGACATAATATAATTGTGTGAGACACCTAGGAAATGTAACAAGCAATATGCAATGCTAAATCTGTGAACTGTTCCATTATTCAACATTCATCAATGCTGATGGCTCGACATAATATCATGTCCCACTTTGTTTCGTTACGTCTAACTCATCACGGGGCCGTCAGAGCATAAATTCACTCTGACCTTCAATTAAATACTTCACATTACAATCTTCGGAATTTGAATTGAATGTCAGACTGAATTTAGGCTTGTCGGCAGCCTGATAAGTTAGACGTAACGAAACAGAGTGAGAAATGACATTATGTCGAGCTATCAATAATGACGAATGTCGAATGATGGAACATTTCCCAGATGCAGCATTGCATTTTGCTTGTTACATTTCCTAGGTGTTTCTGGTCCAATTATATTGTGTCAACTATTTCTGTTTTGCTAAACTCGGTAGTATCAAATGATATAAGCAAATTCGGTTACAATTTTAGGATTGTCCCTTAATATAATATGTTTCAGAATAAAGATAGATTTTTCCTTCCATGGTAAGATAGATGGTATTTTAAGTGTTATCATATTTTAAGTGGGATGCAATTTTTTCATATAATTTTAACGAATTTAAACATATGTTTTATAGTTTATAATTTTGAACTATTTAATGAATAGAGCAAGTACCAAGTGTATTGTAAAAGAATGTTTCATTTCTTTGTTAGAGACCGAATAAACAATTTAGAACATTTTTTTAAGACGATGGTTTTGTCTGTAAACAAGGTTTCTATTGGAAGGAATCGACATGGTAATAAATAACACCCTAAAGATTTTGACTGTTAAGAGGTTTTTAGCTTACCTCTCAAAGCCGTCTCTCATACATTCTATCTATGAATGGTTCAATGATGTCGGTACTTGAAAACCTGGCGGTACCTCTTTGTAACATTTCTCACCTTGGTTTTGATGTAAGAATAATGCGCCTTTTATTGATAGTTTAGGCGGTTTTATTTCGACGTAGAGTACTTGCAGCTTCTTTGGTTTCTAACACCTATTTTTATACTGTCTTATACATTTATGAAATTTTCGAGTTAAGTGAATGAAACTTTGAAGCACTTTAAGTTGTTATCTATCTATATAGACTATTGCTTCTTCAGATAGTGTTACCCAATAATCACTTTCCTATCAATTTAGGAGATAAAACCGTAGCAGCTGCGGACTTTAATTTTCTGGTAAACACCTCGTTAAACCGCTAAAATATTAAAATAAAACGTGAAACCGACTAGATTAGAATAACAATTTTAACTTTAAACAATAATCAAGTTCAGAGAGGGGAAGCACTTTTCAGATTATTTGTAAATAATCTATAGTTACTATAGTTTTTCTTAACTAAATTATTGTAACAATTATTACAATAAAAAAATTAAATTACGAAACAAAAATAAATAGTATAACTCACCTAATGTTATAGTCAATAATGGTTGTCAATAAAATTAAGCAAAAAAACGTAAATCCTCAAAGGCTCTTGCGCACTTATTCCAATTTTAGCTATATTTCATTTTTGAGCCAGCTATCAGCTGATCACGCATGTCTGATTTTTTTACACAGGTTAGTTACACATAGGAGTTACCCTCCTTTGTTTATATATTACTTTAGCTTAAAGTAATTTGAGACCAACAAATACCTTAACCTGTCATTACAACACAGGCCGCTCCCACAAAGTGGGCAAAACTCCTAAATACCTGCCATATTATTTAACTACAAATATTTTTTTACCGAAAACCCTCCCTCCTCCTCCAGGCTGCCAAGTTCAGCGAAGGGCCGAGGCTGCAGCAGCTATAGGCCGGAGTCCTAGCTGCTATTTTCCACACGTCTAAAATTCAATTTAAGGAAAAGCAAAAACGAAATCAGGATGTACGTAAATATGTGTAAGCAGTAGGCGTTATGTTATTATGATGTTATGTTTAAAATATTTTGATATGATAATATGTTAAATATTCTGTTATACTCTTAAAAAGTTTTGGTTAACATTGTTTTCTTTATATTTTCATGTAGATTTTGGATGGGTGTATAATATTATTACAACCAACCTTGCTCTCTTGAAAAACATTGTTAATAAAAAAATTTTAATGTTCCTATAAAATTTTAAGAATTTATTTCAACATTTTAAATTATTAATTATAATTTGTTTATTTATATTAAATTAAATTAATAATAAATACGATTATTTGATAGTATTAATTATATTTTTTTAATTAAAATAAAAAATATATTATTATTTATTAGTTTGAATTGTTTTATTTTATAAAATATTTCAAACATATTTTGAGTATTAATATTAAAACAATCAAGTTAATTAAAAAATTTGATAGAAGGCACAAAATGATTTTAGCCGTTAAATTGCTGACTAAGTAAAATAATTTTAGACAAATATTCATATTTTACGCTTTTCATGTGTGAATCGTTTCCATAATAGAAAACACGAATAACGCAAAAAAATATTATAAAAAATTGCAGCTGCGTGTGGTCGATCTCGTGATGGTAATATAGTCTATGTTTTGCCACGCCTACTTGTAATAGATTCTAAAGGACTGAGACGAGAGGTCCTTAAGGATGAGGTTTCATAAAGGACATCTATTTGTCTTGTAACTAATGGGTCGTAGATAATTATCACCTGGTCAGGTGATCCTCGAGTACTCATTGTCATCCTATTCTTCGACTCCTTTGTATTCATTCAGTAAAAAAGTTTCTAAATCCATAAAATAGGATTTCTAGAAATGAATTGATGCAGCATAATTTAATGAATAGATCTGATTGATTAATTGAATCCAGAAGCATTTGGGATTTTTACTTAATACATTATGCAAAAAATGACTATTTATAACTTATAACAATTTGTTTTTGAGTCCGAAAATGTCCTAAAATTGTTTCAATAATAAAAAATAATAATATGAAAATACTATGATATCTAATTTTGATTTTACTTGAATGAAAATGAATAATGTGAGGTGTGCTTAAAAGCTTTATATGAAATATCAAAATGTAACATTAAGATATTAATGGTCGTTCAAAATCAAAGAAAATTAAGTATTAATGTTATTGGTAACACTGGCAATACATAGATTGTTTTCTTTTTAGCGAATTTTCAAAGAAAAATGAGCTTATGACATAGGGCTCATGGAGGGGAGATGTGAATTATTTGGGAGGGGGCTTACAGATAAAGAATACATAAATATTATTGAGGTTAAATATATATATATATATATATATATATATATATAATATATATATATATATTTTTTTTTTAGATGTATAATGTACGAGATATTGTTCCTAGAGGTTTTTATGGGACACGAACTCTATTGTCCCCAATATACCGATCACTATTGATTAAGAAATATGTTTGACGTCATTAACCTACAATAATGACAGCGAAAAAATAGTATATTATGTTACAAGACTGTGAACAAGGTCTCGTTTTCCGTGGCGACTACATTTACTGTCGAGCGAAGCGAGACATTTAAAGAAGTCGAGGTAAAAAAATCCATCTACAGTTTTGTAGCATATATGGTATTTTTTCAAGCAACTATTTAAAACAGTATAATGTATAAAAATTTCCAGTACAATTCTTTCGATCGTCTTGTTAGCCAAGGTTAAATTCTGGCCGTGTATTTTCAATGCCCGAATTCATGATTTCATCACTGAATTCATGATTATTAAACACTTGATAATAATTAATTAATAACTCACTTTCCGCCAATATAACAAAACTTTGTTCACAACAACGTTCGATAATTTATTTAGTTGATATTAAAAAGTAAGAAGAACAAGGAAGGTTTCTTATAACTTTCTCAAATAAGAAAGGTTATTTCACTTTGTAGTAAACTTAGAATAATACTATATATAGAAGGAGCACAGGACCGTAAACACAATGTAATTCCACTGATAACACGAACGCCAGTTGACTGGTGCAACTAAGTAATGCTGCCAACCTGACAACAAACATTATTTTAAATATGTGTCATAAATATCTATTAATGAAGAAAGATTGTAAAGAACAAATATATAACTTAAACACCTGCTGAGTATTTAAAAAACTGGTCTTAGATGGCAAAGGGCGGCAGAATACAAGAATCTACATTTAGTTGACGAGGACTACTTTTATATATAATTTTAATAAATACGTTAAACTACAATTTAAAATGCATAAAATATTGTAATGCACCGATATTTATATTAGTATTTTATAAATAATCAATCATTAATTAATAATAGAACATAATAATTCAGCAACCGGAAGTATTGCCAACTTTGTTTTAGAAAATTGTATATTGTAAGGTGGCAGCATTACTTAGTTGCACCAGTGAACCGGCTTTCGTGTTATCAGTAGTGCTCCTTCTATATATAGTATTATTCTAAGGTAGTAACTACTAGCGCCCACCTTGTGGACATTTGAGGAACTTCTCCAGCGACAATAAAAAACTCTTTTGACAGTAAAAACTAAAAAACTGTCGTTGACGGTAAAAACACATTTCATTTGCTTATTTGAGGATGTAAAGTGCCTCCCGCAAAAATATTATTATTGTTAGTTCTGGTTTTATCGATTGACATATGTAACTTATTGTTAACAAATCACATTTTTTGACAAATACATTTGAAAATTCCGTGGCAGTATGCCACTTATATAAACTATTAATATGGCAAACTGATATAGAATACAATATGCAGCATCAAAGCAGTCACACAGAGGATCATTTACTTGGAGAAATTGTTATTCCACTTAACCTTAATTATATTTAAGAAATATAATGCACAAAAATACTTCTAAAGGTAAAAATTACTTTTTTTACATAAATGACATAAACATACCACTTACACATTCCAACGAATGTTTAGTTGTATGCAATGCCAAAATATTAAAATATGGAATAATAATTAGATAATTTAATATGGAATAATTGTTAAACAGAAATTTAATTAATGTCAACAAAATAAAAATGACACATAAAACCAACCGCTGAGCTATACAGGTCAGACAGTTGCAACCGTTAAGCAAACAATAAGAGAGCGTATTTAATGGTTAATAAAATATAACATGTAAAAAAGTGGTTGTAATGTGGATCTAATCTCTTGTAAAATAACAAATGACATGGAGGGATTGTAAGCTCGGCCACTACACTGTGCTGTAATTTGTCACTCTCTGCTACATAATGGATTTAATAGGTAAAGGTAGGAAAAGAAAACGAAGTACCCGTGACTAAATGACTATTGAATAGTTTTCAAGAAGACTTCGCTTCTCACACCTTTAACCACTTTAAGTTTATCTAACAATGCTTCAAACTCTTGTGAAGTAAATGACAAACCTGATGAAATCCGCAAATCTCTCAATAACCATTAATTAATTAGAATTATTTGATTAAAAGTTTTTTTTTAAATAAAAACTTTCAATTCAAAGACTGTAATTATCGTTTTTATAAATCAATTAATATCCCTTTTGCCGTTTTAATTGAAACTATATCTTTATTGCATCTTTTAATGTACAAAAAAAATTATTATAATCAATGATATTGATTCTACTAGACAACCAGAGCTAAAAAGCTGATTTGAGAAAATATAAGGAAGTAATGAAATACATAAGAAAAGAGTATGTAAATAAATAAGAATTAAAATCAAATAAATTATAGATTAATAATTATATTATATATATATATATATATATATATATAATATATATATATAATATATATATATTATATATTATATATATTTCTATATATAACTTTACTCACAGTAATTTTATAACATTTCATTGGAAATGTACTTATTATTTTCCTAATGAATGGTTTTTCATTCATTCTACTAAATCAGTACTTAAAATAATGTTTTGCTATAGAAAACAACTATAAGATTTTGGAAAAACTAAATAAGAGTATGAATAACTGTTTGAGTAAATTTTTATAACAAGTATGAAATTGCTGTATGAATTTTTCGTTTTTGATATTATTCGGGACCTAGCCCGCTGAACACCTTCATTAATAGAGTTGATCAAACTAATCTCTTGCTTTATGTTGGATTGTTAGCAGAGCATATGTATTTGACTCAACTAATAATTTATGTTTGCAAGCCAATAAGGACAGTGGTATGAGAGCACCAGTCATCTTTGGTAGGTACATTATATTCTTAAGAATTTTAAGTGAAGGGTTGTTAGGGTATTAGTTAATAGTTATAGTTAGTAGTAATAGGTATAGTTAGTAGTAATAGTTCCGGCTTAGTCAGAAATTTTTATTTGGTTAGTAAATATAAACTAAATAAAACAAGCATTTACTTGTATTTTCTTTAATAATAAGCACAAATATAATGTTCAAATTATTTATTAATCTACAGTTCTTTACTGAAGCCTTAGGAAAGATAACTGTAATAAACGTATTTGGTAATACCTACCTCTTAGTTCCATAACTATTTAATCTGTTCGTGTAAAAGCTTTTATTTAATCGATGAAACTATTGAAATCAATGAAAGCTCTTCCACCCAATCTTTAGATATCATCTTTAATTATAGACCTTGATAAGTATTAAATTGACCGTCTAGTTTTATATTTAAATTGTAATTCTATTTTCGTGTTTTAACATATGAATCTAAATCAAGAGATTTGTAGCAATTTATAAATAATGCAATCAGTGTGTAGTAGTGATATTTATCGACGATTTAGATTAGTAGCAATTCTTTGTAAAATTATGGGGACATTACCTCTGCAAAATTTAGATAAAACAGGCGACAAATTATTATTTCAATGGACATCAAAAGACTTCATTTATGTTGTTATCTTGCATACAGTTTGTTTCACAGCTGAATTTTATGCAACTGTGAGCTATTTAGAATTAAGTATGCTAATACTCAAATTCACTATGTATTTATTATGCTGGACCAGTGTAGTAATCGTATTTTATAAAGCTAAATGTATAATATCACTTTTAAAAAATCTCGAGAAAATAGAGATAGATATCAAATTTAAAAAATTACGAAAACCCAATCCAACGTTGAGAAATAAGTTAGTTTTTGTTCCGTACATTTTTTGCGCATTTGGTGCATTTTTAAGTTGTTTTATTAAGTATCCAAAATTAGGGACCTATAAAAATATACTGTCAGGTATTGGA
Source organism: Microvelia longipes (assembly GCA_018340805.1). Taxonomy (NCBI): domain Eukaryota; kingdom Metazoa; phylum Arthropoda; class Insecta; order Hemiptera; family Veliidae; genus Microvelia; species Microvelia longipes. The sequence goes on along the minus strand of JACMZG010000008.1, from coordinate 41,889,151 downwards.
TCGGGTTTACGAGTAAACGTTCACATTAGTCTCTCCATCCTTTATGTTTTCTTTGTCCAAGAAATCAGCAAATATTTTTACGTCATAAAAATAAGTTTGACTCGTAAACTAGAAAATTGTGATAGTAAGTTTTTAGAAGATATTAGACTACTTTATGGGAGCGTGGCTTCATGTGTTGAGTTACTAGAAGACTGTTTTGCATACATTATATTAGTCTTAGCACTAAGAATAGGTTTTTACATTGTCATATGTGTTGCATTTCTAATGAAATGCGACATAGGGATGGATGAAATATTTTCTAGGTATTTGTCCATATTTTGGGTCAGTGTGGATTTTCTATCAGTCGTTCTTCAGACTCATGAACTATCAAAATTAGTAAGTATGATGCATGGCATATTATTTATGAGCTTTTATAGTCCACCGCATTTTTAACCATTTTTAACAATTTGCGCATTTACCATTTTTGTAAAACGCATGGTTTATAAATTTTTAACCATATCTCCAAAAATAACCACGACTAACTAAAATTGACCCCATTAAACCAGAAATAACCTTTAATAACCAATAAAATAAAAAAAAAATACATGTTAAAGCTCATAAATTACTATGTAAAAGAAGGTTAGCTTATTTATAGTTTATGGTTATAGTTATTTTGTGGTTAGTATTGGTTACATATAGAGATTACCAATAGTCAGCATATTGAACGTGTTCATCTTATATTAATGTGTTATTCTTATATTAATAAAAGATACGAGTATATGTATCTCCACAGGGTATTATATAATTTTACAAGCATGTAACTCGCGTACTAATAATTTCCATATTTGTTATCTTTTTTTGTTTACAATATGAACTAATATGTTATGTAAACGGAAAAAAACATGGCTCAAGTAAAAATAACTTATTAAAATAAAGTTGATAATTTTTGTTTAGATAGTGGTTTTTGTTCGGTAAGCAGCTATAGTCATTATATATTATATAGATATATATCTATAATCTAAGCAATTTTAGGGCTTATCATCTATTAATCTTACTTCTAATATGTATTGATTTTAAATAATTAATTATTAATTTGATAATTTATTTAATACAATTTTAGAGCGCTGAATTAAATTTACAAAAGAATAGAATTTAATATTGCTATGTATTTTTTTGATGCATTTGCAAATGTTTATGAAAAAAAAAATTATTAAAATATTGAATCAAATTATAATATTTCCTTAAATAAATAATGAAAATTTTAAGTTTTAGTTCTAAAGTAGACTTGAATGAAAGAAAAATAATGATAGTTACAGTTCTGTTTACAAGTAATATAAGCTATATTACAAGTAAAATAAATTTGAAATTTAAATAAAATTTACAAAATACTATTCAATTTAAAGTAATTCATGAGAATATTTTTGAAATGAACAAAGTTGAACCTTTTCAATTATTTGAAATAAAATTAATTCATTACAATTCTAAGGGGTCTAATGTTTATAAAAGATTCAGGCAGATCGCTTTTGTATGCAAGTATTGTTTAACTTTGCCATTGGAAAATATTAGCAAGTCCAGTGACTCGCTTCGCGCGCCTGCAAGATCCTGGGACATGATACTATTCGTCATGTTACAAATTTCGTTTTACATAATTGATTATTTTTTTCATAAAATTGAATTCAAGGGAATTTTCTTTATTTTTAAAAATGTCATGTATATCTTCCATTTTTGCGTTATATTTTGGACTTATTACAAAATTAAATTTATACTGTCTCTATTTTTACATATTGAAAATATTAATTGTAAAATTAAAAACAATAATTTATCTATAACGAAAGAACCAAATCATATGAGTTTTATTGTTTGTTATATTGTCGTTTGTTTAACTCATTTTTTCATATCGTATAATATAGTTCTGGGTTTAGATGGATATCCTTGGTACGGAATACTTTTGTACCACGCTTTTTCCATTGTAGAAAATATCGTATCATTTTCTCCATATTTACTTTGCTTATTTTTTATTTATGAGATTCACTTTATTGCAATAATTATTAAATTAAATATCCGGAGAGTAGTGAAGTACATAGACATCAAGCTGATGGAGGAGCTGAGACTACTTCACGCAGAACTTATCTCGGCTGCTGATCTCTTCAGCAGTTGTTTCAGAGTTATAATACTTCTGTTATGCATTAGGATATCCTTCTTTTTCTTAGTTTGTGCTTTGTGTTTAATATTGCCACAAATGAGCATTGAAAATTTATCACGATACCTCTCAGCCGCAGTGTCTGTCATGATATTGGCCATAGTGTCCTTCAAAGGCCAGGCACTATCAAGTACAGTAAGCACCATAGCCAATTTTTTAAATTATTAAATTGATTTTGTTTTTACGATCCCTAACTTTAACATTAACTCGATACTTAAAAAGGAGAAGATAAGCTACTAGAAAGTTCTATAAAGCTTACTTTAATCATTCATTTTAGGTTACAATCCCTGTGATTCCCTATGTGTTCTTCATGTGCTTCTTTAATCTGTATGTGCTTTTTAAATATAAAGTAATTATTATTAAAAATTTACGCATTTTATTGAGCACAATTGCGCAGCCAATATCATTGGAAATTGATACATTCTTTCAAATAGTTATAATGCATACAATGTTTGAAACAAACTAGTGTGGGCCACATTGTGTTATTTTAAGATTTAGGGTTTTTTAAGAATTATAAATATGCTAGAATGGCTTGGTATACCTTCGCAACAGTAATAAAAATATAAACATAAGTATAAATATTACTATATTTTTTTTTGTTTTATTGATTAATTAATTTTAGATATAAATATATACCTATATTTCTTTTTTCCATCTCTATCAATAATTAACTAAAACTATCGTACTGCTACGTAATGGCTCAAAACGTTGAACTCTCATATCAGATTTTCAAGGAATAAATTATTCAAGTAATTTAGAACTTTACCTACATCAATAAATTAACACACCTTAATAGTACACAATAAGTTTTGTCCATAGTTCTATTCTTTTAAATAATGAATAAACATAAACATAAAAAGCCGTATAGACTCTCTGCTGTTACGCTAGAAAATTATAGAAACTCCAAGACAGGGACGTACTTGAGATTTCGTCACATTGCCTTACTGTGCAAATACTGTCTTTCATTACCTGTTGTAATTTCAAATGAAAATCAAGCAAGTCAACATATACATTCAAATGTTATTTCACTTTATACATTAATTTCCTTGTGTTTATACTTTAGTATAATGTATATTGACTATCATTTGCATAAAGACGAATTTATAGGAATTTTAAATGCAATAAAAATATCCACCTACCTATTTCACTATAGTGTCGTCTCCTGGAATTTTTACAAAGTTAAATTTATCATTACATTAGTAATTAAACTTGAAAATATCCAAAAGAAGTTAATGTTCTATAAATTATTTTTTCCTAGAGAGCCAAGGAATGCAAATATAATTATTCCCTATAGTTTGCTCTGTTCTTTACAGTTTCCAATAACGTACTATTTGATAGAAGAAAAGGTAGACTTGAAGACAACTCTGCTATCTTGTGGAATTTACCTGTTAAAAAATTTTGTTGGTTTTATACATAATTTAATGTGCTTATTTTTTATTCGTGAACTAAAATATTTTGTTATGGTGCTAAATTTTAATGCAAAGAGATTACTTTTCGGGAGTGAAAGTTTTATTGAGAGTATGCGATTGATTCACGCTGAAATTCATTCAGCTGCTGATTTGTATAGCCGATGCTTTGTTTACGATATTATTATGCTTGGTCTGAGAATTGCTGTGTTCTCTTTCTTCTCGGTTATATCTGTGTTCAGTCCTCACCTCATAGTAACCAACCCTTCCAGATTCCATTCATCTGCATTGACGCTGATGCTATTCATCACCATATGTTTGGAGAGTCAGTCGTTAACAAAAAAAGTCAGTTTTCCCCAGTATCTTTCCATGTAATAAGTCAAGCATCTTTTTAGCGAGTTTTTATCCCAAGCAGTTTCTTTCATGGGATATTTTTTTTATTTTCATAAACATTTTTAGCCTATATGTTTATTTAATGACTGAGGTTTGAAGTTTTTTGGATCAGAAAGAAGTGTGGGAGGGAATTGATTCCGTCCGGTCAAAGCTGAATTGGACCCTTGCGTTGTATATATATATAATATATATATAATATATATATATATATATATATATATATATATATATATATATATATATATATATATATATATATATATATATATATATATATATATATATATATATATATATATATATATATATGTATGTATGTATACGCCTATGTCAATGATATATGTATGTATACGCCTATGTCAATGACCTTTTGAAAATCTTTTTGGTTCAGTAGTGTTAAAGGGTGGGGAGGTAGTATAAAAGAAAGGCCACTACCTGTTGTTTCTGGTTAGCCTACTGTCCCACAAAGACTGGAATAAAATAGTCCCAAGGAACCACGGCGAGCAAAGCAGGTCCCACAAAGCGAAAAGACTTAAGCGATCGGGACCGGTTCTAGCTCAATCGAACTAACCTTTGCCATGTCGCGCAACTGGCAAGTAACTTAATTATGACGTCATCACCAATAAGTACTATACAGTGGGTGGAAGATAATTGTTCAACGCTGTACATCTATATTGTTATATTTATTTATACATCTATATGACCCCGAAAGAGCGATAGCAAGCCTCATAGGCACGGCCATGAAAATGCTTTAAGTACATGACAAAATGCTATGCAACAATAAACAATAATAAAACTATTAATAATATGAAAGAACAGCAATGTGGCCAGGTAGGCCACTGAGCTGCGAAGATCCTAAAGGCCGACACCGCACAGTGGCAACGAACAAGGCCCGTATTTTGTTAATCTACAGACTCTATATGAAGGGGCATACTTTATTAAAACCGTACCACTACAGTATATATTCATAATTCATATCAATGCTCTCAAACTCTTACTATTGCCGTCAATGCCAAATGGCTACAAAAAAGAATGGCTGAATAAAAACTGTGCTTATATACATTTATTATTTTTACATTTGTAATATAAACTTGTGTAAATATTCCATTAATTGCATTATTCCATTAAATATTCACCATAGATGCAAGATAGAATCATGTCAATTCATTCTTATCTCCATGTTGGATAAAATAGAATTGACATTATGACTTGATAAATAAGTGAACAAAAGGAAAATATATTTTTATTTCTAAATAAATAAATTTCTAGGCTTTGCAGATTCACAGAGGGGTTTTTCATTTATAAATTAATTTTATTTCTTTAATTGAGAGATTTTTCTTTGATGAAGTTTATTATTTCAGTTGTAGGGATTTCTTCATTATTATTTATAATTAAAATACTATATTTAATTTATGACATGTTTTCAGAGCCTGTCGATACTTGATGATATGTATGTACATCCCATAGAGCATTTAAACCCAGACATCAAATTTAAGGTCAGTTGTAGACATCGTAGTAAAGGACAAATTTTTGAGAACAAATAATTAGTCTCTTATAATTAGGCTGTTTCTAGTGTTTGATATTATAAATATTCTACCAGTGCCTCTAGTGTTCAAATTTTAAAGACCCAAATTTACCCTGACATCTTATTCAATTTATTTGATATTCATATTTTGTATAATTATTTGGTTTAGAATAGCTTTAACCCCTACTCAAATTAAATAACAACTAAAAATTTCGTGCTCACTAGTCATATAAAATAATCATAAATATTCAAAATGATTAAAATTAATAAATTAAGATAATTAAAAAGAAAAATAAAGGGCAAAAATCAAACACTTAATTTTCATAATCAAGTTGTTCTGTTTCAGCTAATGTACTTCCATTACCAAGTTAAAAGATTCCCCGTCAAAGTCTCCTGTGGGTTTTTTGATGTTAACATGTCTTTCTTTGGATCAGTAAGTATACAAAATTAAAATAATTTCAAGCTCAAAGAAATGGAGAAATTTAAGTCTCTAGTAAGAGGGATGCCAAACTTAAGTAACCGATATAAGAAAATAATATTTGAAATGGTGATGTGATGGTTCCCCATCACATCAGATTCACTACGCTCGTTGTACTAAATTTCAACTCAATGGGAATATTTTCCAAATATATTTTTTTTAAATGTACACATGTGATTTTATAAAAATTGAACTAATGCTGATAATAAGATGAAACTTGGCACATATGTTAGTCTTATACATGGCCACATTCGTACTGAATCTCATATTGAGCAAAATTTTTCCGCGTTTTATGATGAGTCATTATTGGGGGTTAATGACGTCATATAAAATATTTTCCGAATAGCTCAACTACACCTATAGCCTGTTTTAAGACAAAGTTTCTACTCTCTAGTATAAATATACAGTGAATGCTATGATGATAACAGATACTCACACTGACTGACAACTTTGAGAAAACCTCTTAGGAGGTCCTAAAAACACCTGAAACAGATAATTCAGGTGACATTCTAGTTTCGAATTTTTTTGTGAACACAATACTCTCCTATACTCTCCTACGGTGAAAATGAGAAAAAGTAAAAAGAATAGAGGTTGTAAATAAACAATAAATTGAAGGTACCATATAAAGATTTTCAAATAAAAAATATTTATTAGCTAAATCCTTTATTCATCATTTTGCTGGGCGCTTTTGTAACCTTAAAGCTTTAATCGTGGTGCGTTCTTTAAAATAATGGAACTGTTGCTTAGACATTTTAAGTTTGCACTAGATCTGATATATATCTTTTTGCTTTTGTTATTAGTACACGACGGTATTGCTGACTTATATCATAGCATTGGTACAGTTTAAGCCATTAATCATGAACTTTCTGGATAACAATGATGGCAATCCTGCCCAAACCAGTTGCCAGGATTGTGACAACGCAACTCTGTCTTATTCAACAGCTTCTGAATATTAAGATATGAAACAATTTCTTAAATAAATAATTTGCTTTCCAACCAGAAATATATAAAGAAGAAATAAAAAGTTTTCGTCTCTCCCCTCATTATAATTAACTAATAACAAAGCCGACTTCCAACCGTTAACGGTCGTCATCAGTGCCGTTAAATGTATAAACTTGACTCAAGTCTAGTTTGTAACATTAGACTCACTGGTAGACTACTGATCTCTATTTTAATATTTACCGGCACTAATGATGACCGTTAACGGTTGAAAGTCGGGTTTGTTATTAGATAGATATAATCAGTGGAGAGACAAAAACTTGTTTAGTTTTATTTGTTCTTATCATAGCGCTCCACGGCTCAATCCAAAATATATAAAAGTATATTCAATTGACTTTACAATGAATAAATTTGGAATCCCATCAGAGATACACAAATGAAGATTGACGTTTCAATGATTTCAGACTTTGTTATTATTATTAATAATAACTTTTATTTTAGGCTTTATTATTATTATTATTATTGTATCATACAAAATATACTACACGTAGAGATTTTTTTGAAAAAGTCGTTTGAGGAAGATATTACATTACACATTTTTAACATTTGCCGGTCTGCTTAAGTTTTGTTTTGAGAAATGATATTTTGTATGATGAAAAGGGTGCTATAAGTATTACTTCTACTATGTGTAATACTTGCTAGTGTATTACTTCCCAGATCTTGCAAATACCACAAGGTATTTTTGGGTAAGTTACTTTGGCAAAATATGATTGCTTTAAATAAGATTAAGTGTTTTCATGTAAAATCAATATATTTGTGAAACAAGGAACCGCAACTCATCAAAATACTATACAGCTGATTCAACCTATGCCAAGTGAAAAGGGTAAAAAGTGGAGTATAAAGTTAATATCAAGCTTACTGATAAATAAATAATTTATTATCGACAAACTTTATAATACATTAAAATTAAACATTTTCATTGATTTTTTTTTTATTAAAATAACAATTATTTTTTTACAATAGATAAAAAGTTATACATTTGTAATCTACGTAAACAAAAGATGCATATCATTTAAACTAGCCTAAAATCACAGATTATGTTAAAACCTAATTATTATCAATCACATTATGTACTCTGATTAATATTTTATTAACATAAAATATTATAAATCTATAAACGAATATATATATATATATAATATATATATATATATATACCAATCTTTTATAATAATAACTTACAGGAGGTGAAACGAAGAGATTAGAGGGGTTTTGAGAATTATCGACGTATGTCTTCTTCGGTCAGGTTAGGTTGGGAAGTCCCGAGTGACTTCCCAACCTAAACTGACCGAAGAAGAACATATGTCGAAAATTCTCAAAACCCCTCTAAATCTCTTCGTTTCACCTCCTGTAAGTTATTATTATAAAAGATTGTTATGTTATACTTTATTATTTTCCTTTTTCCTTTGTAATTATTATATATATATATATATATATATATATTATATATATATATATATATATATATATATAAATATAATATATATATATATATATATATATTATTCATAAACCACATGTATATTTATCTGATCATGGTTATCTCTACATGACTCAGCAGACGCATTAAACGACTGACTCAATAAAATTAAAAATGATAGCATTTTTTTTTAAGTCTGAGACTTAAAACAATAACACGGCCATTATTACTTATTAATCCCTTTTATTATGTTATTATGCTGAATAACTAAATAATTCTAAGGTAATTCCAAAGGATTCATTAATTAAAAAATCCCGAGATGCAAGTCAAGATAATTATTAATTTTAATCCTGAGGTTTTTAATGCTAATTTTTATCCCGAGATGGGATAACTTAACTATATAATTACCGTTCAAAAAATTTCGTATAGAAATTAAAAAAAACATTTATGAAGCAAATATCATAATGTTTCTTCTTAAACAGTATACAAATTAAAAAAAAAAATAGTTCAAAATGTTTGCTTGTTTTAATTGGCAGTAGAAGGGTATCGGAAAACAAGTCGTCAAAATTGTTATAACCCATGTTTTGCACATTCTATTTTAAAGTATACTATACCATGCGCTTAGTATTAACCATACTTAATAAAAACCGTCCAACTGACAACAATACCAGTCCATTAAAAAATAGCACAATATGGTTTTTAAGAAAACTGTGATAAACCAAAAAAAAAGAAATGATTTATGAAAAATTTTTTAAATCTGACAGCTAAGATTATAAAATCAGTGCTGTCTAGAACCTACATTATTCAGTGACACATAGATTTATAAATCCTATTTTTAATAACTCAATTATGTTGGCTGAACTAAATTAGTTTTCTGTTCAAGAAAATCAGATTAAACTTAATATTACCCTGTTGTTTTCATTATTAAATAAAGACAATATCAATGTTATATATATATATATATAATATATATATATATATATTATATATATATATATATATATACATATAATATATATCCAAGCAAAGATTTAAAGATAAACATGAAAAGATAGATATAATAGAGTATGATTATGTTTGCGTACATTTTAAAATAATTAAATTTGCATTTTATTAGTCATAATTATATTTAGTACTTAATTATACTTATTGTTATTTCTCTTAATGTTTTAAAAAAAATTGCAAATATCAATTTTATACCAAATTAATGAGATATCTAGTAAATCTTTATTAATGAAGTCTGATATTTATTATTACAAGAGATCATGAAAATAGTTCTTCAAAAATATTTACAATTTACAGTATTATTTACATTTTACGCTATTTATGTACAATCTACAATTATATTTACATTTGATAGATATTTCAGTATTTTTATTAAATATAACTATTTCGCTTCTATTTCTCTACTATTTAATTTAAAGAAATCATAGTTAAGGAAAAATGACTTTTTAGAAGTATAGCGACTCATCAAATACTGACAAGTTCTCTTTAATTGAACATAGTTGATTTATACATTTACAAAAGTAAACAGTTGGTAATTTTTAACCTATGTTATTGAGAAAGTGAAAAAGAGAAATTAGTTTGACTAGGAGGAGGCGAGTGAGAAGGTGAGTGATTACTAGAAGTTCCGCAATTTTTCGAACAGCAGCATCTTCTAGGGGAATTACCTCCACCCTCACCATTCTCCTTTTTATGTTTGACTCTGCGGTTCTGGAACCAAATTTTAACTTGTTTTTCACTGAGTCTAAGGCCAGTAGCTATTTCAATTCTTCTAAGCCTAGATAGATACATGTTTGCATTGAATTCTCTTTCTAGCTCTAATAGTTGTGTGCTGGTGAAAGCAGTTCTGATTCTCTTGCTTGACCCTCCATCACTATGGCTTTCATCATCACTCCATCTGTTGATACTGTAGTCTTCTACAAAACAAAATTTTACAAGAAACAATTAGCTAATTGCAAATAATCATTTTTTTTTATTTTTAAGCATATGTTTTAAAGCTACAATTTTTCTACCATAATTTCTAATAAAAAACCCCCTGATTATAAATCAAGAAATTAGTTTCAATAATAATCAATCATATTTATTTTCTCTTCTAATTCAGATAATAAATATTTCGTTTTTAACCATAATTAAGTCTTCCATCATGATTCAGTCTCTCTATACGCGAGAACTATGCCAGTGGTGGCCTCAGAACACATATGAAACCATTATAAAACGAATTATAGCTAAAAATAATATATCCATTTGGCTAAGGTTCGTATTGGCTGTTTTATCCAAATCAGTTTACTCTTATGGTCATTACACAATCATACAAAAACAAATAAATAAATACTTTATTCAGTATTCAAAAACGTTTGTTTTTTCATTTTAATGTGGTGAAACGTAGACTTTTAGAAAAAAAAATTTTCTAAAAAAATTGTTTTAACAGCATTGATATATTATGTTTATTTTACTCTTACTCGGGTTTAAATATAAAATAATAATTAATATAGGGTAAAATTAAATATAAAATAATAATTAATGTAGGGTAAAATTAAATATAAACTTATAATTAATATAGGGTAAAATTAAATATAAACTATAATAATTAATGTAGGGTAAAATTAAATATAAAGTAATAATTAATGTAGGGTAAAATTAAATATAAAGTAATAATTTATGTAGGGTAAAATTAAATATAAACTAATAATTTATGTAGGGTAAAATTAATTATAAAGTTATCCTGTAAACAAGGTTAGCAGCCACATTCGAGCTCAAAAGTAGTCACGTGACTTAAGAAGTCAGTCACTTAAATACTCTAACTTGGTATTTAAAAAACTAGCTGTACAGAGTAGGAAGATGTTACGACAGGTTTAAAAGATTCAGCTATGAAGTAGATTGGATAAACAAGAGATTTCACTTAAATGAAAATTGATCAATCATATTTTATATAATCGCAGTAACTGTATTGGTTTTAATTTGGAAATTTAAATGATCATGATCTTAAAGTTAAAAAAATCCTGAAACAAATATTTATGCTGAAACCTCCGCGATTTTTAGGTTGAACACAATTCTTTTCCTTATACCAACGGTAGTAGGTGAGGAAAAGTAAAAAGTGACAATCCAACAAAAGTGATAATTTATTTTCACCACTGATAGGAAATTTGAATTCGACTGGGAAAAAGGAAATATGATGTTAACATTAAATTTTTCAAGTGGTTAATATGATGAGTGACATCATAACAGCCAACATATAAACCCTCTGAAATTATTAAATATATCTTACAATTAAATACAATTTAATAAACTTAAACAAAATAGTTCTAGCAAGGAGAGGATAATATAGGATTTTAGTACTTACGGGGTGATGACGGAGATGATTGTCCATCTGATTCCATTTTAACAGGAGGTAACACAGTTTGCTCGGATTTGACAGGTTGGGGCCTGAACGGGCTCGTTGGATAAAATCCTCTCGGCTGAATATAAGCCTGAACAGGCGGGTAAATAAAGAACTGAGGCCTTGTGAACCCAGCTGATGTTGGAGTGGCCGGCGGAGTCAAAGGACACTTGGTATCGACTCCAAGTAAAGAGTCGATTAAGAAAGATCGCGACATCGCTAACAAAATAAGTCGTAAACTATCGGTGGTGGTGCCAAAACAACCCTCACAGACGGACTGACTGATGTGTTCAAACTATCAACCCTCCGAGTTCAAAGTACACACCCCTTATTTTTGCCACACCCCCCGGCCCTTATGTCCTAGAGCTACCCAAGCGCACCCTATTTTAAAATATGGAAATAAAGTACGTATCTATTAGACTTACACGGAAAATCATCAACTGTATTAAATTGATACAAGTGGTAATTAATTACGAGTACTTCCTTATTAGAAATTTAAATCTAGATAATTTCTCTCTTCATTTAAAAGAATAAAAATTAAAAATAAAAATTTTATTTTAACTGGCCAGGAAAATAAAAATATTATTATTATTATTACAAAAAAGTTTATATTTAATATAAAATATTATCAGTATTAGTATCTATTAGTGCTGTAGACAAATAAATTAGGTTTCAATAATGAAGTATAAAATGTTATAGTTGGGGGATGTCTGGTTAAATGCTTAGAATACTTTATTTATAAGCATATTGGTATTCTCTATACTACTTTAGGAATGAAGAAAAACTATTGCCTTCAACATGTAAATCCAAAGCCGTAATTGCACTATAATCATCCGTTTCAGGTCGTCATATGTAAAAATAAAAAATTCAGCGAATCGAGTATAAATATGACACCAATCTCCCTCTCTAAGAGACGAGTAGATCCACTAAAATTCATTTTAATATGAAGAAAAAATTGGGAAAATATAAACTTCGAATTTTCATACGTCTTATAGCTTTTAAGTTTTTTTATCAATTTAATAAAATATAGCTAGATCGCTTACAAAATAATATAAGAAAGAGTATAAAAAATGTAATGGCTTCTTAACTTTAAGTTTTAATATATCGGGAAAAATATGTATTTATTAGTCATAACGTTTATCAAACAGTTTGCTTACACCAAAAATATCAAATTAACAAAATAAAATAAAAAATATACATACATACAATATATATAAATATATATATATATATATATATATATATATATATATATATATATATATATATATATATATATATATATATATATATATATATATATATATATATATATTCTGTGAGAGTGAAAACAAATCACTGATCCCTTTATATCAAAATTATATCTAAAACAAGTGAAAGGTACATTATTTATAAATAAATGTACAATATTAAGCAAACAAAAAACAAAGGAAATTACATATATTATCCATTATATGAATAAGTTTATGAACATCCTTCGTATATCTGACAAATTAAAAATAGACATGATAATACAATTAAAAAAATACGGATGATATACTTAACATAATGTTGTAAGATCATTTCAAATATAAAAAGTTATTATTAATAACCCAATAGTTAATAACAGCAATTAAATAAAAAAATAAAGATAAGAGAAAAAAAGTTTATAAAGACATCAAAATTGGATATAATTTTCTTTATTTCAGTTGCATTTAAAAATAAAAAAAATATATATCAAAGACAAAATCAGTAATTATTTATGTAAATATTAACTATAAATAGCATTTTTAGTACTTCTTATCGCGCAACAGGAATCATCAAAATCATTCAAATTAGATGAGTATTGCATTTTTTCAATAGGGGAATATTTAGCATAGTTTGAATAGTGAAAATTAGTGTTAAAATGCAAAAGGTGTCTAGTATTACTTGAGGGACATAAAATTTTATCAAGATTAAAATCTGAGTATTTTGTAATTAATGGTTATTTGTAGTGTTGTTAAGGAAGCAACAACTCTTCTGGACGACAAGGTGGTGAGATTAAGAAGAGAGTATAATGATGGGTAATCTATTGTTTCTATGGAACTACTTATTTTATATCTCAAAAACTTTTTTTGTACTCCAGTGCCTCAGCATACATTTTATAAATTGGAGACCAAATAATAGAATTAAACTCCAGCTGAGATCAAACTAAAAAGACAAAGAGAGTTTTTAAGGAGTTAACATTTTTAAAATATTTGGTTGTTCTTATCCTAAAAACTTTATACAATTGATATGGGCTCCAAAGGTAAATTTATAATCAAATAATATCTCTAGCTTCTGTTAAAGATTTTATATTGCCATTATTTAGACTATATTGAAATACAATGGGGTCTTTCATTCTGTAAAATGATATACTTTGGCATTAAAGAAAGTTTAAAGGTAAACAATATTCAATAGACCACCTGACTACCCTATCAGCATGTCTTAGTAGAACTAAAAGATCAGCAAATTTTATAATTTTATATAATTTATCATCAGCAAAAATTAGTATCAAAACATGTATGAATATTACCACTAAATCATAAATGATTAAGGATGTGATTGTTTAATAAATAAATTTAACAAAAATGGTCCTGGGAGCCCTGTGGTACTCATGATTGTTCCACAAAGCTTATATTAATTTAGAGATTCGAGTTTAGATAATAATTCTTGGGAAGTTAGAGACAATCTATAAAGTTGGCATGTATGTTTTTTAAAAAAAAAAAAAACTCATGTGGAAAATTTCAGAGCACTTAGACCTCTTAGGTGGGTCCATTGTGCCATCCTAAATGAAAAAAAAATAGATAAATAAAAAAATAGAAATATATAGGTGATAATATGATAGATAAATATTACTAAATATAAATAGAGATAAAAAGAAGATAAAAGATATGGCATGTATGTTAGTCGTATACATAGTTATGCGTGCCAAATTTAAATCTGATCGCATACTTTTTTCATATTCTATGAAATTTTTGTGTCATTATTGCAGGTTAATGACGTCAGCGGTAGACTGATTTCAGTACAAAGTTTCAACTTTCTAGCATAAATACACAGGGAGCTAAGATGATAACAGACACACACACATATAGAGTAACATTTTTTTACTAGTTTATTGCACTTGGATCCTAATTTAGAAAAGTTAGCATAAAAAGAAGTGTCACCACTTAGCTTATACTGAATATGAGTAATTTTTCTTTGATAAATTAGCTCTGTGAGTTAAAAAGTACCATTTAAGAAATGGGCTTTTCTTCAAAAACTTTTTTGGTACACTTTTGTCATTGTAGTCCTTAATAATAGTGCAAAACAATTTAATTCAACTATCAATTGATAATGACCAATGGAAAAATGACCAGTCTAAAGATTTAAAGATATTAAAAAGTTTCCTAAAGTCAGCATTTTTACAGACGTAGACGGTAGCTTGTTTTTGAGAAAACTCATAATCTAATGTATGATGCAGTCTTTCCCGTAAACTGAGATGAAGGGAATCTGAAATGACTAAGTTTAGTTCACAGCTAATAATATTGGCATCACTTTAACTAGATGAAATCAAGTCTAAACATCTATTATTATTATTTGGTATATTATTATATAGCTCTAAATTGAATATAGATAGTAAATCTATAAAATACTGGAACAACTATCACTCAAGTTAATGTAAGAACCATCGTCATCATCACTCCAAAATAGTTAAGGCAAATTATAGTCCCTTGTCAAAATAAGGAAGGCTTTAGGATAAGTTAAGGTAAGTTGTTCAACATATTCACTATATTCTTCTACATTCTTGGAATGTAAACACAGCCAAGAATCACATTTTATTTACTAAATTTAAGTTTTAAAAAAATTTGCTCAATATTATTATATTTTGGGATTGTAAGTTCAGTTTTAATTTGTTTTTTACAGCAATTAGAATAACTCCACCGTTAGATTTATGACTCGAATCTTCGTTACGATCTAGCCTATAAATATTATATATTTCCAATCCAAGCTCACTGTTGTTCATACTATTGTTAAGGTTGGTTTAAGTCAAGCACATTATTTCATAATCTATGTGAGTTTATTACATTTATGAACATTCATACTTAACTCATGTAATTTTGATTTTTAATGTTTTGGTAATATATATGGGTTTGTGTGTGTGTCGGATGTTTAATGAATTAAAACTAATAAAATACTAGGCTGCTAAGTATATGACCATAAGTATTTTAGGTATAGGACAGTATATTTTTCATATTACATAATTGAATGGCTTGCACTCATTTTATTAGTAGAGAGTAGTCTCTTATTTTTCATTATCAAGTAAATATATATATATATATATAGTTTTATTACTTTTACTGTTTTAGCTAGTTAGTCAGTTAGTCAAAACTTTGAGCATTTGCAAGTTTCCAGGAGTCCCTGGTGAACCGTATGATACTAAATAGGAATTTTTAGTAGAAACAAAATAATTTAAGTAAAAAAAATAAGCGGTTTTATTGTATTTAATAGAATTAGGTTATTGCCTACATTAGCAAAACTAAACTAGAAACCTAATACATATTTAGAAAACTAGCTCTCATTATTTTCTATCGCATTAACAAATTAAATAAAAAATGACAAAGGAACGTCTCTTTAAATGTGATTTTATTTAAATTAAAAGTGATTTCAAAACATATTCAAAATAAATGTCATATGGAAAAGTACGTGTTGAACTTAAAGCAGCATATTTGTCATCAGGAACATCGGTATTGTAAATAAATTTAGGGTCTCGAGCAATTGCAAAAAGTATTGGTAGGAAAAGATTTGAAATGAATAGACTTTTAAATGTAATTTTCATTCCTTATATACATTTTTATTCCATATAATTATTTAATATGGTATAAAGGATCGTTTTGTGTGGCACTAAATTAGTGTGACACGCTTCGCTCGTCCTCATATAGTAAATACAATTGTTTTATTCCGAGCGGTCACCCATCTAAGTACTGACCACTCTAGATATTGCATAAATTTTATAATCCCACAAATATCATAAATATACTCGTCATATTAAAACGAGATTTAGAGTACTAATTTGTACCGAATTTCAACCTAATTGGATTATTTTCTGATTTTTGACTATTTTTTTAAAAATCGTATACAAAAGTCATTTGATAAAAAATGAACAAATGCTTAGCATATATGTTACTCTTATTATATTTGATGTGCATGCCAAATTTCAATCTAATCGCATAATTTTTACGTGCAATGATTTTTCGACATTTTCGCTCAGTCATTATTACAGGTTAGTGACGACATAAAAATTTATTTTCCGAATAGCACAACTACAGCGGTAGACTGATTTTTCTGCAAAGTTCAAATCTCAATAGCAATTAATATATTATAAGTAAAAATGTAATTATTGATTTTTGGAAGGTGTTATATTTTCAAGGTATTCAGTATAAACCGCTTATTAATTTTTGTATATTAACAAAATAATCCTGTCTCCATTAACACCCAGTTTATATTCATGCTAAATTTACTAATTAATATACATTATTAATATTACTAACCATTAAACATATCCGTTATATATTAGCTTCCTTTATATTAAATTAAAAGTAGATATAATAGGAAATACGTTTCATTTTCGGACAACAATTGTTTTTCAATTATTTTTTGGCATTTTTATTTTATTAAAAAAAAAAGAAATAATAATAATCTAAACAAATTGTTAACCTTTAAAATATAGAATAATTATAAAGATAGGCTTATTAATATGAATAAGTTTAATACATAAATAATATAAATTATTACTTAATTAAAGTAAAAATACGGAAGAAGATTTAAGTGGTTATACAAAATTATTTCAGGTCAAACAGCCCCTAGTCATACCCGAGTACAGTCGAATAGTAGTTAGTGTCCGTGCCAACACTAAATAGTCTGTAAATTTAATTCTATTTATTATTTTACCTTTATTGAAATTTATTTTACCCTTTCTCTTTAATTTTTTATTTTAACTTCTACTTTTAGTTGAGTAATTTATAGGTTTATTCCAAATTAAACGTAATTAGTACATTGACTACTAAGCTATTAATTTTCACTTAATGTTATTTAAAAATATTGTTTTATGAATAATAATGAGTCCTTTAAATAGTTATAAATCGCTTATGTTTTGATCAGTTGTGTTGATGCAGGTAATTCACGTCTAGCTAGTAATATCTTTAAAATTAATGTAAGTAAAATTCTTTATCCTTTACGTGTTTTAATTAACTGTTCATCGTTTATGTTACACGTCCATTGTATTAAAACATGTTGTTTTGTTGGGAACATATTATTCAAAGCTGCTTTAAATTAGGCTTTAGTGGTTCCTACTTAACTAAATATTGATAGCCATGATATACGAGTACGCCAATTTAATTTGATTCAGGTTTTACTTAAACACCGCAACGAGAATCAATTTATTCGTATTCAATAATCTTTAACTAAAATTATTATTTTAGGTCAAAGATAATAATTGAGACCCAAGACCTTAAGTCTCCATTATCTTGGGTACCATGCGCCACAGACTTTATCCTCCGCTCGTCTTCAAGGAGAAATTCGGTCCTTGTTCGCTACAAGGCGTCGACCCCACTGTCCCCTTCGCGGCCGGGAGTGGTTATATATATTTATTGGCAACATGGCATTTTTTTGATTGATTAACGAATTTTCATTGCCTCGCCTCACAACCCTGTATACCGGGCCTATGAGACGGCTGTTTTAGTTTTAACATTTATTGTTACATTGTGCTATGTATCTAGCGAGTTATTATTGTCCTGTCTATCTGGTACAGTAGAGTAACCAACGTCGAAAAATAGGTGGGGCCTTTCTTCTATACTACCTTCCTAAGAAGGTATTCCAAACCAAACAGATATTCCAAATCAATTGGGTTTCAGCTCAATAGGACCATTCTCAGTGACGCTATTGCCCTGAAGGGGTCATATAGAAAAAATAAATAATAAAACAAGCCCATGCAAAAAAAAATACATATGATTCAGATAAACCCCAGTTTCGTATATTTTTGCAAAAAATACTTTCCTACATACCTTCGGTATAAATGGGGAAAAGTAAAAATTATATAAAAATATCAGATTTAAAAAAACCAATAGAAAAATTGTAAAGGTTCGTAATTCTGATACTTTTTGGAATAAATCTGAAATTCGGAAACACCGAAACGTTAAATTTTTTGTTATAAACATATTTATAACTTATCTATCAAGTTCGATGTTCTATGAATAAGATTTATATCATTTCCATGTTATAAGTTTGCAAATTATATTTGTTAAATACTAAATTTTTGAAAATCAGTAATATTATAAACTGAAAATTAGTGTCAAATTAGAGTGTTTTCCCAGAGGGAAACAGATCGTTTATTAAAAATAGTTAAACAGAGTTATAGTTTGAGTTTAAACATAAATATAGTGAATGTTTAAAATCGTCTGACAGCTAGGATAGGCCTGGAGCATTAATTTATAACCTTAATAGTGACTAAAGAGTTACATTGTATTCCTTTATGATTATCCCTTTATTACTGGTTTTAAACATCATTTCAATCATACGTCAGATAAAAAAACCATCCTGCAGTATAGCCAACCCTATTTAATAATGAAGATTCGTTACTTAGATATACATTTACAAGAAGGGTACAAGACAGTAGCAATTATGCAAGGCTTCCAGGGTGGGGAGAAAAAAAAATAGTTTTTCATAAAAACTACCCCTTTCACTTTACCATCTGGTAAATACTGGAATACTATTGGTCATTACTAAGGGTGTTCTTGAACCAATAAGAAACAAGCTCTTTAACATATCTGTGACGAAACAACCCTTCTTGTAATAAAAAGAACACAAAGAAGGACACTTGAAATGAAACGGCAAATATTTAATTAAAATCGGTTCTCTTAGTAGTTAAATAGTTTAATGGGGTTTTATCTCCCTATTATTAATTTTTCACAATATGCTTATTGTATAAAAACAAGAATAATAAACTAATATTTGTCTCCCTCCCTCGTGTGACAGATAATTGGGTGACATGTGTAAAGTGAAGCAATTAAATTTCACGCAACACTGCTCTTATTTAATAGCGTTTGAATTCCGATCCGAACGCAAGACGATGCCTCACAAAGTGTTGATATCAACCTCCTTCCCCGAGTAATCCTTTGTTTATTTATCAAACCAAAAAACTAATTTATTGCTAAAATTAATGATTTAGCTTAACAAATGTTGAATGCTAATTTAATATTGATTTCAATAATTTAAATAAAACAACTGCAGTTACACCCGCTATTTAATTTATAAATGTGTTTCTAAAGTAGGCAGCTGTTACGAAGGCACTTTACAGCCTCAAATTTATCAGTACTGTACGTGATATTATTGGTAAGGCAATAAATAAGCAAGAGCCCTTTGGTATCTTGCCTTAAGCTTCGGCGCTGAGGGCCGCTTCCCAACCATCGGGCCTTCCATTGACCGCTTCGCGGCCTCATGAATTAGTCTTGTAAGTGGCATACACTACGATATAAGCGAATTTCTAAATGTAAAAGTATAGAAACGTGATTTGAATGCATAAAGCAACATATGTAACACAATAAAATCGTAAATAATGCAAATTATTTAGGTCTTCCGGTGGTGACCGCGTCAATGTAGATGAAAAATCCAACGTTTCACGTCTACTGTGGGAGGCATCTTCAGGGATGTAGGACATCATGGATAGACTGATGACATGGACATAAGTTCAGTTTTATAGAGTATTGAGCATTTATCCATGATGATCCCGGAAGATGCCTCCCACAGTGGAAGCGAAACGTCGGATTATTCATCTACATTGACGCGGTCATCACCGGAAGACCTAAATCTTCATGACAATAACCACGGAAGCCTACGCAGTTTATTAATGCAGACTATATAATTAAACTTCATATATTAGTTTATCATATTTACATAGTAATATATGTAAGTTAAATTTCAGCCTGTATCCTGTACTAGATATTTTCCAGGATATGTGTAGGTTTAGGATAAGGAGGGTTAATGACGTCATAGACATTTCATATCCAATACGGTTAAGAACATTAATATGGAAATTTTTGTGCCAAGTTTGATTCAGATCCGAAAAAGTGTTCAAGAGGTATCGTGATCCATAGAAATTTTACCCTGCATAATGTGTTTATCATATATAGCAGTATATTATGTATCAAATTTCAGCCCGATCAGATATATTTCGAGGTCTTGTGACATTTTTCCGAGTCAGTATTCTCGGTTGATGGCTTTAACTTATTTATTACATTTATTTACATAAGATGACCATTTATTTTCAGTAAAATGTAAATATAGTTTTTACATCAGGTTCGCAATTTATTCTCGGCGTTTCGCGCCTTGACCGCTCCGCGATGTTGGCCACTCAAGCCGCTTTCTGTCCCTAGGATCTCCTTGTAGCTGTGTCGCGGCCACATCTTTGTTGTCTTGTATGATTTTGAAAGATTCTAAATAATTATTTCAAGAATTTAAAGTTCACGATATAGACATGTTATATAACTACAAACAAACAGTATTTGTTAAAAAAAATATTGAAATATAAAAAAATAAAACATACAAGACTAGACGAGTAGATGGAAATAAAATAGTAGAACTACAGCCGCCCCCAGACTTGTCTCCTTCACTGCTCCCAGACATTATACTTTACTTCCCGACAATATTTTGAATACCATTCCGTTTAAAACTTTTAAAAGTAAATTAAAAATATATTTAAGCCAGAGCTGATAAAAGTTTATTTTATTTTAATTTTTTAGTCTTAGCACAAACATATATTTTAACAATGAGTTTAATAATTATTGTAAAATGGTATAATCATTTAAAATGATTGATATGCGGTTTGATAAAAATACATTATAATATAATAATAAAAATAATTAGATTTCACGCTATACAGTTAAAAAAAGATATGATTTCATGAAAAGTTAGTACTGACTCAGTGCCGCGCTCGAGCTTTGCTCCTAAGGCTGTGCAATAAAAATGCTTATTTTTGTGTATTATTAATATCTGATGTTTTTTTATTTGTAAATGTTATAATCAAATGTGTGTGAATATTGTACATTTTAAATAAATAAATAAAGACATAAATAAATTTTTTGTTTTATTATTATTTGTTTCGTTACGTGACATTTTGCTATGTATTTAATGAATTTTCGTCGTCTCGTCTTACAGCCCGCTCCGAGAGCCAGAGAGACTTCAAGTGGCCTCTTCGAGTCTAACAGTCGTTATTTCATTATTCATTATTACATGTCATTTT
This sequence comes from Microvelia longipes, assembly GCA_018340805.1. Lineage (NCBI taxonomy): Eukaryota > Metazoa > Arthropoda > Insecta > Hemiptera > Veliidae > Microvelia > Microvelia longipes. The sequence goes on along the minus strand of JACMZG010000008.1, from coordinate 41,867,099 downwards.
ACTATGTATCCAGCGAATTTACATTGCCTCGCACAGGCCATATCGAGCCTCACAGATGAAACTGATCTAATCTATTTAGTTTGCCGTCTAACTGAATATTCAATCCTTTGTTTTAAGGCTATTTCAAGTTAATTTTTTTCATTACGTCATAACTTGGATATATTTTTACAAATAATACGACACAAAAACCCCCCGAAATCTCGCCATATCCCAAATTTTATTTTGATTTGAGGGAGCCTTCGAGAGTTATTATTCGCCATAGCAAAGGTAGAACTTGTAAACACTCACACACACACACACAGATATATATATATATATATTATATATATATATATATATATATAATATAATATATTATATATTTATTTATTTATTTATTATTAACATATATACATTTTTCGGACGTATATTTTTGCTATCAGGAAGCCAAACTGATTCGATCTCCCAATCCCCCTTCTCACTACCGTTCTTCGAACAATCTGATAAGCGTCATTTTTATTATGAAAATTTGCTAAAAGATAGCAAGTAGAATTTTTAGTTATGTATGCTAAAAATTCTCTCTGAGTAAAAAGACCAGATATTTAGCAATAAAGATTAACATTTTATTTAACATTATTGTTTGCTTAAATATTGCATAAACGTGATATGATCAAAGAATGTAAAAGCTTAAGTAACATTGTGTTTTTAAGTATCGATTGTGTAAAATCTAAAATAATATATAACAAAATTTGTATTGTGAAATTTATTTAAAACCGACTACATATTGATCTCCTCGTAATCTTGGATTAAGGATCACGCAACCTTTTCAATATATACTATTTTTTTAACAATCATTAAATTTTTTAAAGTTTTCGTAATGTCACTATTTAGTGCAGCTTATAGGTAAGATTATAACCCGTTCAGCGTTTTCAAATAAAAGGATTATGGTTCAAATCATTATTGACACATTGTTGAAAATTCAATAAGATTTTGTCTCTTTATTTTAGTATGATTTTAATCTTATAAAACAGTTTACAGAAATAAAGGAATTCTTGTAGGGATGAATTTCAGTAGAAAGAATACTATATGTTACCTGTAACCAACTGCTATTGTATTAAGCAGATAATCTCAGAATTCTTGAAGTGTGCTCAAATGCTTATTTGGGTATTTAAGTTGGTTTACAATGTATTGATACACCCCCTTCACTCCTTTGTGTAGCTGTAAGACAAATTGTTTAAAGACGTATTGTCTGTCGTATTGTTGTGAAATATAAAGTTTCAATAAAGAAGAATAATAAGTAACAAAAGTACAAAACATTATAAACAAAAGTGAGAAGTGACGGGGGTGTGCGAGGTATACCTGGGTTAGGCTTGTCTATAGCAAAATCAATGTTTACTTCAATTTACAATCTACTGTTTACACGCCAATGATTTTACTTTAAATCTTTTCTCTCTTTTCAAGCCTTGAATTTTTATTTCTACGCACTTGATGAAGCGGAAAAACTAAAGAGAAATGTTGACGATTTCGTGGGTAAAGTAGGGAAAACATTACTTTTCCCAGGACACTCATATGATTAGGAAGATAAGTTGCTCTCTCTTAGTTGTAAATGATTCCTTAGTAAACAACCTGATTTAAGTTTGTTTAGTGACCTCGTCTAATTTTTTTTGTAGTTTTTTTTGGATTTTACATTGGACGTACACCTGTACCTAAAACCTTTTAAAAAATAATCTAGGAGTTTCCTAAATTTAGAGAAAACTTAATAAAGTAGATTATTCAGGTGAATTCCTCGATTCAGATTTTAGTACGAACACAATACTTTTCGTGATATACCTACGTTATATTATTGAGGATAGTTAATATGATAAAACTAAATAACACTAAATTTCTAATGGCTGAAAAAAAATTGTGCTCACAATATTAAAATGCAATTAATTTATTCGTATAAAATGTAATTGTGTTTAGAAAAGGCGCAAGTAGGTAAAGTCTGTTGTAGAACTATATACAACCACAACTAACTTTAAGTTGTAGCTGTAGAGCTGAGAAAATAATGGATTAATATTTTTTAAATAATGCATGATCGGTCTAAAGTCCACCATTCGACTAAAGCTATCACGGCACCACGATTTAGGTCGATTTGCATGAACTAATTTAAATTTTTTTAAATAGTAAATTATCGAAGTATGTATCTTTGTTATTTATGCAATAAATGGTTATTTATTTATTTAATGCATGTTCGGATATTTTATCTAATAAAGATCATTTTGTAAAAGTGATACAACTACATTAAAAAGTAATTGATTTAAGCTGGAACAATAAAGCTTCACTTAACTTAACTTAATGTTGTGGAAATCATATTAACGTATGAGAAATAAGTTTTAGGAATGAATAAACAACTGATAGCCCATTAAATGAGGAATCATTAGTTGTCTTTAAAACGAGTAATCTGTATTTCGAGCTATAAATGTTAACATATGCTAATATAAAAATCAGGCACGGGGTACCTCCAAAAAGTTTTCTTTTTGGATGTATCCTATCGACATAGGATTCTTTGTGCTTATTCTAACTATTTTGAAATCGTTTTACTCGTCTTCAGAATATACTAATCGCTAAATCTACAGTAGCACGTCTTCAGACTCGCTTCCTTCTCCCTCAGACAGTAAAGAAATTCGTTTTGTTTCCAGCGGTCACTTATCCAAAAACTGATCACGATCGACGCTGCTAAACTCTTATATCCAACAAAAACCATAGATAAACTTGGCGTAACCAAACTTGGTATACTTATTTACTACATAAAAGAATACTTGTAAGAAATTTTAACTCTATTGGATTATTTTCCAATGGATTTGTCCAGTTTTTAAAAAACGTATATAAGTTATTCGGTAACAATTGAACTAATGCTGATAATGAGATGTAACTTATCATATATGTTTGTCTTATATATGCCTAAATACCTACCAAATTTTAAACTAAGTCATTATGGCAGATTAATGACGTTATAAGAAAATATTTTCCAGATAGCACAACTAGACCCAAAGATTAATTTTTCATAATATGTTTCAACTCTCCAGCATAAAATCGATTCGATAGCAGACACACACAGACAGATAACTTTGTGAAAACCACTTAGGAAGTCGCATGAACACCTGAAACGGATAATTCCGGTGACATCCCGGTTTTGAGTTTTTGCAAAGACAATACATACTTTTCCTATATACCTACGGTATAAATGAGGAAAAGTAAAAAAGGTTGAATAGTGAACAGTAATATTGATCTTGAGCTATAGTAATAATTGGCTATATGTATAGAGTGGAGAGAGAGGTGGTTAATATTCACCCTTCTTTAAAAAGCTTCTAATCCTCCTCTTTAGCAATAGCTTTCTCTATTGAACGTTTTCAAACAAGCATAGATTGATGAAAGCGTTATTTCCTTTGGTAGGCGCTGGTGGCACGCGGCCGGAAGGAGGCGTTTCTTCTCCTTAGCGCATCCTTACAGCGTTACGCCCGGTACCACCAAACACCGTGCTATTATTGCTTTAATCATTCTCACCGCAACAATATCTAGAATCTTATTAGACACGTGAGCATACGCTTAACCATAAGTAATTGACTTATTGTGACTCGAACTCGACAATAGAGATAAAATTGAACTTTACTAAAGAGAGAAAATGAAATCCATGTAACGCCCCGCAATAATGGAAAATAAAAAGACCAGTAATGTGAAGGCGATTGTTACTTACTCATTTAATATTGTTGTAGTTACTCTACGGCATGCTTCTGTAATAACAAACTGTCAGAACCAATAATTGTTCTATTTAACTAAATTAACTATAAATTACGTTAGGAAATATATTTACTAACTCCATCATCAAGTTTTTCCATTATTTTCACGAAAATTGACAATCTAGCAGGTATTGAAAAAGTATTTACGGCTAATTTAACTTCTTTTAAATAAATTTTTTGGAGGTATTTGAGGAAAAGATTAGGAATAGAGGATTTGAATGATCGATTCATAATAAGGACTACATTTGTAGAATAAGGAAAGGTCTTGTCAATTGTAACATCAACCTAGTTGTGGAATTAGGTTTGATATGCAGAAAGGATCAGTTCTAATAATTTTAAGAATTTCGAACCGTAGGATTGATTAAAGTGGAAAAGCGTTGAACTACTAATTACTTTAGAGCTTACCATGAACGTATAAGTGACGGGTAACATGCTTAAATCCAGTGTCATGAGAACGCTGTTCCTAACTAAGTAAGAGCTTCGACTTTCGTCCAAGGTCTGAAGGTCATGACACTTACTATGCCTCGTAAAACGTCAGTATATTTTGTCTGCTGAGTTCTGCTTATGTGAATTTTCTAAAAGTCTGTCTAAGACCAAGAAATCGGATGTGTAAATCTGGTAATAATGGTCACGATAAAAAGTATATATGTTGCGGGCAATATGTGAAATTAGGGCTTTGTGCACAATGACCGGCCCATCCTGGGGCATGGGAAATATGTCTAAATAAACTTGTATTACCCACTTGTTCCCAGCCATTGTGTACAATATCCGCTCCAGGTTGGCCGATTTTATCACTCAATACTCAATGGCAGCTTTAATTCCTTTAAAATAAAAATTCTGGCACGGAGGTCCGCATGCCAGGAAAATTTCCTTTACAATACGCGCTTTCTTGCTTATCAATCCAATTTGATTCATCCAATCAGTCTAAATTATATTTATACCATTGATTATAGACTACACCACACAACATTATTTGCACTCATTTACCGCTCCATTTATGCTACTTTTCAGCACATTTTCTTTGAAAAATTCGAAAAATCAAATAACAAATTGATGATTGTATCACATAAGTCTTTATGCTAAAATAAACACGTCGTAGACATATTATAAATAATATATTGTTTTTAACTTCTCTTATTTTAATACTACATATTCCAGCTTATAGTGCACTTTATTGAACAATTCATTATTTGAGAAAGGCAGTATGGCACCTTATTTAATGCCTATTAAAAAAATACTTAAATACATTTCTATGCAGTGCAAAAAACTTTAAGATTATACATACTTAACATGATAATTTAAGATTAAGTGGTTTACACTAATCTCTCAAAACTTGTTAAATCTAACACTACATCACAGTAAAGCTTTGTTATAATTTAAGCATTCTAAAACTTAATTATTGATGCCATCGCTTAAAATAATTAAAAAAAATTATGCCATCGCGTAAATAAAAAAAAAAATTATGCTGAAATAAAATGTCACTTTACTGCTAACTTAGAATAATACTACATATAGAAGGAGCACAGGACCGTAAACACAATGTAATTCCACTGATAACACGAAAGCCGGTTGACTGGTGCAACTAAGTAATGCTGCCAACCTGACAACAAAACATTATTTTAAATATGTGTCATAAATATCTATTAATGAAGAAAGATCGTAAAGAACAAATATAATAACTTAAAACACCTGCTGAGTATTTAATAAAACTGGTCTTAGATGGCAAAAGGGTGGCGGAATACAAGAATCTACATTTAGTTGACGAGGACTGCTTATTATATATAATTTTAATAAATACGTTAAACTACAATTTAAAATGCATAAAATATTGTAATGCACCGATATTTATATTAGTATTTTATAAATAATCAATCATTAATTAATAATAGAACATAATAATTCAGCAACCGGAAGTATTGCCAACTTTGTTTTAGAAAATTGTATATTGTTAGGGTGGCAGCATTACTTAGTTACACCAGTGAACCGGCTTTCGTGTTATCAGTAGTGCTCCTTCTATATATAGTATTATTCTAAGACTGCTAAGTTGCGTAATTTAATCTATTTTGATGTATCTTTAAAGCAACAAATTGTTTTACCTAATTACTCATAAATATAAAATACTCACAAAATATACTAAAAATTATGATTAGTGTCTTACCTCAAATATTAAGTGAAGTAAAATATAGAGCATTACTGACTATATTAATGTATTTTTCAATTAATAAAATCCATTTTATACGTAGTTACTTAGATTATATTCTTAAAGAAGTATATAAAAGTATTACAAATGGAAAAAGGTTTGTTTAGATCAAATTGCCCTACAGGAGACGTGTATTGTGCACAATGCCCGAGCACAGTGCATCGTAGCTTATCATAGCTATGATGCATTTTGTAATCATTGTTTGATTCACAATTGCGTATTTATAGATAAAGAAATACGCCTTTTTGAAAATATTTAATTTGAAAAATTTAGTATTCTCAAAGAAAAATTATAGTTAGAAGGAAAATTGGTATTGATACCAAGGGAAGAGAGAGGGGGGGGGGGTTAAATTTAGACTGATTTATGGAGGGATTATTATTCAAATCAATCTTATCAATTCAAAGCATATCAACAGTCTCTTCGTAAAGCTGATAAATAAACAGTTAGGTTTTTTCATTCTCTTGTGGTCAAATGAAAATTTATTCCCTCTGCTTTTTTTAAAAAATAACTAATATATTTCTCTGAGTTAAGTGATGAATAATTCATCTAATAATGTTTTCCGAGCCATCTAGTACTGCAATATCATTGGACAGGGGTGAAGTCTAACAAGTCCCTAACATCATCAAATCATTGTATTGAATCAAGAATGTCTCCAATTAATTATCATTCGTCCTGAACGAATTGATTGATGCTAAAGGGTCCGCGAAATAATTGATAATTGCTTAATGGTCGTCAAACAGTCACAGATGTCTGTTGTGACAGTCATTCCTTTCCCTCGCTTTCCTAGGGAGTGCAAAAGTATTTTAATCAGAAATAATTTTGTTTGTGGAATCCTTTTGTTGAACCGATTTTGAAGTGTAGGGATTCATTCCAAGTGTCTCAGAAAGGGACATGTTTACAACTACTCTTATTCCATATCGTAATAACTTTTAATATTTTAAAAATTCAAATCAAAAATGTCATCTCTTCATGTTTTATAGACAAACATTCTTAAGTAGCATACAATCCATCATTTAAGTTAAACAAAATTCAAAATTCAAGGAGACTCTATCCATATTTTGGTCACAACAATACAAGTTGTCAATCATAAAATATAGCTTTCGAAACTCTCATAAAATCAACAAAAATGCATAAGCTGCTCTGCATGGCATATGTTTACTTAAATACCTCAAGGACGATTCTTGACAATAGATGATCTTTAAGAAAACCTATTTTTCTATTTCTTGAGAATTTTTAAAACTTTGACTTGGCCTTTATTTTAGCACACCGTGTTAGAGTTTGATTAAGCATTTACTCTTCTTACAGGAGAAAGAAGAGTACAGAGTACTGGTTTTGTTTGAATCATCGGATATTTCGTTTGACCTGGATCGTGGTCATAAGAAAAATGCACATGAACAAATTCAATAACACATTACATGCATTCATTACATTACATTCACATGCTGTCCAAAAATAAGTTTTGAGCGACAGCAAGTTTGAGAACAAGATTTTTAAATCAGCTACATTTTGGAAATTGTCAATGTTTTACAGCTTAGTTCTATTCATCATAAACAGATTTGTTTTATCTTATTCTCTAATGTATAACACATTGTCTAGAGATCGATAAATAACGAATAACGATCTCTTTCTTTTCATCATTTACAAATACCATTTTAATAAAAGGGATATACAGAATAAATAGGATCAAAATCACTATTTTTCACAAAAAAAATAATCGGATATTATTTCTATCCTTTTGAAACTGGTCCTTTGCTATAATGACTTATAATTCTATTATTTCCAAAAATATAAAAAAGTTAGTTTTATGATTTCTACTAAAATATAGTCGTAGAATTATTACAATTGAATAGTAAGTATACTAGGGCGAGAAATAATAAAGGTAGTTAATCCTAGGTTACGCCCTCTTGGAACCCTTTGTGATCTGGAATTAAGCTATTAGCATTGTCGTATGAATGTTTGCATTTGAGATTATAACTTAGCTTTAGATTTATGTGAGAGCGAATGTTTCTAGTTTTGGTCAACCTGGTACCTTCTTATTTTTTAAGATGTTCTAAATATCTTGTAATCCTTTCATTCAACATCTAGAAGAATAGAATTAAGTTGTCATGTCTTTTTTTCTGTGATAGTGACTTATATGGAGCTATAAATCTTTACTTAGTTTCATATTCCTGATTAATAACGGATGCCATTACAAACTTTAGTATCTGAACATAATAGATAGTTTAAATTTTATTATTAAAGATTTATGTAGTCATACTGTAATAAGATACAGATTTGAATTTCATTTAATTTTTATTAGTCCGTGGTTTCTTTCCGTTTTTGATTATTTTTCTACAGTTTTTACTTCTTCTCATTTATACCATAGGTATATAGGAAAATTATTGTGTTTGCAAAAAAATCCAAAACCGGGATGAAACCGGAATTATCCGTTTCAGGAGTTTTCATAGCCTCCTGAGTGGTATTTGCAAAGTTGTCTGTCTGTATGTGCGTGTGTGTGTGTGTGTCTGTTATCATCGTAGCGCCCAGTGTATTTATGCTAGAGAGTTGAAATTTTGTATAGAAAACAGTCTACTGCTGTATAGTTGTGATATTCAGAAAATATTTTTATGTCGTCATCAACCCGCAATAATGACTACAAAAATTTTGAAAAAACATAAAACGCGGGAAAATGATGCGATCGAATTGAGATTGGAACGCATATGACTATGTATAAGACTAGCATATGTGCCTAGTTTCATCTCATTATCAGCATTAGTCATTATTCTTGAATGACTTGTGTGCGTTGTTTAACAAAAGAAAAATGGTTTAATTGAGTTGAAATTTAGTACAAGTGTATACCATTACCTAACAAATAAGTACACTAAGTTTCGTTTCAATACGACTAGTTTATCTATGATTTATGTTGGATCATAAAAAGTAAGGAGCATTGAGTGTATTCAGTGCTGTATGGGAGACCGCTGAGAATGATACGGATGCATTTACTATCTGAGGACGAGCGAAGCGAGTCCGAAGGCACGTTGCAGTATAAATTTGGCGAACTGTATTTCGAGCGAAGCGAATCCGAAGCAGGAAGAATGAGAGTAGCGAATCCGATGTGATGAGGAAAAGTTCCGAGGTACCTCACGTGATTTTTTCTCTTTTGCTCCTTTAACACCCTAGATAAATTAAGTTACCCTTGGCTCCAATGTTAAGAGCTCAAGTAAATGTTAAGGCTCTTTCGCTAAAGTGTAGTTTACATTAGATTTATTTTAAAAATATCTCAGGTTTTAAAAAAATATCCAACATCTAAGACTGCACTTCTTTGATAATTTTAATCTTTCACAATTTAAGACCAGTTTGAACTTTGCTAGTGTTAAACTACCCATTGCCCAATTGTAGAAGTACCATTTAAAACTTACTTCTCAAAATAAGTTAAAACTGATCTTAAAAACGCATAATTAAAATTAAATAAAAAAGTGTAGAATAAATAAAAGTAAGAATGATACGGATGCATTTACTATCTATAATATATGAAGAAAAGGAATATGAAGGTATGTCAATTTCATTTCTAAAGAAGAAATTATTTTTTTATGGTATATAGCCTCCGAGCCAATATCCCATCATTAAATCTTATCTCTATATTAGATCTATCTATGGCTCAGTCAAAATATAACTCTGTTTTGATCCAGTTCATTGAAATTGATTAACGTATTTCAACGTATGAGGAAAAGAATTTCATTTTTGTCAAATAATTTGCGATACTTACTTTTTTACAAATAGGATTAACGTCACAGTGTTAAGTTTTGAGAAAAACAAGGGTGGTGTAAGTGATGCTATTATAAATGGAGTTTAGTCTGAAGAGGTTTTTTTTATAGATGTCAGTGCCTTTGACTAAAGGCTGTTAATAGGACACGCGCTACCACCAGTATACCACAGATATGACAACAATACCAACACTCACTCATCTTAACCAGCTGCTTGCCTAATGGCCAGGAAAATTTCTATTTCAAAATAGCCGTGTTTTCCCTAGAAAAATATGCTCCTAAACTACCCCATTACATACAGAATCTCTCGTTCCCCATATTATGTCACCAGTGCCACGAGGGACTAGGTTTTTTCTGTTAAAAATCCCTTCACTATGATATTTCTTTTGTTAACAATTTCCAAAAGGTTGGAAACTTTTTTTTCATACTTATCGATTTATTTTTTACCTTTAGAATTTTTCAAAAAGTGTCTTTTAATACTTTAATGGAATTAAAATTAAACAACTGGACCTTTGTTGATAAAATTAGCTAACATATTTTTGCTAAATATAAATTTTAGATTTAAGAATTTATTTACATTTAACGCCACATCATAAAAAACTACATACTAAAGGTGAGGCCAAAAGTATACATTGCTTCCGTAAAAGCCTGTTTGAAGATTTTTCAAAGATTTTTATAGTATGACACACGGTTGAAATCAGTTGGCAGCGGGGGGAAATAATGCGAGGAAGCTAATAAGGTTAGTCCTAAATATTACACCGCGCCTAACAATTTGATATCAGGTAAACCTCATTGGTTCGTCCTCTCTATTTTCCCACACTGTCAACTTATTTTAGCCGTAAGCAGGGGATTTATCTTAACAGTCTCTTCATGCAAATAAACCTCTGTTCTCTAGTGCAGTAGATTTAAAAGTTAAGAAAGTAACATATTTCTATGAAAATCAATGTTTATTAGAGTTACCTTGTAACCTACACATGATGTGTGTGAGATAATTTTAAGTTCGAGGATACAAGTTCAATCTTCACTGAGCTCGCACAGTTTTTAAATCTGCATAATATGTTTATTACCATGTATGTAAAATAATTTTACATATTTTAAACTTTTAGTTGTTTAAGCTTAGACGTTTTGGGTATAGATTCATTTAAACATGTCTACCAAGTGGGAAACAATATTTAAAAGACTATTGTAAATAAATAATAATGTTAATTTAAATTTACATATTTGGCTTATAAAACAATATATTAAAAAAAAAACTAAGCAAAAATTTAGTAAGATTTAAATAAACTTGCAGTATTTATGTAAAAAAAAACAAATTAAATATTTAACCAAATCAATTCATATATATGATTATAACCAAATGATAAAAAGTTTATTTGGTAATATGAAGTTATTTGATAATATGAAGTTCCAGAGTGAACATTTGGTATAGAGTTATCAATATCTTTGTTATGATATAAATAAAATAAAAACCTAAAAAATGCTGACGTCACCGTTTAATACCTCACTGTAGCTTAACTAAGCATTGACTTACTTATTTTTGTCGTGAAAATTTTAATTTTTCGTTTTTTTTTTAAAGAAATTTCCGAGGTACACCGAACCCGATTTTTTGCTTTTTGAGGAGGCTATCAGCTGATCACGATTGTCTGATTTTTTACACGGGTTTGTATAGGAGCATCCCTACTTAGTTTATTACTTTAATTTAACTTAAATGCACCTTCACATATGATTACGCTACTAAACAAGGAAAGGTCGTAAGTAAATAATATTTGATAAGGTTAGTCTTGGATTATGCATAATTCAAGGAGTTCTTATAAAAAATTAGGAATGATAAAAACTATGAAATGAAGTGCTTACGTCGTGTCGAGTTACTGCTTATAAATAAAGTGTTTATTTCAGCGTGTAAAATCATACTACTTGGCTGCGGTTAGTATTATTTTAGTAAATTTTCAAAGAACAATATATTTTTATTAGATTAAAAGAATATCATCATATTGTACTAACAGGTTGCCAAGAGCTTGGTTTTGAAACAAGTTTTAGATAAGCCATGATTAATATGATTATTCAGGTTGCACCACTATTAATTATGCAATAAGATAATTTAGAGTTCACGATAAAAATCCTATTAATTTTCCGTGCGGGGGACTCTCAATTTAAGAATGTATATATATATATATATATTATATATATATATATTATATATATATATATATATATATATATATATATATATATATATATATATATATATATATATATATATATATATATATATATATATAATATATATATATATATATATATATATATATATGTATGTACGAGTTTTTTCCTAGATGTCTCTATGAGATAAAATTGACCTCATTGATGTCCCAAACCCAATTTTTTTAAATATGTGTGACGTCAAAAATTCAGTAAGCGCAGTGGAATTTTCTTCAATAATAACAACATTGAACCACGGCACTGTAGATGACATTGTTGCCGAAAGCCGGCTCTGCAAATAAAGTTTAAAATTAGTGGAAAGACGTTGTTGGTGTAGATATTATGTGTGACGTTCAAGCAAAAAGTTCCAAAAATAACAAAATCTGGAGAAATTTTTATGTTGCGCTGAAAGATTTATTGTACAACGGTAACCTAAAAGTCAAATTAAATTTTATAATCAGTATTAGTTCTAATTTTACCTATTACAAACATAACATTATGTAATCAAATCATGTTTTTTACTTTTCCTCATTTATACCTTAGGTTTATAGGAAAAGTATTGTGTTTGCAAAAAAATCCGAATTCGTCATGTCACCGTATTTATCGGTTTTAGGTGTTTTTAAGAGCTCCTGACTGGTTTTTACAAAGTTGTCTGTCTGTATGAGTGTGTGTCTGTTATTATCGTAGCTTCCTGTGTATTTAAGCTACAGAAATGAAACTGTGTACAAAATTAATCTAAAGGTGTAGTTGCGCTATCCGAAAAATATTTGTATGACGTCATTGACCCGCAATAATGACTTGAAAAATTTCGAAAAATCATATTGCGCCAAAATTTGTTGGCATTTTTTGTATATTCTGAAGCGAGCTTGAAGCAGGGAGGACGAGCGAAGCGAATCCTATATGATGAGGAAAAGTTCAGAGGTATCCCGTCCCAATTTTTTTACAAATACATTGCGAAATTTACATTTTTTGTGGTAGCATGTCTCTTATATAAATTATTAATATGACAAACTAAGACAGCAACTATTTGGCTACGAAGCTGCCACAGGGAGGCGACGCGTAGAGGCCGAACGCCTCGGGTTATATTGTTAAAAAATAAATTATATTTAAATTTTTTAGATCTTTACCATCATCATGCAAAGTCTGATAAGAAATTGTACTATCCATTACATTTATTCTTGAGATATTTTTCGATGTTACATTAAACATAACAAGATTTTAGGGAAATCATACTTTCAATTTTTTTAAAAATGTTTCTTTTCTATTTATTCATTCAGGATATGCTCTTGAATTCATTGAAAAGTGAATCTGTCTACACTCGAACTTAATATAATCTATTAGCACCAAATTTCATTTAAGTCTTACAGCTGCGAATCTATTAGGTTTTAATATAAAAGAAAATATCAATGAAGTGTAAAAGTAACCAAATCTTTTAAAGTATCCAAAAAATTACAAGAAAAGATGTTTGCTGTTGTACCTAATTTTTGGTATTGTTGAGTTATTGACCATATTTTGTAACTTCTCTGTGACAAATGAGAGAAGGCTTTCGGCTTTTCTTTGAAAATATCTTTTTAAGAAATTTAGCAATATGTCTTAAAGAGGTATTCCATCGATGAATAACAAGAGCAATATGCTTAACAATAGTTTGTAAGATATTTTTCTAAATGAATAGTAGAATGTAAAAGAAGGTCAAGAAGTCAGTATGATGGGATGAATGAAGATATCTCTTTATTCATAAGTGCTACTGAAAAAATTAAAAGAAAAGAAAAAAGTTCTTTATTGTAGTAAAATCTATAGTAAGATATTTTCATTCAGAAAAATTCAGTTTCATTCACATAAAGAATTGGTACTGTGTGTGGAGTTCATCAGTGCGTTGCTAATGGACAGGCTTTTCATCCCCATTCGATACCCATTAAACGGATCAGACTTAACAAAACCTACTTTACCTTTTTTCGGCAAAAATATAATGGATGTTAAGAGGTCCATTGAGTGGCCAAGTAACACGTCTGTTCGAGTACCTGATGAATATGCAAGTACAATGGTAAACTTCACAGACAGACTCATGTAACTATAAAGGATACTTGTAACAAATTACTTTGACCTTTATAAAATTATCATTTTAAAATGTAATCTATCTTAAGTACGTATCGTATATGTTTGGTGGTGCTAACTCCGCTTTAATTTTCTATATGTCCGTAGATTTTTTTTTAATTTACTGTAGTAGTTACTAAAATGAACATTTCTGCGGTTCTAAGGAAAATATCGAACTCTAACACTGCACTTTTTTCTGTAATTTTAATTCTGTGGAATTTGAGAAGCACGATTTTAAGCATCTCTTAACATATCATAAAAATGTCATGTGTGTACACACACACACATTCAGACAGACAACTTTGAGAAAATCACTCAGGGGGCCTTAGAAATACCTAAAACGGATAATTCCAGTTTCGTCCCGGTTTCGGGTTTTTTGAAAACACAATACTTTTCCTATATACCTACGGTATAAATGAGAAAAAGTAAAAAGTTTAAAAAGAGCTAAGAATAGACATTATTCAATAATTGCCGTCTTTCTTATATATTATTTTATTTCCTTAGAAATATTTTAAATTAAATTCTTCTACACCACATTTACTGGATGAGTTTAATTGGATGGATATCGAACTAAAATTTAGTAATATTTAACAGTAGTTTTATTGTATAAATTAATATTATATAATTACTATTCCAGTATATTTAATTATACAATCAGTTTTTAAATATTCAAAATAAACTAACATTTCATGAAAGATGTAAATGCTGACATCAAGAACGCACTTATTGTCTTTGAATTGCTTGCAATAGTTATTATTTTTTGGTGAGTCAGATTACGTATAACAAAAAAGTAACTAGATTGTTAACCTCAGACCTTGAACGCATAACAATCTTACAAATCTGAAATAAAACAAATATTAATTCCAGTACCCATATTATTTATTAGTATTCAATTAATACGAACAGTTTTTAACTTTAAGCCTTAATATAAAATGTCTCTTAATATAACATATGTAGGAATACACAGGCAAAAATCGGAATATATATATATATATATATATATATATATATATATATATATATATATATATATATATATATATATATATATATATATATATATATGTACATAAGAGTTAATTATCATAAGTTCAGAATCCTATTGTTTATTAAATATACATGACGTCATTTACCTACAAAAACTGTCTGCAATAATTTTTAAAAATCTATAACTTAGCGTATCAGGTTGAAACTTAATTATACACATTTATTTTTTATGTTAAAAAGCGGAGGAAATGGTCTTCGATTGTTGTAATTTTGATCTTTGTTGAGAACAGTATAGTTAGCTGCCGCAATCTATATATTTTCAGTTTGACGCATATGTTCTAAGATTATTGCATACCTGTATTGAATCTTTGATAGATTAGTTAAAATCAAAATAACATAATATGAACAAACTTGAGTAGTTAATATTTATTAGGACAGGCTGTTTGTTGTCAGCAGTGCATTTATGTTGGTTGACCTTGAGCTGATTTGTTATTTTATCAAGTTTGTTCTTTCGAGTATTTGTTATTTTTAATAACCTAAATGTGGACTGTTTTATTCAACAATACTTACATGCTTAAGTTTAAATGAAGCACACCATCATGATGAATTTATGCGTGAATTTTTTCATTATTCGAAGGTTATGAATTTTATAATGTTGCATTGTTGATAGTTATTGCACGCGTTGTATTTGTAAATAATTTCAAATGTATAAATTCTATATTAGAATATATATTTTAATATTGATTTAGCTGTATAGTGCAATCGTTTTTGGTGAGTTTCTTGTTTTTAATTAATGTTTGACTGTTTTTACATAAAATACTTATAACTTGTAAAAACGTGTCTATTATGTATTTATTTGTTTAAACAAGTTTTATAATTGCTACTTGGTTTATTTTATTAGTGCTCTCCACAATCTAATCTTTTGTTGTACGGCATAAGATGACTTCAACTTATATTTATAATACATTTTTGTTTTCAAATGTGACCCGCTCAGAAAGCTGTTAAATTACTATTTATCCCTATAGTCCTCTATTAAATAGTTATATTCAAACAATGTATTAACTTTTACAACTTAACTTTTATAGATATATATGATTCCCTGTTATAATGAAAGCATTATAAGCGTAAAAACACAACTTTCAAAATAATATACAAAAAAACTTCACAATAAATTGAATATAAATACCATTGACCTCTAGTCGCAGAGCAAATGAGGTCTATCCTCAACCTAACCCCACTTAAAAATAAAAATACCATAAAACAAGTTATATACAAATTTATGTCTCTCATGATCTTAACTAAGTAATTAATACTGCTGGGTTAGATAATGTGACTAAATGTAATTAACTATTGCTAATTACGTACGTAACTTATCAATGAATTTCTTTCAAAACGCAAGTTAAAAACATAGCTAAATAAATTTACTATAGAATATACTCTTTAAAACATTGAATTGGCGTAAAATAAAGTAATAAATAATGTATTTAGATTATTTAATATAAAAATTATAATAGGATGAATTAATACTATGTTCTTGACCTGGTAACTGTGTTGATAAAACCTCAAAAAACACCAAAAGACATCAGTCCTAAAATTCTTTATTTACCTGAATATTTGGTGTATTAATATGTATTTGATGTTTAACGTTAAGCAAATTTGATTTTGCAGTAATAGTTATTATTTATTAGATGCATTTTGTTATTTGGAAATGAATTGGTATTGTAATTTTATGCTCGTATATAGATAACAACTTTTATTGATTTATAAATAACGTTTAGAATTGATCTTAAAACTCATCTATCTATAAGGCAGATCCATTTAGGTGCAATGGACTACAGTGAAAATATCCCTGATTTAAAATAAGACATAATAATTATAAGTCTCAATTTAGATCTAATTTAGGTTACTGAGCTCATGTTAATCAGCCTTTATGTAGATATATGTCTTAAGTTGTAATAATGTCATAGTGTAAAAAGTCGTACTTTAAAGGCAGAAATTAATTTAATGAAACATAATTTCAAGCTTAATTATTCGCTACTATAAAAAATCTTTTTGGTATATCCTCAGTGCCATTTGTACGATATTTCTCATTGTTGTATTTTGCTTATTGTGCTCTTTCGTTTTATTTGTTATTTTATTCTCTTCCAAGATTTAATAATTTATTGTAAAAATGTCATTATTAAAATAGTAATACGATTCTGAAATATTGTGAAATGAGTTTCTGTCTCTAACTTTGCGAGTTAGGGTTTCATATCCAGTATTTAAAATAATTCTTCAAATTTTGACTGGAACTAAACTTTACATTATTTTTAAATACAATCCATTAAATCATGACGTAAGACTAATTTGAGATGTTTTCCGAAGTTTTCAATAATTACATAAATTATTATTATGCAACCAATATATGGTAGTTCTGCAGTATTAAGATCTGTTGTATAAGTCT
Organism: Microvelia longipes; assembly: GCA_018340805.1. Lineage (NCBI taxonomy): Eukaryota > Metazoa > Arthropoda > Insecta > Hemiptera > Veliidae > Microvelia > Microvelia longipes. The sequence continues at coordinate 41,849,678 of JACMZG010000008.1, read as the reverse complement.
GCAGTATTAAACCTCCTAGGAAACGTCTAAAAAATATAAGTTTCATATGGATAATATCATAAACTCGCTGTGTGTTGAGTTCAATGTGAATGCTAAGTGCGATTGTATGTGTTATGTTATTAACTAATCACCTGTCTTTTAGCAATTTTACTTTAGAGAAGAAATGTTATTTTTGTTGAGTCGTTATATTTGATTGTAATGTTGTTTACGTAATTTTCTAAATTGAAGTGTTCGAAATTTAACTACAACATGCTACAAGATTAAAGATCGAAAAAATAACCACTATTTCATATATTATCAACTAAATTTAACTAATCAAATGCTAAGGTAGATACGATTTTTTTTCTTCTAAAATCTTTATACCACAAGAAAGAAAAAGCATGTTAACCAGCAGTTAGATTCGTAAAAGCGAAATCCCAAAATAACGTTTGTAAGGGAAAGATCTTTGCGATTGCGAATTGGCTTTGGTTAAAAATGAGTTATAGAAAAATAAATAAATTTTAAATATTTTATTAATGAAAATAGTTTTTATAGAAACAGATCCCATGTATTGATATTATTAGGGTGCTTAGATAAATTTCGTTACATTGAATGGCTGTAAAAATTAATTACAAAAACCTGGTTGTGGTCGATGCTGGTATTATTATAATATTATTGTATGCTCATAACTATATCGATTGGAATATTTCAGATGCAACAACATTAAAATTTTAAAAATAAGGGAAAATCTTTGTCCAAGACTCGAAAATGGTCTTTATCTCAAGTAAAAAACCCTTGCAAGTTTAAATACCCATTATTATTTTGATAATCGTTACCCAAATATGGTGATTTTATTACCACTTTTGTTAACTTTGACAAGTTAAATATGAGCGTACCGGAATATTCAAAACCTCAAAAGATAAATATTTTTAAAAAATGTCCACGAAATATGTCAAACAATATCTTGATGAAACATAATGATATTAATCGAATTTCTTAAAAACCAATGCAATTTCCAAAATAGTCAACAATACGGTATATTAAAATGATAACAAAATTTCCTTAATTGGGTAGTAGTTATCTAAATAATTACATTAAATTTAAACTCGCACAAGCCTATGAACCATTATCAAAAGTCTGGGACAATGTTTTTCCCTTATTTCAAAACATTTAATGTAGGTGAATCTAAAACGTTCCACCCGATATGTTAGAGAAAGACATTTATTTGCATTTTAATGGTATAAATCAACTGGCACTGACGTTTTTTTAAATCATAATTACATTAACTATTGTAGAAAATAATTTTTTGCACTATCACTTCTTACGGAGAGGATAGGGGACTAGCATTGTCCCCGTTACATCCTAAACTTGAACTTTAATTTGAGTCACATTTGCATTAACCACTATACTGTGCTTTCCCTCAATTATTTCTGTAAATCATTACGATCGAATAAATCTATGAATAGTGTTTGATTGTTCCAAGTTGACTCTTGACAAGTTTACGTACCATTCTTTAAATCAAGAAAATGTTTAAAATGTTTCTTTTCTTTGCTATATGAAAATGTAATTTATACGTGAGTTTTAATTTTTTTCTAGTTTTTTTTTTAAATTTCCCGGTTAAAATCAGGGATATCATTATTAAAATTTATAAGTATCGATTCTAATGTGAATCGATCGAAATATGGTGTTGTATTAGGTTAAGCTATGTTATCTGACCTTCTTTTTAATTAAAGTCATGTAAAAATTAGTTACGAGATCGGTGTTTGGTCAATCTATCTATTATTTTAAAACAGTTTGAAATACAAGAACTAATAGTAAAGGTAACTTTGTTAATCACTAAATGAGTTCTTTTCAAGTTATTTTATGCGACTTTCAACATTGTTTATAAAAAACCAGCAAAATTGATAAACTTTTCCAAAATTAAAATTATTTCTTCTTTAAGTGCTAGACGATTTTAGGTGTAACGTATTTTAATACTTTTTTAAATATTTCCAAAAAAAAATTAACTAATTATGTTAACAAATATTTGTTGATTTATTTATATTGGCTATATTCTAGAAAAATATAATTTAGTCGACTTGTGCCGTTTGGAAATCACATAACGATGAAATATATGAGGAATACATTTAAAAATTGAATAATGAAAGGCTGGTAGATATCATCGAAATGTATTGTAATTCAATGTATATAAGAAAAATTAACGCATTATTATGACACACATGTGTTATTATGAGAGAGTTAATCAGATTTATCTTTGTTTCCCTTTGCAGTCAAGCATGATTAAACAAAATGTGACCAGGTCCAAATCAAGTTAAAGGTCACGGATATTTACGCACAGGACCCCCTGAAAAATCGGACACAAGGGCAAATTATTGAAGTATAAAACCAAAATTAAACAAATGATTTAACTAGTGCTTCCAATTGTTGTATAGTCTTCTATTTTTTTTCTAACTTTGGTTTTGAATCAGTAGCTCTTTTAATCATACAAGAAAATTTTAATTTTCTTAATTAATAAAAAGCTAAAATTTTGGATGTACTTATTCTTTAACGAGTATTCTACAAATCCTATTTCAAAATATTCAAATAACAATTTCCCTGTTTCAAACAACTAAAATAATTGCTTTCTTTTAAACAACAGAAAAACAAAAATAAATTGAAAATTGCTTCAGCCGGCACCCATGTGACAATGCATCCGATCTTTTTAGTCTTCTTAGTAACATTTATTATGTAAACGTAGTAAATTATATCGTTCGAATGCCTGCAGGTTAGTTTGAAATGGGCACAAGATTGCGATGGATACTGATTGCAGCAAATTTACTTGGAGTAGTCAGCATTTCAAGTGGATTCTTTATGCATCCGTGGATTATAAACATTGCCAAAAATAGAAATGGTTCTACTTGTGCACCAGGTTAGTTTTATTTTTATGTCACTTTTAAAATATTAGATAGGAACGTAATTAAATAAATAAGTAAATAAATAAATATCCATTAATTTGCTACCTTTACTTATTACTATAATTACAAAAATTTAACGTATTATCTTCACAATCTTAAAGCAATACGGAAATGAGCCGTGGTACCTCTATCTGAGGTTGAGATAGGCCCTTATTTATTAAATTTTTTTTTATTTTTTATTTATTTGACTAAAGTAATTCATAAAATGACCTTAATTAAGACGCTAATTTTGTTCTTCTGTTACTAAATAACCATGGACATTGAGTGTATTTGCCTATCTAAGGACGAGCAAAGTAAGTCCGATGTAAAAATCACAAAATTTATGCTGCAACTTATAGAGATAAATTACTAGAGGAGCCCTATTGGTTGAATTTTGAAACATTAAAAAAATAACCTTACCAACTTCGACGTTCAATATAATCAAATAAAAAGAACAAAATTACAGCGACTTATATAGTAGAACGTTAAAAATACAAATAAAGTCACAAAATGTGCAGAAAGTCGAAAAGAATTGATTTATTAAAACCTTAAGTAACTCTTAGAAGAGGTTTCAATGAGGTTACACAAGCCCCTAAGAGCCCAAAAAAGATGTTTCAGGTCTCTTAATGTATTGAGATACGCTATGCCTCCCTAATATATCTTTATGATGCAACTCGTGTTGCAGTATAAATTTGGTGATTTTATATTATAAAGACGAGTGAAACGAATCCGGAGTAGTGTGAATGAACGTAGCGATTTGGTCAGGAAACGTTCTGAAGCGCCTGAATTTATATTTTTGTCTGCTAGGCTTTTACATCACTTTCCTGTATGAATATTCCACTAGGTATACGGATTACTTGAGAGCCCCTAACGATTGAATTTTAATTTTCTTTGCATAAACAAAGAAAACTGTACAACAAAAAATTAACTTATGTAATAGAACTTTAATCATACTTGCGAAAATTCATCAAATATTGATTCATTATTCCTGGACACACTCTTTGAGGAGGACATACAGAGTTGCTAATGTTTCAGAAGATGACCCAAGCATATCAATGTATTAATGAAAAAACAGTTCATTTTTTTTTAATTTTATTTATATATATATATATATATATATATATATATATATATTATATATATATATATATATATATATATATATATATATATATATAATATATATATATATATATATATATATATATATATATATATATTATATATATTATATATTATATATATAATATATATATATATATATATATATATATATATATATATATATATATATATATATATATATATATATATATATATATATATATATACAATACAATGTAATTTAAACATTTAATTCGTTATTTATTTATTTTTATATTATAAGATAAGGTATATGCTCCCTCTATGCATGATTGCATCATAAGTATCCCTCTATGCCACCAGGTATGTCGCTAAATTTATGTATATAAATACACACATAAATATATATCTTTTTTATATACTTATTGTAACAATGATACAAGAATGAGAAATATCGTACAAATGGGTACTGAGGATATACAAAAAAGTTCTTTTATAATAAATTTAAGTATATAATAAATACATAGTCCTTAATCTTTTTTAGTTTTTTGAGGGCCTCTATAATCATTAACAGGGTGTATTAACATTATAATTTTAAAGGTGCCTTGATATTATACTCTGTCTTATCATGAATAAGTTTATTAGAGATAATAAATACTAATAATGGTCGATATAACTGCAACTACGTATCAGTAAAAGTAAAATGAATGGAATTCTATGTTTAATTGGGTAATTAGATCTATTAGTATATTTTTATCATTTCTCGAACAATAATAATAAACCTGGTCATCTTGTAATAGTGAATTAATTAGTAGATATTATGAGACCTAGACCTTGATCAAGGTGAAGACTAGAGTTACTAATACCTCAAGGATGTCGGGACACTGATGCGCCACGCTTCACCGATTCCCTCTTTTACATACTGTATTTAGATATTTGGATCTCGACAACTTAACTCTATACATGTCAACCAATAAATCTAATTCTTCGACATATTTCTCATTAATAATACATTTACGTATTAGTTGTATGCATCTAATGAGTAATATCAGGCAAAACATTTCAACAAATTGAATTAAACGTTTAAGTTGAATATATTTGCCTAACAGTTATTATTAAGAGCATGACTTTTGTTGGACCTACTTTAAAACATAATAGCAAACAGCTGTATCATCATATTATTGATTAGTAAAGTGAAAAGAGTTACTTTTATTTTATTTGCACAATGAGAGAGGAAAGAGAGTTTTCCTATCTTGTGGTAAGTTCCTCTTAAAGAGAAAACTATTAAAGCTCGTAGTTACCAGGGTATTCAGATTAGTTGGCTATTTAGGGCAAAAAAACTATTGTTATAGCTACCGAGGCACATTCTAGGAGTCGAAACGAACCGAGAGTTGAAATTCTTTTCTACGTGTTATGTACTAAATTATGTATTAAACGTTTTGATTGGTGTTATGTACTAAATTATGTATTAAACATATTAATAGTTTTTAAAAATAATTAGTGGATTCATTATCCAGCACTGATATTTTAGAAAGAAAGCTTAGCAATTTTGGCCCTAATTAGCCAAGTCAAATTACCTCTACCGATAGGGCTACTAAACTTACTTTTAACTTATTTGACTGTATCTAATCAGACATCCAAACACTTTTTTGCGACATATAAGGAAGTAAAACTTGTGAGTTATGGGCCATTCATGCTTCTATCTAATATACACGTACAAGTATATCGCCAGATTGGTTCACTTCTTTTTGTAACCGAAGACCCTGCACTGCTATTTTTATTATTTCGACAACTTTAGGATAAAGTATTTGACTCTTTAGTGCAAACATCGTACATCGTAATCTGCCAGTGTATTTTTATAAAAAAAATAAAACTTAATGTAAATGTTAGTCATGTGAATAAAAAAATAATAAAAATCAGGAACAAGGTACCTCGGAATTTTCCTTATGACATCGGATTCGCTTGTCCTCAAATAGTAAATACATCCGTTTTATTCCTAGCGAAAACCACGCTCCATGTGGTTTAACTTTTATGATGCATCAATAATCATGGATGTACTGATCGTATTGAAACGAAACTTAATGTATTTATTTATTACGCAGAGGTATATACTTTTACCAACTTTCAACTCAATCATTTTTCTAATTTTTAAAAACGTACACAAGTCATTTGATAAAAATTAAAATAATGCTGATAATGAGGTGAAACATGGCACATATGTTTCTTAATCTTAAGTCTTAATTATGGCTACATGCGTGCCAAATCTCAAATGGCATCATTTTTCCGCGTCATGTGATTTTTCGAAATTTTCGCAGAGTCACTTTTGCCGTGATTATTGTGAGGGATGAGTGTGTGGGTTATATAACCAAAAATATCTCACCATCTTTGATTTGTTATCCTAGATTGGTTAAATAACCAATATAAATAATAATCTGAGTTTTAGTGCACCTATTTTTTCATGTGAATAGCGACCTTGCCTCGTATATGCATTTTACATCCCTACGGACATAATTGTGTGGTTTACGTCTCTTGGGACATAAAAATTAATTTTATGTCTTTAGGGACGTAAAAGTTATTTACGAAGCAACGTCTCTACTTGAATAAACCCTATTTACGACACAAAACGTAGGTAAAATGATTTTAGTATAACTATTGAAGTGATGCAAATGAATAAAAAAGATACCTCAATGATCAGGATTATTGAAGAAGCTTTAATAGATGATCGTAATTCAACTATCCAAACAATAATAATACCTAATTTTTTGATGTTTTGATTTATTAGGCATGTATATAATTTTTTAGTAACAAATAATAAGATATGCAATATCCTACATTAATTAAGTGATCTTTGTGCTAAACATGATCTTACACAAAAAAGTTTTAATTGTTTAAAATAATTAAACATTTACATAAGGCTATGTCTTTATTGCTTACATGTCCTATAATAGTATTAGAATATATAAGGTGTCATGATATAAGGTACGCAGAACCGCAATTTCGACAATAGTGAAATAAATTATTAGCATAAAAGCTACAGTACAGTGATTAAAATAAAATTTATATCGTATACTAACTGAAAAGACTTTATCCTACGCCTGGAATATTGTGAAGAAGACTAAACCAGAAAAACACTTATGTATTGCAATTTTGCAGATAAACCCTTACTTACAGTCCATCGTTAAGTTTAAAAATCTCCAAGGTCATAAGTATTTTGGGGATTGACCAATCAGAAGCCAATCTCTCACATAAAAAGAGAAAAAAATCCCAACCACAAAAGGGAAAGGAAGAAGGCCGTTAATCGTTCACTTTGTTTGTGTTTCTACTTATGATAACTTCGTTTTGAAAACTACTTTCAAATGAATCTTAAAATGATATTTTAAAATAAAACTACACAAAAAAATGTAAAAAAAAACATCGCCAAAAAAATACGGGTAAAATAACCTGTTTTGTTTACATAGTTTTTTCCGCTTCCTTCTTGCAGGGATTTTTTTTCTTAAAGAGTCAGTGGTGTCTAAACTGACCTGTCAAGATTTTTAAACTAAACGATAGACTGTACTTTGTTTCTTGCTTTGTATTGCCAACAAGTATCTATATAGTATGCTCCTTGGTTACAAAAAAGTGTTTTTGAAATAATTAGTGTTACCTTACATTTTTCTCTAAAATTTAAGCTTAACACTGTAATGTTAAATTAAATTCATACATAATTAATACCGTTTTATTTAGTCCAAACGAAAAGCCCTATAATCCCCAAGCAGTGGAAGTAAGGAGTCACCAATACACACTCTCACTCAGAAAGAGATAACTTTGAGGTTTATCTATATTATCTATGAGACAGATATCGTGATAAAAACCACTCTGAGTGTCTTATAAACGGATTTCACGGGTAAAACCTCAGTTTAGGATTTTAGCGGAACAGAATTTTTTTTTCCAAAATGTAACTGTTTCTAAAATCTGCAAAAACTAATAATAATAGTTGAGGGAAACTAAAAACCTACTTTGGCACATTTGTTGTTCTTCACTGCATGCGTGCTAAATTTCAAATTGATCAAAACATTATTCCGCGTTTGGTGAATTTTCGAATTTTTTTCTGGAGTCTTTATTGACGTCATTAAAAATATTTTCAGGATACAACTAGACTTAAAAGATTGATATTTTTGTACCAAGTTTCAACTTTTTAGCATAATACGCTGAGAACTTTGGTGATAACTCACACACACACACGTGCAGACGGACAACTTTGTAAAAACCATTTAGAAGGTCTTAAAACACCTGAAACGTATGATAGGTTCTGATCATTTTGTATTGTCCAAATCTTCATTTTTTGCGTGTAATATATATATATATATATATATATATATATATATATATATATATATATATATATATATATATATATATATATATATATATATATATATATATATTATATTATATATATATATATATATATATATATATATATATAGAAATTGTTCATGAAGTGAGAGTTTTTTCATACTTTGATACTTCACTTTTATAACAGTCTGCATGTTATTCAGGTGCAGCAGCTACTAATGAAACAGGGAAGCGTCTCTCACCCATCAATATTGAACTCGATAAAGTGGAAAAGCTTACAGTGCCTCCTCTAAATTTCTCACCGGGTCATTGGGACCCCAAAACTTATTATGCAGTAAATAATACAGGACAACTAGGTAATAATTATTATACTTATTTGAAGAGTTGTGGATCCAAAAAAGTAACTCTCAAAAAAATAATATTTGAATAGTTATGGACCCAGAAGTGTAATCTCAAAAAATATTTGTTAAAGCGTATTTTAGTTAAAATTAAATATTAATTGGTTCCCTAACTTAAGATTTAATTATATGAAGCTACGTCTAAATCAATCGCCATAAAAAATATAAGCGGTTAATGCAAAGCATCGATTTACTTAAAAAGGACAGTGAGTCACCTTATTTTGATCTTGATCTTTAACTCTTTATTGGTATAATAATAATTCTAAAACTATCTGATTCACAGAAGTATGATGGGAGATAATTTTTAATCTTATCCAAGGAAAATTTATCATAAAATATTCGTCATTAAAAATGCAAATATGACTAAGTCATATTCAGTTTCTGGTTTAAAAATAAAATAAAATCATGTCTTCCTGTCTTGTTTTACGAAAATCTAGACCTTTATATATACTTTAGATATTAATATTAAACCACTGCAGTTCTATTATGGCTAGTTTGTCTAGATTTGACTTATATAATGAATCACTCGTTAACCTGTAGCCCACTTCTTTGAGGTTATGGCTCTAGTTAATAGACAATCTAAGAACCCTAACAGCCGAAGCAGGATATATCTACTTCTAAAAGGTGTTTGACCACTACGCGGGTCGGCACTGTTGTCCAGTATCAGTAAAGTAAGAAAACTTCCAACAGCCTTACTGATATTCATTAGTAGCCATAGACAACAGGCTCACATTTGCCTATGTACTTAAAAATTATAAAATTGGTATAAAGAAGTAGGCAGCTTCATTGAAATCGCTTTATTGAAATCGGAAAATAAAACATTATTACTACTAGAAAATAATTTTGTTTTTTATACATGGCGGAATAGAATCGATTGATCAGGTGATTCTATTCCACTATGTCTTGACAAAGTCATAAATTGAAGAACGAGAGCTGATCTAACTATTACTTGTGTGGACTTGTTCCAGCTCAATTTACTCCAATTGCTCCAAGAAAAATTCTAACGCTATCCGGAGGTCCTCTGCCTGCACTTTTTAAATTAGACAGCCTTCACTGTCACTGGCACCCTTTCTCTGACTTCTATGGCTCAGAGCACTCAATAGATTTACAAAGGTATGACACGTTTTATGTCAGCATTGTCATTAAGGCATCATGAGATGATAAAATATTTTATTCAAATTTTTTATAGATTATTGCCCCAAGCAAAAAGTAAAAAAATTGAAAGCGCTGTTGTCGATTTGCACCAAGCTGGTAAGCATGACAGCTGCCTATCCTCGTGGCTTTGAACTGTCACTTTATAATAAAATGGAAACCTGTGCATTTAAGGTTAAAATGAATGCCCGTTTTAGGGCTACATGACATTTACTCTGCAGAAACTACCTAAGGTTGGACCCAACTACTTACTCAAAGTAATTATTAAAGTTGACGAAATCATTTTATTACAATTGATATTCATATAAACTGAGAACATAGTGCAGGGTACAAACCCTGGCCCTTGATGCCGAAATTGTAAACTTACAAGATTACGGTCACTAACGCAAAAGGTTATTTTCATCAATTAATTTCTATTCTAAAGGCTGGCTGAGGGCTACAATACTCAGGCTATATCAACATACACAAGGTAAGTCTATGTCTAAGCCAAGACAACATTGAGGCGGGAATCATGAAAAGGTGTTACATAATAAAGACAGTAGTCTCTTAACTTGTGTATATGGACATAGATTTATGTGTAGGCCTGCTAAATTTAGTTGACATATGGCTACTACAGCAACAAGATCTAGTTAATCAAAATTTACACACTAGTACCTCAAAAATTCAATACCGCAACCCATATGAGCCATTTGTAGAATGCCACTAATTGTAAGGCACAAATATATTCTTAAGGCTGTAACAACTGCAGCAACATGCGAGGAAATAACAACATTCTGCCAAATAATAAAAGAAACAATACCATCATCCTAAACTATCTTTGAAATTTCATCTGTGAACCAAAGTTTGACTAAGAACTTTTAATTTTATAATGACTTTTATGAAACAAAAGACTTTTTATCTTTGTATCGAAAACTCAGTCTCAAGAATACAAGACTGGATTCAAACACCGTTGATTTGAATAACTCGAAAACCTCCTTGGACCTCAATAGGGTCATCATCACACCATAATAACACACCATCCAAAGTAAACAAATTATTCACTACCCTCGGCTGTCCTTCGGATTGAGTTGTTCAAGTTCTATACTCTAATCTTGCATAGCCTTGCTGCTCTAGTTAATAATATTAGTTAATACATTATAATGGAGACATTTACTGCCTAACTTAAATGTATTAAAGTTGGCACTTAAGTTTTCAATATAATGAATTAATTAACTTTATTTACAAGACTGACAAAGATTTTTTTAAAAAAACTCTGGTTTCTATTACTTACTGTCTTCGTTCTTTTTTTGTCCTTCATAAACAAACATATCTAGTTATTTGAATTGACGCCGAGTAGGTGTTTACGTTTTAACATAATTTTTAACTCGGTACTTGAACACAAATTGATTTCAATTGTTCGAATTGTTTGTTTTAGGTTCGCTATGGAATTTCATGCCGTCTACTATAATAAAAACTATGGTAATATAAACAATGCTAAGGGACAATCTGATGGTTTAGCAGTTTGCTCGTTTATTATAGAGGTTAGAATCCAATTGTTAGCAAAATATTAAAAAATATGAAAATTAGGTTCTTAACAAGTTTTTTATAACCATCAAACAGTTTAATTTAGTTGAATTATTAAACAGAAATTTATTTAATTTAAGTTTAATAAATTATCGAACTGTGCCAGTACGATTTTGTATTACTTCTTTCTATTATCCAAATATTCTAGTTATTTGAATGACTAAGTTGAATTAGTAATTACTTAACACTGATAGGAAATTGGTGGCATAGATTCAGCACCATGACGCTAATTTAATATAAAAGTAATAATAATTGCTGCTACGTTGGAATTAAAATCTAGCTTTTTAATAAATAGGCAAATCATTTTTACTCTTATATAATTTTTCTTATTATACAAATTGACTTTTATACACTTTTATATTTTTACAGTATTTAAAATAATTTACACTGTACATAAACATAATAAAATAAATAATTAAGATAAGTATCTGAAGGTAAAATGCCAAGGAAAATTCGAACCATAAGCACTAAAAAATTAACCTCTAATATATATACTTCAAATTTAACTTAATTTGCTTTATTTATATATTAAATTTATTTTATATAACCTTATTATCCAAAATATTCATATTAAATTGTGTAATATCAATTAACTTTGGTAGTGTTCATTTAAAATATTATAAACATAAATAAATAAACATTATTTTGTTTCCAGTCCATCCCAGGATCTCACTACAATCCAGCATTCGAGTATCTTTCATCAGCTGTTAACGATGTATCAATGCCTTACTCTTCTACTTTTCTCAAATACAATGCGTTGTTGCCGTTCAGGAGACTAGCGAAATCTGAGCAGTATTACCACTATAGTGGCACCGTAACGGGAGACACTACAGAACCCGTCAAATGGATTATTTTCAAAGATACAATCCATGTTCATCCTAGTCAGGTAACATTTCATTATACCCGGTTAGGAGTCGTGTGAGCAAAAATAATCGTGTCCAAATATATTATGTTTCAGAGATGAAATCTTTATAGATTAGATTAGATTAAAGGCCCTAAATAATAATCAGAGTAAAGACGACGATGACACGATTATTAACCTGCACCGACATTTTGAAGGACCACATCTGAAAATAACGATTACTTGGTATATCCTTAGAGTGAGCGTGAATGGAGTCCATTATAAATAATGAAAGAAAAGAAGTCTCTCCACAAAATAAAACTTTATTGGCAAAGCGCTTTCAACCTAACTAGAGGCCATCATCAGTGCAAAACCTAACAAACAAGCAAATAAAATAAGTAAAACACGAAAGAATTATTAAACAAAAGATGAGCAAAAGTATGAATGGAGACAAAAATAAATTACAAAAAACGTAATAAATAAGCAAAAATAAATAAAATAACTACCGTTGAGATGTAAAGAAGAAGAGAAGTGAGTCTATGTTTTTCTATTGGATATGAGAGTCAGACTGACAGTAGGAGGCGATGGCGATGGAAGTTTTATTTTGTGGAGAGACTTCTTTTCTTTCATTATTGATTACTTGGTACTTTTCATGAAAATACTACTAGCTCGTCCAAAAAATGTTGAGATTACTCAAACCTTATGTAGTTATATTACTTAGGTGCCGCTAAGCTCGACTCAGAATAAAATAGCGATCGAAAGTCAATGATGTGTTATGACTTCAGAGTCTTCCAAATTTCGGCTTTTTCTTGCCCACGTATGCTTTTGGTCATGATCACAGAGAATTGACTAAAAAGAGTGTCAACTAGATGACTACCCGGTTAAACGGGTAATGATTACCCAGAGCTTAAGGTGGAGTCTCTTCGGTCTCGCAACGCTCCCACCCAATGTCTAGGGTGTTATGAATTAAGTTTAATTACGTCTATTTAAGTAATATATTCAATAAAATATTAAGGTTAATTAGAACTTATTAAAGTAAGTAGATACAATCAAAAAATGTGGTAATGTCCACGAATGCATTAAGATACCCTATTTTTTTTTTTTTTTTTTTTTTTTTTTTTTTTTTCTGGCAAAATTTTCTTGCGGGAAAAATGTTACCAAAAAAAGAGAGAGAAAATGCATTTACGCGCACGAAGACAGCGGTCTGTCAACAGTGTTGGACTCAGGGTCTGCCTCATACCAACTAAAAACTCACTCCGCGAAACCCCTTAACCTAGCCTGGAACCGTTATTCACATTACTTCAGGCTAGGTCTTATCTTGAGCCTTCCGGCTCCCTCCCATCTTACCCCCCTATGTCTTCTTTTGTCGAAGCTTTAATGTGGGTCTAGACGTTGCATGGAGATCTGCAACGCCCAGAACAAACCTCAAAACCTGAAAAAAAAAAAAAAAAAAAAAAAAATATATATATATATACATACACACACACACAACACATACATATACATACATACATATACATATATATATATATATATATATATATATATACACATATACACATATATATACATACATACAATACACATACACACACATACACATATATATATATATATACATATATATATATATATACATAAATAAAAGAGAAAAAAAATAAATAAATAAATAAATAAATAAAAAAAAAATAAATAAATAAATAAATAAAAAAAAAAAAAAAAAAAAAAATAAAAATATAAAAAAAAATAAAAAAAAAAAAAAAAAAAATAAAATAAAAAAAAAAAAAAAAAAAAAAATATAAAAAAAATAAAAAAATAAATAATAAAAAAATATTAAATAAATAAATAAATTATAACTGCCATATTGGTAGAGTGTTCCTATGTAACATTGTCTAAATCACCTTTTTTAGCTCGCAGGATGGTCTCAGCAAAAGTATTGATCATTTCCCACGAGTCCTCGTTTTTTAGCATGACATTTACTATGGTGTCGGGTGTGATTGGCCCATATATCATGGTTACATTTAGTCTCTCGTTGGTCCATTTAGTACAATCAAAAAAAGTATGTTCTACGTTGTCAATGAGACCAGGGCAGTAGAGACAATCAGAAGACTGATGCTTCCCGATTTTGTGTAAGTAGGACCTAAAATATCCGTGCCCACTAAGGAGCTGTGTTATGTAGAAACCTACTTCTCCATGCGTTCGATCTACCCATGATTTGATATCTTTAATCAGGCGCCATGTCCAGCGGCCTCTTGTCTCCTCATCCCATGAAAGTTGCCACCGCCCCATGGTTCTATCTCTTTCTTCTTTTCGTACTGCATTATGATTGGCTTCTATTTTTCTTTCGTATACTCTCTTTCGCTCTATAGCTAGCAGGTCAATAGGAATGACGCTTGCAATGACTAAAACAGCTGGTTCGGAGACCGTTCGGTATGCAGAAGCTACCCTCAAGACTGATTTCCTTTGGACTCGCGCTACGATTTTTTTGTAGCTTTTTTTGCTAAGAACATCGGCCCAGATTTCTGCTCCGTACAGGATAATAGATTGACTTGATGACATTAGTAATCTTCTCTTGCTTGCTCTCGGGCCTCCGATGTTAGACATTAGCCTTCCAAGTGCCCGCACTCGCAGTGAAGTTTTTTCTGCAGCTATTTTTAGATGATCTAGGAATTTCATCTTTACGTCGAGGGTAACTCCAAGGTACTTAACAGTTGGCTTGCTGGTGACTACTTCGTTCCCGACTTGGACTGGGATGATTGTAGGAATTCTCTTCTTAGTTAAGAATATGGCTTCGGTTTTGTTCAGTGCTAAGGAAGGCCATGGTTAGACATCCATCTTATAATGATTCTCATAATTTGGTTGAACTTTATTTGGGCCAGTTCTACGTCTCGGGCTATGATAATTGCTGCTATATCGTTGCATATGCGATTAATTTGCATTCATCTGGCAAAGCAATTCTGAGAAGTTCATCATATACTATGTTCCACAAGTCTGGGCCAAGGATAGATCCCTGCGCTGCACCAGCTGTAATTTTTGTTTTTTTCTGTCCATCTTTTGTGTCATAGAGGAGGCTTCTATCATTGAGATAATCGTTCAATATTCTTAACATGTATTTTGGTAACTTGAAATGTTCTTCGAGAGCCTTTATCATGTCGCTCCATCTAACTGAGTTAAAAGCGTTCTTTACGTCTAATGTTACTAGCAACACTACTCTTTTGCATCGGGAACTATGGTTCTCTGCAGCTGAGACAGCCTCAGGGATCTGCCTTATTGCATCTATGGTAGAAAGACCTGATCTAAAACCAAACTGCTGCGGCGCAAGGTCTCCTGATGAAGTTATTGCGGACTTCATTCTTGCTTTTAAAAGTTTTTCGAGTACTTTCCCAGCTGTATCTAGCATGCATAAAGGGCGGTACGATGAGGCTTGTTCAGGGTCTCCCTTACCTTTGTCTATTAAAACAAGACGACCTACTTTCCATTCAGAATAGAATATACCTTCGTTGAGGCAGGAGTTGTACATGTCCAGTAGAAGGGTGGGTTTATGTTTTAGTACTTCCTTTAAGGCTTCTGATGGTATCCCGTCTGGTCCAGGCGCTTTTTTGTCCTTCATAGATAAAACAGCTTCCTCTAATTCTCCGAGGGTAAAAGGGGGACATTCGTCGACATCTCTAATGGGATCTATTATCCTTAGCTGGTGAGATGGGAACAGTGTATCGATAATTTTTTCCATTCGCGAACTATCCATTTCATTACTTGACTTCATATCCCCTAGTTTTTTCATTACAATCTTATAGCCTAGGCCCCAGGGGTCTGAGTCGATATCCTTTACCAGTTGTCTCCAACACTCAGATTTTCTTTTCTTTATAGCTCGGCGAAGGGCTTTCCGTGCATATTTATAAGACGCCAATTTATTTGTTCTTTCGATAATAGATACCTAGGGTATCTTAATATACCATAGGGTATATTAAGATACCCTATGGTCATAGTAATAGTAATAGTAATTAGGGAGAGGTGGGATCACCTAGCAAGTAGTCCACGTTTCGGGCCCTTTTTGACAACTTCCTTGGAGTACTTGACATCGCACAGGCTAAGAACTACTGGCTTAACGTACGGACTTTCTGGGTGGCTGGTGTACATGCAAACCATTACACCACAGGGGCCATAGTATACCCTATGGTCATACTACCCAGGCACATTGACTCACACAGAGACAAACAGAGATCGTGATGAATACCTCTCGAAACGTCATAAAAGTGCCTAAATTGGATGATTGGGGAAAAAATCTCAGATTCCGAATTTTAGAGTAACCGCAATTATTTTTCTAAAGGTAAGAAAAAGTTTTGAGAAAAATATACTGAGTTCGTATATTTTTATTACAAAATATAAAAAATAATAAACTTTGTCTGGGTAGTCTAATGAGAATTTTTTAAATCATTAAAATTATCCAGATTTGACCAGGCTCTTGTACGTTATTACGTTACGTACTCTGATTATACAGGTTCTCTAGGTTAAACTGTGCAAAGAAGTTGCTAAATGACTAGATAGTTTATAACTTCTTGTTTCTTAGGCTACGACAACAATATATGTCTATGTACTATTTCTGTATCTTCATAACACCGATTCTCTTTTGTTTTTATAAGAAACCCAATGTAACTTACAGACAAAACTCGGCTGTTTTACTATGTCAATTTAACCTTTTCATTTTACGTCTTCTTTATATAATTTACAATGGACAAGAAAGTACTATCAAAATTGCATTGCAGAACTTACGTTTAAAGGAAGAGCAATGCCAGGCCTACGTTGGTCCAGAACACAAATGGTATTCGATAAAGCCCTATCGATGATATCAAAAACCTTATATAATTGGTAGCCAACCAATTATTTATTTTGCCCTCAACGACTCGACCTATACCTACGTCTTACAAATTTTACTTCTTAGTCACTATCGCTACATGATTACAATTTTGTTTTAGATCGAACCATTTAGAAGACTGAAAGCTGAAACTGGAGCACCAATATTTAACATCAGGGAAACTCAAGCAAGGCATGATAGAATAGTATATTTCATAGATAACTCTATACCTAACGTATCTAAAAAATTTTGGAAACTGCTTGGCATTTCACAAGGATAATGGTCGAGTTAGAAATAAGTTGATGTGAATAATTTATATTTAGTTTGTAGATTTTTAATTTATTAAAGTGTTTTATTAATAATCTAAGTCAATATTTATCTAAGTGTTTTTTCCTTTATACAATTTACACATTTTATTATGTTACGAATATAAGATTATGTCATTAATTACAAAACGAGTAGCCTAGTAGGTTCTCTCCACAGCCTGGTTTCACTCTCTGACGTCTCTCCTTCAGGCAGTGACATCTATACGCACTAAAACATAAACAGAAATCCATAAAAGACATCAAAGTATGACGAGGGATTTCTCAAACGATTTGATGTTTTATTCCTTCTTTTTTATTAGATGATACCATTCCAGCTCAAATTTTGATCTTTATTATCAATTAAACAGTGACTATTTATCCTTTTATAGTCGGCTAAGCGACTATCTGAAAAAAAACCTAATTTCTATCTGAAGAAATTAGGTTTCCGGATTATCTTTTGACCTCTAATAATAAATGTAAAGACGGAAATATGACATTTTTCCTAATTCTTAGAATTATAACTGTATGATTTAAGGTCTTTCAAGCTAAAATATGAATTACATATCTAAGAATGGATTCGCGATTCAAAGAAACAGTTGTGAGGTTGGCAATACCAATTGCGGGAAAACAAAAGGGTTATCATTTTTTATCATAAGAAGCATTGGAGACTATAAAAATTAAGGTTTTTTTAATTATATTTTCATCACAAGAACAACAAAAGAGTATCTAGTGATACAGCAGAAATTAATCTTGACCTGTAAATCATGTCGAAAGAAACAGTCCAGCGACAGCACTATTTCCTAATATTTTTATAAATAAGTTAAAACTTAATAGTATGACCATCGATTCTATGCTTTAAAATTTACTCGTAACAAGTAAACACATGAAGGTGAGCGCAGCGAGCCCTAGAGTATTATGATATGTTTTAATTATTTTCTCTAGAATCAGGCATCAGTGACAAACACATAAAGGCGAGCGATGCGAACTCTATCATAATATATTATTCTTAATATATGCTCTAAATAAATTACTGATTAGCAATCACATAAAGGCGAGCGAAGCGAGCCCTAGATTGTTATGTTATTTCTTTACTTTTTGCTCTCAAATTAGATACTGATAAACATTTACAGAAAGCCGAGCGGAGTGAGTCCTAGAATATTGGGATATATTTTAATATACTTTTCCTCTAAATCAGGTATTGACAAACAAGCACATATAGGCGAGCGCTAAAATATTAAGTGAAATTTTGATTCTTTGCTGTAAAATTAACTAGTAAAAAAATACATAAACGCGAGCGAAGCGAGTCCAACAACATGATATTTTGTTATTAACTTATTTTTAAAAGTAGGTAATGGCAAATAAATACGTAGAGGCGAGTGAAGCGAGGCCTAGAGTACTTTTTTTACTATACTTTAAATTAGGTGCTGTTTAAAGAGACACATTTAAGCGAGCCAAGTAATATTTTTATACATCCAATCAATCTCTTTTTCTTAAGTAGGAATTAAAAACACAATTATGAGTGCGAGCGATGCGAGCCTCAAAATAATATGTAATATTTTTAATCTATAAGTGTTAAGTGTAAATTTTTTATGTCTAATCTAAAAAAGACCCATGGATGTGGTTTTACGTTTCTTTTGCTCTAACTAGTAACAACACGTGCCCAATAGTAAGACGAGTGCTAGAACGCTACGACTTATAATAAGAAAGCTACTAGGGGTCGCCTAAATAACAAAAGTTTTTAGGAGTAATTTTTTCAGGATAAATTTAAGTCATTGGTCTTGGGGGTCTTGGGCACACCCTGTTTGTTGGATTATATGTTATTTTTAGAAAAAGTATATCTACTTAAGTCTTGAATTGAAAAAGTTAATCAAATTTTCACTGCCTTAGAAGCAATATTACATTATAAATCAATCTAAAAAAATAACAAAGTTGCGTTATATTTGACTCGATATTATTTAATTTATTAGGTGTTAAAACGTATCTTGTAAAGTTTATTTACACCCTGCTAATAAAGAATAAATAACCTCAAAATATAAGACCTGGTTTGAATTAGTGTGATAACTGGATTTCAATAATTGTATTAATTTATTTTATATGACATACTTAATTTGGTTCTTGAAGAATAATAATAATTCTAGTACCCTTTGGAATGCTTGATTTCTTGCTATAAATCCATTTTTAGCCGATAGATATTTAATTTGATAAAAATGTACATCTTTAAGTATACAATTAATTCACTAAATTTTATATTTTTATTGATAGCCATTATAAAAATAACTACTCTCAAATTATTAAAATTTGGCGGCATATTCACAACGCCACCTCAACTTGTTGGTATTTGACAGATTTTTTTCTATCAAACGTAAACAATTACTTTAAGTATTACGTAATTATTGTGACGTCATTTTATGAAATGACGTCACGCCATTCATAAAAATGACAGGTTATAACCTCTGACTTTGTTTAGTTTCTTTAGATCGAATTGAATCCCCTTATACATTTCTATCATCTTGCCCCGTATCCGATTTGTTGGCATTTTTTGTTTTAAGGGT
This sequence comes from Microvelia longipes, assembly GCA_018340805.1. Lineage (NCBI taxonomy): Eukaryota > Metazoa > Arthropoda > Insecta > Hemiptera > Veliidae > Microvelia > Microvelia longipes. The sequence goes on along the minus strand of JACMZG010000008.1, from coordinate 41,829,685 downwards.
AATTGTGTGATCAATAACACTTCGGCTAGTGAGTCACTTGATTTTCAAAGGAAACATTTTTAAGCTGTACTCATCTTCCAGAATTCACAAGTCGAAGTGTTGCGCTTATCACACAAGTACCCATAAAACAAAAAAATGGGTACGGAGTACCTTGGTGGGCATTTTCCTCATCACATCGGGTTCGCTACGCTCATCCTTCCTGCTTCTGATTCGCTTTGCTCGACCTCAGGATATACTAGCCGTTTAATTTATACTGTATTATAAGTATTGTATCAATTACATTAATATATTATTATAGTAGCAAGTTCATAATACATAGAAAATATGTAAATTAGGTAAAACTAGAAGGGAAAAATTAAATTGAATTAAATATTGCAAGTGTAACGCTGTTATTAAATATTTTGTATTAGTGGTGCCTACAGTGAAAAATAAAGAGAAAAGAAAAGAATAATAATAACATTAAAATTGTGTCAAGTCTGAAAGAAACGTGACTGTGTTGGATATATTTACTCTGTTAACGTTTAACTAAATAAATAAAAAATATTCAACCAATTGTTACATTGACCTTCTGATTTTTTCCGACGTTCGATGTCAGCGATTTAATATTACCAGGGCTATTAGGTATAACTTAAGAATTTTAATTCATCAAAATATAATTTTTGTTGTTTTTATAAATTGTACTAGAAGCTGATAAAGAAATAAGTAATCGCTATTCCGCATTCTCAGGTTTATTGCAAAATAGAAACCCGTCAAATTTGTTTACATTTGGTGGCGGATTTAAAGGCCCCAAATAGAATCCCACCCTTCTTTCCTGCATTAAAGTCAACAATTAAATATTCCAAGTTAAATTTTATTATCATATATGACATATTTAACATAATGTTAACAAATCACATTTTTTGACTAATGCATTTGAAATTCACCTATATTGTAGCAGTATACCACCTTTATAAACTAGTAATATGACAAACTGATATAGACCTCAGATTACGACAACATCTCGAGGAAAATATTATCGTTTTAGGGTATTTATCCATTAGAAAAAATCGTTAATTAAATAGGCGTCATGGAGGGAGTCGAACCTCGGACCATGACCAAGATCTGTTCTTGCGATTCTTAAGAAGAACAGTGTGATCGGTTTATACTTTATAACTTGATCAGTCACTCATTAGTCAAGCACTATTCATAACTAATTTTGTCAGTATTTTTCAAAGGAATACGCTAAATACCTTCTAAAAACAAAAATGTATTTAGTTGAGTTCTAATGTAAAAAAAAAAAACTTTAAAACAATTTAAAAAAAACTTCCTTTTTAACTTCAAATTAATCACTAATAAAATAACTTTGTATAAAGTACCTACATATTAAAAATAAGATTAATTTCATTTTTAAGTGATAATTACGTATCAATTGAAATGATTTTTAAATACTATTTTATTGAATCTAGCAGTATCGTGGCCAAGATATTGCTAGAAATGCGTTATCGTGGCAATTCTTTCATTGATTCAAAATAAAGTTTGGTTAGAACCTTAGTTCAATCATACCTTTATTTCTTGTTGAGAATAATGTTCATATAACTGGTATACTTGTAACAACTAATAAACGTGTTCGAAATGCAGCACTAGCTGCTTACTAATGGCATCTCCCAAATGGTCGTTCTCTGCCAACACGATATAATTAAAGGCTGCTTGCACAAGGCTGCGCAATAAAGATATCTTACTAGAGAGAGCATACGCTATTCTAATACATTGAGAGGCTTGAAACATTTAGGCAGGGCCCTGTGTAATCTCATTTTAATCTATTTCAATAGAGTATTACATTTGTTAAAGTCATTATACGTTCGTAAATATTTTGTATTTATAATATAATTGTATCAATAATCAAACGTGTTTTTGATGCTTTTTGATGTTTCGAAATTCAAGCGATAAGTCGTCTCTCGTAACAATATTTTCATGGCTTGCCTAGCTAATGGCCAAAAATGAAGACTGTACTCGAGGTTACAGATGCTAAAGCGGTGCTTATATTTTGGGCTGTTTGCTTTCAACTGCTTATGCCATTGCCTTCTAGTAAAGAGCTAGTAACTGATCTCGAACAATTTTCACTATGCAATGCTTTCCAAAATGAAGTATTTTATAATTGTCTTCTTTGTCGAATGATCTCAAATTCTTTGTCATTCGACAAAGGTTGCTTCATTTATGAAAGAGTTGATGGGTTTTATTAGTTGTTAAAATTATTTATTATTAAAGACAGAATATAAAACATAATTTTTGTTATATTAACCGTTTATTATTTATGTTATGTAGTTAAATTATATATTAATGTCGTTATTAATCTTCATCTATCTATTTTATTCCATTTGTGTAAGGGGACCTAAAATCTAATATTTTTTTATAAAATAGAAAAAATTGTTATTAACTATATTATTGTAACAGTGTGAACCAACCATTATAAACCATTATTGTTCATGAAAAACGTATAATAAAATTAATCTGTTTAAACTAATTTTGTTTTTAACCTGTTTTACATTTCCTAACCTATTACTGTAGACATAAGAAAAAGTATTGTGTTGACCCAAAAAATCCACGCATACCTCCCACCGTGTTTAAGTTAAAACTTGACAAAAAAATCAAACATCAAGTCTACTAATGCTGCACAGAAGATGATATACGTTTATGACTTTGACAACCTATATATTTATATATTGCTGAGTCATCACAAATTTAAAACATTACTTAAAAATCGAAAATTTAAGTAATCGAATTTAAGTGACCTATAGAATGTCGATCCAAAACATTTTATTTTGATATTGGTCGCTATTTTGATAATATTGACTATTAGATTTGTTACAAAATGTTAACATTTCAACTGCATTTTGACGCTCAACATATCGTTAGATTGCAAAACACACAATAAATTAGCACTGGAATTTAGACAGCAATTAAAGTATTAGTTTTTCCTTATGGGCGAACATATAATACGTTATGTGCGAGTCTTAAAATACATAAAAAAGTTTGTTTACATCCGTAAAAATAATGAAATTTTACCACATAACATTCAAATTATCAAATCATTTGATATAATTGATAAAAAATTTTATTATTCTGAATAACAACTATATTAGTAAAGAATAAGGCTGCCAAGTATGATTACAGGTATTCATGCATTTGTGAACATAATATAAAAGTATTGCCCGTATTATTGCCAACTTTGTTATAAGCAAATTGAATATTGTTACGGTGGCAGCATTACTTAAGGCAATAATCCTTCTATGTATAGTAGGCATTACTCATTCTATATTTAGTTTATTCTAAAATCTAAATAGATTAAGAGGGCTAAAACATCATTTTGAAGCCCTATGGAACCCCATTGAAACCTTCTTCAAGAGAGAGTAAAGCTTATTTTAAATCAATACCTTTCGTCTTCCCGTATATTGTTTGTCGTGTTTAAATTTGTATTTCAAAACCCCCTCAAGTGGTAATATTTCTATGATTATTTCGATCTTGGACCTCCTGAGAGATAAATTTAAAATTATAAATAAAAACCCCTTTTAAATTCATTATTTTAACGTGAAAAAAATTGATACAACAATAAAAAACTAAAAAGCATTTATTAATTTATTAGAATTGTATAAAGAAAATAAAGATGTTTTTTCTTCTTGATGAATCTAATTCTTGTATAAAAACTTTATTAGTAGGTAAAAATTGATTTTTATAAGAAAATTTATAGGAATTTTTCTTTTCTCCCAGGCATGTCATATGAGAAAAGCGTTTATCCAAACAAGGATCCGATTCCTTTGTTAAGTGTATCCAGAGTGTTGTCTACAAAGTTAGTTGCAGAATCAGTAACATTTATAACAACCGCAGTTCCTTCATGTACTACATCGTTCACGTTTGTTAAAGTTTTATCTCCAACCTTAAAAACAAAACAATTTATTTACTGCGGTACTATTTATTTTGCGTTGATAATAAGCTATATTATAATATTATATATATATATATATATATATATATATATATATATATATATATATATATATATATATATAATATATATATATATATATATTATATATATATATATATATATATATATATATATATTATATATATAGAAATAATGGAACCAATTATATTTTAAATATTCTCCCTTTCCTATAATCTCAAAAAGTGAGGTAAATTACAAATATAATAAATGTTCGCCTTAAAATTCCTCGGCTAGTTAATATGTTACTACTAAAATAGTAATACCAATAATAGCCCTCCCCCTACCAATAAATTCCTGCTCGACTCCTTCCAGAATGATGACCAAATACTTTTTTAAACTAGAATAAAACAGCTTATAGTTTTATATCATAGTAAAAACAGCGTATCATTTAATAACTTAAGTTTTTAAGTTAAGCGTATAGCTTTTTATAACGTTTTTATTGTGATATAGAACTAAAAGCCATTTTATTCTAGTTATTAAAATGTGGAAGTTCTATAAGAGAAGTAGTGAAACCAAAGAGGTTTTGATAACCAAATACCTAAGATCTAAATAAATCTTATTCTAAATACAAACAAATTAACAAAAGTTGGTAAATTTAACTTATTCATTAGCAAATAATGTTGATTAATAATAATAATAACAAGTCATTTATTTTTATTACGTACGTTAACAGCTGTATTGATTCCTTTATTAATAATTTTGACGCCTCCATCAACCACTCTGTGTCCAACATCACCAAGTTTTTCTATCGGTTGTCCCATAGTTCCTAAATCTTTTCCAAGAACATTAACTATTCCTGTAACAATATAAGAAGGTTATAAAGGGTGTATGGTTTATCTTAGATTGATTTCCTAAAGGTGCATTCACAATACTGCGGTAGCGAAGCGTCCGTCCATTGCGTGCGTAGCGGTCATTGCGATGCGGAAAATGATGGTTCCACAATTGCCACGCTACGGCCGCAAAAGCCGCTAACACAGCGTACTCTTGTTTCGAATTTTTGAAACACATATATATATTTCTTACCAAAGATAAAAAAGAGGAAGAAGAAAAGACACACTTTTCTTCTTTGACGAGCTGTGTCATTTTTAGATTTCATTTTATTTTTTTTTTATTATATCAAATATTAATTTATTTAATCATGTCTGATAATAATGGAACTTTCACACTAAATGATAGTTCTTCTTCTTGCTCAAATTATTTTTTCTTATTTAAATTTTTTAAAGTTTAAATATTTTTTAACTGACCAATCTTGTTTAGTTTATTATATTGTAATGTACTTGATATAAAATGTAATAAATAGTCTTGTTTTTTAAAAACATTTAAACTCCAGGATAACTACTATTTAGGCTGTAAAACCAAGAGAATAGAAATAATGCATAAAATTTCAGAACAATTACATTAAGATAAAAAACTGCTCAAGATAATATTACAATACCATACAAATTGGCGAACACCGAGAATATTAAGAAATAAATTTGATTAAAGAATAGAAATATAAAAAAACAACTTTGAACTAATAAAAAATAAAAGGTAAAATTAAACACTTTTAAATTAAAAACAAAAAAGACACAGAACAAACAAAATTAATAAAATAACAACATTGTGTTTTAATAACAAGATAAAATTTATTTTTTATTTAAAAATAACTATTTATTAAAATAATAATGAATAAACCATAATAATAAATAAAGAAAGTAATCTTCTCTAAATCGGAAGAGGGAGAGAGAAAAAATCCAAAACTTAGAAAACGGAAAGGTTTCTTTCGCGTAAGGTGCCAAAGGTGTTTTTTAATCAATCAAATGCTAATCACTGAATCATTTGTACGGGTATAGTCGGTTTGCGGTCCGCAACGCTACCGCAAGCTGTTTAAGAACGTCCAATACGATTACATAGGTTGGAATTTGAGCTGTCACCACACGCAACGGACGGACGCATCCCTACCGTAATGTCTAGTCTATATGTCTATATGTCAGAGTCTATGAGATGTCAGGTATTCCTTAAATATTTCTGATTAAATAAACCTTGCTTTGGATAAAATTTGCCTGTGGTTTTAAGAGTTTGTAGAAATAGTTATTTATGCAACAAGGGATGAAAGTAAGTTTTACAGCTCAAGTTAAAGTTTCGTCCTAAGGCAGCGCCAAAGGAGGAAACTTCATTAGCTCACGAGGCCGGTAGGCCGAGGGACATAAACTAGTTAGCTCCCGAGGCTTGCCGAGGGAGTTAACTAACATTTTGGCTCCCGAGGCTTGACGAGGGAGATAATACGAGAGCTGAAAACTTTCATCCCTTGTTGCATGTTAAATTTTATCTACGACTAGAGAACTATACTAATAACTATTAATATATTCTTCAGCTCCTTAATTGTTATTGTGTTAGTTTAGTTTATTCTTACCATGTCAATTACTCTGATGAAGAGAGAATAAAGCCACTATCTTCACATTATTTTATTGTAAGCTGTCAATAGAATAATGTGTAATACTATATTTGTAATTTAAACATTAGCGTCTGTATATTGTATATTCTACCCGTAGTACCAACATAACACCAAAAAAATCCTAAAAATTTCCTAAAATTCTTAAAAATTTTACTAAAAAATTCTGTCAAGTTGGCAACACTTTCACTTTTCCTCCCTAGGGAGTAAAAGTACATTTACAGTGTGAGATAACAAGACTGTAAATAGAACTTACAATACAAGGAGTAGATAAAGTAAGTTTTTTATTGTAACCAGTTTTGCTTTTACTTAACGCCATTGAAACTAAATATTATTTAATAGCTCTTTTATAGATTAGATATAATGTTAACATTTAGTAGTTAAGAATTAGAGCAGTATATACTCTATCTTACGGAGTTTTCAAAAAGTTTGCTACAAATTTGCCTCATATGTTAAGATTTATTCCTCCAATCTACTAATTGTTGGTTTCTTTGTTTGATTATACTTTTGTTTAATAGTTTTCTTATCAAATAATTATTTAATTCTAAAAATACTTGTAATACTCTTACCTACTGCATCATTAACGACATTTCCAGTATTATTTACAAGATTTGAGGTGACAGCTCCAGTGCCATAGAGAGCGGCTTTTCCAATACTAGTTGCAATATTAGACGTATCATTAACAGCTACTGCAGCAGTAACTACGCCATTGTTAGCTGTCTTCACCACTTGCTTTCCCACGTCTGTTGTTATCTTAACCGTCCCTGTTATTAAATTACCTAAAGATTGTGCATCTACGACAACTAGCACCAAACTTAAAGATGTTAATAAAACTTTCATGTTATTAACTCAACTTATCATAAGTCAAGATTGTTAATGTCTTCCTATCGTTTTTTGTTGATAATTTATAATTTATTAAAAATAATTAATCATTTTTATAAATATTTGTTTTTTCGCATTATTTATCCAAAGCATGTGTCCCATATAACACCAATCAAACAACGTTTTCAAATAACGCTGGCAAATATTTCAATCTGCGCTATTGATAATATAATCTATACTCATAGTTTATATTACGTTTATTAAAATAAAGGCCAACTATTTCACAGAATTTTTTAAGTATATAATAATTAAATAATGCTATTTTGTTTTTATTTCATTTCTTTGTTCTAATTTTAAAAATTAGAACAAATTATATATTGTTTTATCATTCTAATATGTATTTGCTATATTAAAATTATTCTATTATATTAAATTTTTGTTATAATATTGATATTTAATCTGCATATATTTTTTTATATACTAAATAATACTTTTTAACTAGGATTAAATTAAAATTTATGTTTAGCCTTGGTTAATAATATTTTTGTTATTACACTGATTTTAGTGAATTTTCATCATGAAAAAGACGCTTATGAGGTTGTTTAAACATCGAAAGTTAAGAGTGGGAGTAGGGGAATTAATGAATGAAAATTCCCTCATATATGTCCGATATATATATATAATATATAATATATATATATATATATATATATATATATATATATGTGTGTGTGTGTGTGTGTGTGTGTGTGTGTGTGTGTGTGTGTGTGTGTGTGTGTTTTTTTTTTTTTTTTTTTTTTTTTTTCTAGTGTACAGCATGCTTCACATATTGTATTACATGCTATTAACGCAGTAAATAGATTTAGTAATAAGAAAGTTCGCAACCTAGTGATAAAACTAATGGCGAGTAAGTATATAAGAAATCTTAACGTGTAAGATGAATATAGATAATACATAAAGAGTATAAAAAACTAAAAACTACTTAACTTAAAACTTAGTAACAACAAAAATCAACAAAATTGTACCAATGCAGAAATATTCTCTCTAACAATGACGTAGAAAACAACATGACCTGACATATAATATAACAGAATTAAAGCATGACACTGATTTGTTGATTTCTATCATTTATCATCAAACTAGAAATTACACAAAATAGCTAATTATTTGGTTCATTACCAATTATTATTCTATATTATATTTAACTAAGTCATTCATTATATTATTACGTATATGTTTTATGCTATTTTGATAACTATTTTGATTACTATTGATCTTAATATATAAGTACTTTTTTTTTTTTTTTTTTTTTTTTTTAAGAATAATAATTAAGTAACGACACATATTAATAATGAAATGATTAAATAATAAAATATCCTTAGTAAATAATTATTAAAGAAATAACTTATTAAAAGTAAAAAATACGAAGGACTGAAAATAAGACCAGTTTGACTCTTGTAGGAAGATGTGAAGAGACGGAGGCCAGGGCAAAGATTGTGTGACTATGTGACGCTGGAGAATGGTCCTTTCAGCTAGGAGTAATGGACAATCGAAGAGAAGATGATCGACAGTTTGTGGTGACGCATCATCGCAGACGCAAGATGGAGACTGAACTATGTTGAACCGGTGAAGATAAGCTTGAAATTTTCCGTGTCCGGTTAAAAACTGAGTCAGCCGGTGGTTGATGTTGACGTGATGAAGAGATAATCGATCTTTAACAGTTGGAATAAATCTGCGAGTTAAAAGTCCTGACGACGATCCACGCCAAGCTTCTTCCCATTGCTGCGTGCTTCCAATACGTGCACGGTGCTTCAACTTGGTGTAAGGAAACCTGTCGTATGATAAGGCGAGGTCACTACGTGATGCTTCCTTAGCCAGCTCATCTGCTTTCTCATTCCCCTCGAGTCCAACGTGAGCTTTGACCTAATTGAAAAATATCTCAACAGTATCATCAAGCATACGAAGGTGATGTCGGATGTCTTCGATGATTGGCTGATGATGTGTGTGTGTGTGTGTGTGTTGTGTGTGTGTGGTGTGTGTGTGTGTGTGTGTGTGTTGAACATAATAACTTCAACTCATTCATAGCTCCTCCTAGGGCATAGAGATATATACTAGAGAAGGCACAGCCTATCTCAATACAATAAGAGGTCAGAAACATCTTTTCTGGGCTCTCAGGAGCTCTGTGTAACCTTATTACAACCTCCTCCAAGATGGAGTAAGGTTATAGTAAATAAATTGTTTCCGGCTTCCCGCACATTGTTTGTGTTTTTATTTGTATTTTAAAAGATTTTAATATATATATATATATATATGTATTATTTTAATCTTAATTTCCTTTTTAAAATAGTTATTTAGGGTAAAATGGTATTGAGGGTCTATTATATAAATAAAAATTAGGCTACAGCATATTGATTTCTTGAACAATAAATAGTTTATTGACAAATATTTAAAAAAAACAATCTTGTAATTTCTTTGGCATAATGTTGAACTCCATGATGCAACGCCTTCATTTTTATAACTACGACAATGTGTTGTCTTAGGCATTTTAAACAAAAACTTATATAATGATATTTTTTCCTTATCAATTGAATAAAGATTTTCTTCGATATGAATAAATTGTAGGCTTCTTAATAAGTACATTTCTTGACTGAAAAACAATAAAGAATAATTATCATTAACACATTATTTATCTGTGATATGTATCTAATACATTTAGACAACTAAATTTCTTTAATCAATAATCAATTCATGGTTACTTAGGATCTTCTTTATTTTATAAATGATTTTTTTAAAGAAAATTACGCTGATGAGTTTGTTGACATATAAGCGGCGGAGAGGGAAATTAAGGGCTATCAATTCAGCTTAGATCCCTTATTAATATGTGCAATATTTATTTTATGTATATTGTAGTATTTATTTCAAATAAATGAAACACTTTGTACACTAAATTTGTTAGAGTATATACATAAATTATTAATTGTAATAATGTGATTATTTCCACAAGACCAAAGTTGCAATTAGAATTTTTGTCGGGTGTATACTGTTGAGAGGAGCTATGGCAAAACCGCATTCCCTCTTTGTTGCTTATCTTGTTTCTTTCTAGCTAATCTTTCTATTGTTTAATGATCCATTAGTAATGATACCTGAAATTTTATGTAGTGTTTAATAGCAATAGTACTCACGCTTATCAAATGTTTTTGGGTCCCTGAGCGATTGTTCTATAACACATCTGTCTATGTTACGAGGACCGCAAGAAGGGGGTTGAGATCCATAACCATAGCCGCGACAGTCATAATTGCATGGATAATTGGTGTTATTTGTAGGGCAGAACATATTATACCTGTAAAGGTTGGGAGGAAATCTAGGAGGATATGGGAAAGGACAGGCCATCCATGGTTCATGCTCACGATGACCAAAGGCAGGACATGGTGGAGGTTTAGAACCGGTATCAATAGGAGAATCTTTGTCAAATTCACTACAATTATCAGGATATTGTGTGTAATGAGGATCTCCTTTACACTTATCTAAAGTATTAAAGCATTCACTCTTGGAAGACTCGTCTCCTGGGAACTTACAAGAATTTTCATTCTTAATTTTTTCTTCTTCAAAGTTATCAGAAAACTTTGGTTTATCAGGCGTTGATTCAGTAGTAGTTGAAGGTGTCTCTGTTTTTTCAGTAACAGAATCATTTATGAGACTTGATGACTCGCTAGAACTACTATCGTCATTATCACCCAACGGACTGGATTGTATTAATCCTATACTGCACAATAGAATACTCCCAATTAATACGAAACAACTACTTGGTAACAGCCACTTAAACCTATAAATAAAAACAAATGTAAGAAGACGGGTAAGATAAGGCAATAATAATAATAATGCCCGTTTTAGAGCCTTTCGGCCCTTCAGGGTATTTACCCTGCGGGAACAACCTCGGGTGGGTCACATCTACTATGCTCAAAGTAAAGCTAAAATTGGCGAAATATTTTTACATCAAATTCTATTCATAAAAACTGAGAGTATAGCCAGGGTTGTAAACCCCAGACCTCCGGTGCCGAAGTCCAGTACTAAGATAAGGCATTGAGAACATGAAACATTTTTGAACCTATATCTATGCTTTTTTATTACACTCCTGTGTCTTAGGATTACTGTTTTTCTATTCTAAAATCTATGTCTTAACATTATCCAAATTTAATATCCAAACTAAATCTACTATTAAAAGAATCTATTTCTATATAAGATTGTTTTCTAATTTGTAAAAACGGGTTAAACTTAAACGTTGCAGCTCTTACATCTCTGTCAACTTGAGCCAAAAATGAGATACACTTTCCATTCTCATAGCCAATGCCTTATTGGAATTCCTCTTTATTTCTATAATTTATAGAAAGAAAATGCAATAATATATGGAATTGCAGAAAATAATGGATATAATACCCGCATGTTGGATAAGGTCATAGAGAAGAAACGTAAACGTATAGGTACGTTATTAGGTCATATTTATTCTTAGAATGTTTTGCAGAGTTGTCGTTGATATTCGATACCATTTGTGGGACCTGTTTCTGAACTGTCATGGTAGACCCGATCAACAGAAGCGGCGTATAAGTCATTAAATGCGGTCATGAAGGCTGTAATAAACGCTTCTTAGGCTAAACTGGTCGCAATTTCGCAACTTGTTTTCATGAGCATTTGCTGGGCCTTTTTAATTTTTATACTTACACAACCAGAGAAAACTACAGTTAAGAGGGACACAAGAATGGGTTCCTTCATTTTAAAAATAAAGGTGCTAAACTTAATTCACTATAGAATTAATAAATTAGAAGAGCCCTTTTTCACCGCAGAAAAGCTCATTCTTATGTTGTTGGGGGCGATTAATCGAATAAAATCAGTCCGAAGTCGATACGATCTTGTCTAAGAGACCAAAAAGTCAAAAACACTATAGTAAATTATCGAAAACTAAAATTACAGTGAGTGAAAAATAAAGTTTTAGTAGGGTGTTTTCTTAGATGTTTTTTGGGGCGCTAAAGCAAATAAAATCAGTCCGGAGCCGATACCACCACTTAAAGTGACAAAATAAGTGAGATATCACCGGATAACCTACAATACGGTCAATAAAAACATATGTCTAGTAAGGTGTCGTTTTCGATGTTTTTTGGGTGCTAAATCCAATATATAACCGGTCTGGACAATCAGTTAATTTTGATTGTCTGTTTTCAAGTGTTTGTAATATTTAAATAATTACTATTGTTATAATAATAACTTGTAATTGTGTCCAATTAATTAAATTTAGTTTTAATGGCTTCATTTCTGTTTCACTTTACTTTTACACCTATTTTCAATTATTATTTATTTTGTAATTTTCACTATTTTTTGTAGGATTAGCATTGTAGATGTTCTCAAAATTAATTTTAACTTTGTTAGTTTTCCTAACATGTAATTAATAGCAGTAAGTTATTATATTTATATAGTTTATATTTGCATGTATGCTTTTGATTTTATAATATCTTATACCTTGTAGTTACTGCTAATGATCTAATTTCCTTCTACTATTTATAGGTTATATGCTACTTGTATAATTGCAAAATATAGTCATTCACATTGGTTTAAATTGTATTTTTAAACATTCCATCAAAAGTTTATATCAAAATTTACGTTTAATTATGGAGACTTATACTAGCATGTAATAATATCAAAGATATTTTATAATATAAAATAATATCATTTAATTACTATAGCGATATAGTACGACACACGGCCTAAATCAATGACAGCGCGCCAAAAATCTCTGAGGAAAGAATTAATTGGTTCAGACTGACCCCGCTCTTTCCCCCTCCACCTCATGCAACCTCGGTATAAAAAAATACCTTTTTCGTAAATAAAATCATAAAAAGGCAACATTGGTTGTAATATTTGTAAACCTCGCGTAGCTTTTTATTGTGCTCATTGATCTGCGTTTGATTTCGTTTTTCATTCCAATCTGTTTCAATTCATATCTTGCGGAGTTGTAATATGATCTGAGGCCTATATTTGACGCTGGACATTGACGTATCTTCAAGCATTTCTTGCTATTTGAGTACAGCGCAGGTTCTGTGCTCTGTCAACCAAAAGACAGCATTTTTTTTTTAAATGCCCATGTCTTTCAATAGATGACAGTCTTGACTTTTTAAGTCTTGAATGCATATTGTGTCATATTATTTTATAATATGAAAACAATACGCATTCGATTATACAAACTTGACACAAAAAGCTGTTGTTTGGAAAAAAGTAATTATAGCTGACAATATTTAAATCGTCAAACTTTATCGAAGAACTATTATGATCCATTGGATTACGTATTAACAACTTTAACTCCACTTAACTCATACTTCCCGAACAAATTTAAAGCAACACTTAGTTGGAAATTTATAAGATACAACAATATTTCTTCTTAAAAAGTAAATAACTAATTTCTAAAAATAAAAAAATACGATATCAAAAAAATAATAAAATTCAAAAATAACCTGACTTTCAGTGTTGCCAGAGTAGGGAATTTTTTTTGTACGTAAAAGAAGGGATTTTTTTATTACAAAAGAGGGTGAAAGCATTGAGATTTTTGCGGGCTGTCAATTGATTTTAGCCGTTGTCGTATTATAATAATACCAAAATTGAGTTTTTTTTTAGTTAAAATATAACATAATAATATGAACAGGAGGTATTTAAAATTTACTTACATTTTCTTAGATCGATCTATAGCAATAATGTAGATGTCGCAGAAGCTTAAAGACTTAAGCCATTTCTTCAATGGAGTTTTAAATAGTTATTTATTTATAGATAACCTCATTGTCGTTGATACAGAACTGCTGATGGAGCACGCATTCAATTCAGATTCATATCTGTATCATCTCCAGAAAACATTTGTGATAAGATAATTTATTAATAAAAAACTCATTTACTATTACTATCATTACTATCAATATAATTATTACCATTGATAATTAAACACTAAGTGTTTTAGTCTAAGAGGCAGGCCAAAATATTTGACTTATTTTTGTTAATAAGTGAATATATAGCTTAAAATTATGAAGGAAAAGTTACTCGTAGTCAGCCAATTCAGAGTAGGGCCACCCTTTATATGAATGCGCTTGCTCAAAATATTTGAAAATCGTACAAATTCCAATAAGTGGTCTCCTGTGAGTCGTATGCAAAGCACGAGGAGAACATGTTTAAAGCTGATAAAATTTCCTATTAAACGAATGTTTTTTCTTCAAAATCGGATAACTACAACTGATGTAATGACATTTGTTAAAAAGCCAATATTTTTTCAAAGGGATTTGTTGACTGTATAAATTAACCATTTTTTGGTGTTTTTGAAAGAGCCATAACTTTAGTTGTAGATATCTGATTTTAACGATTAAACACTCTTTTTATAGGAAATGTTATCAGCTTTAAAAAATGATATTTTCATGTTTTGCCATAGGGAACCACTTTTTCCAATAAAACCAAATTTTTTGCGGTTTTCTAAAATTTTAAGCATGCGCAATCAAGAAGGGCTGCACTTTGGACAGGCTGCAATGTTTTTTCTTCATATTTTAAGGTATATTTTCAGAAAAATTTGGTTTAAATTAGTGCAAAATGAGTCACATTTTTTCAAGCCGGCTCCTGGACTATTTGTATTGTCTCTAAACATAACGAATAGTTCACCACTTTAACATATACTATATTACACTATAGTTTATAGTTAAAAAATGATATCTAAAGCTAAACAAGCTAGCTTGAATAATTTAACTCTAATGGTCCAATGTTGTAAAACTATAATGTTTACTATTGATCTTCTTTAGCGCAAAAAAAACGTTATTTCAGCGCTATCATCCGAATAATTAGTACAGCGTACCAGTAAATTCAACTCACACATAGAGAAAGATAAATTTCAAAATATGGCTTTGAAAATTATTAGATAGTTGAATATTTATAATTAATTTAATATGCTTCAATTTATTATTAATAAAACAATATTATTTTAAACAATTCCAATGATCAAATTTTTGTCGTTTTTGTATTCATGACCTTGATTATATTTGTTCCATATTTGGTTTCGACAAACGAAGCATTTATTTATGTAGATATAGCGCTTAATTTGATAATTAAGGTCAAACCGAAAAAATTAAATAAATTCTAAGAGCAAGTAAAAAAGTTTATTTTTTAAAAAAACATTATAAAAAATGTACAAAAGATAAAGTCTACAAATTTAAATCTAGGGAAATATAATGTAGTAAAAATGTTTTCTTATTATCCAAGTGAGAATGATGCACCAAAACCAGGCAAGCCAACTTTAATTCCAAACCCAGATCCAGAACCTCCACTTGCACCAGCACCTGCTCCACCACCACCTAATGAAGCGCCACCGCCAATTTCAGCTCCTCCGCCCATTCCTGCACTTGCTCCAATGCCTCCATTTCCTGACATTCCACCTCCAATTAAATTACCCAAAGCACTACCAAGGTTACCTAAGCTGATTTCTCCCCCTACAGATAAACCTCCATTCCCACCCCCACGACTTCCTCCTCCAAACCCACCACTTACTCCAGTTCCTAAACTTCCTCGACCTCCTCCTCCCATGTTTGAACCAAATGAAAACCCTCCTCCAGATCCTCCTCTCCTCCTCCATTAACTCCAAATCCTCCTCCATTAACTCCAAATCCTCCATCCATACCAGAACCGAATGAAGCACTTGCACTTCCACCTCCTCTGCCAGTTCCACCCGCTGATATGCTGCCACCAGATCCCATGCCCAGTCCACCACCGCCGCCCCCTCTAACTGTTGTTCCCAAACTACCACCGATATTAAGCCCTCCACCACCTCCTAAATTATATCCTGCCCCTGAGCCTCCCCCGGATCCAATACCAAGAGAACTAGATCCACTGATTCGCCCTCCACCATTTCCTCTAGATCCTCCAGCAGTCATACTAAATCCGCCATTACCTCCTCCATTAGCACCCCCTCTTATACCAAAACCTCCACCAGAACTACTCTCAAAATCACCACCTGTTCCACTACCCCCGTCCATGCCGTAACCTGATCCTCCATTGTACCCTCCCCCAAAGCTAAACCTTCCTCCACCGTTAGTACCAAGGCCAAACCCAGTCGTTCCTCCAGCACTAGCCCTAGCAGACCCTCCTGAGTTCCCACCAACTCCAAACGATCCAATTAAATTTCCTATACCACCAAGTCCACTTCCACCCCCAGCTCCTAACCCTAAAAGCATTCCTAAGCCACTATTGATAGCCGATCCCAGATCTAAACCTGCTTGTGCTTTTATTAAATTCCTTGCGTTGCTGTCACCGCTGTATCCACCGGAGGAAAATAAACCCGTGCCCATTTGAATGCCCTGACCGAGAGTTCCCATTAGGTTTTTGAAGATGTTTCCTCCTATATCTACACCCTCTGCTAAGGCATTAGCTGCGTTTTTTAACTTATCTTGGGTCCAAGATGTTGCACCGTTAATTCCTTCTTGAAATGCACCAGCACCGTCCCCGATAAGGTTAGCAGCGTAATTAAGAGCTGCTCCTCCAGCGTTGTTAACATTTTGTAAGCCTAAACACACGATGATATGTTATTATGTTTTTATAAATTTTTAAATTATAAAATCTAATATCTATAATGTCATATCATATGTATATAATAATAATTATAATAATATATAGTGAAAGGTTTATAAAAGAAGACAGCAGTCCGAATATAGTTGAAAAACAACTACCGAGCTTTCAACCAGGGATCCTGGCCGTCATCAAGGTAAATAGATTTATAAAAACATAAACAACAAGACTATAAACATTAAACTAAATGAACTAACAAATATACAATATCAAATAATGTAAAAAAAACACCAAAATATAAGAGTTATCAAAAATAAAGGTAGCACTAGATTAGGGATATACAGAGTAACTACAAGTTATAACCGCAACAATGTGAGATTACAACAAGAATGGAGAATGATTGAAAGGCAATAAGCAGAAATAGATAATTGAATAATTTACGAAAGGGAAAAACTATAGACAAAAAACAATAAAATAGGTACAAAACACATAGAAAACCAAAAAATTGAAAAATTACTTTTTTGGGTTTTTATGTGTTTTGTATCTATTTTATTGTTTTTTGTCTATAGTTTTTTACTATAGAAGATTTATTTAACTATTGCTTACCTGAGGTAGCTAAAAAGTTAAGAAGGTTAACTCCATTTTGTGCCACATCAAGAGCTGCATTGAAGCCAGCTAAATTTGGGTACAAAATTGGTATGATTCTGAATATGTCTGAAAAAGAAAAAACTAATGATGTGAGAAAATATCCACTATATTTGTTTCTACATCGGTTTGCAAACAAAATTCAAGTCTCTATCGAAAAGCAGGGACAGAGAAACTTAAAGAAAATCAAATGTCGCACAATGTGAAAAACCTAATAAAATACCAATGAAGGTTTAGTATATTTATTATATTATTTAATGTAAGACAATGTAATCATCATTGGCCTTCAATAATCATTAATACTTCATTTTGTTAGTTTAAAAGTGGATTGTAAAGTATATTAATTCTTAACATTTAATTAATTCTTTAATTAGTAATTATTTTTTCATTTAATAAAATTACAAGTTAAGTTAAACAAATTATTTAGCATGATTGTACTTAAATGAAAATAGCAATTATTAAACAAAATATAACTACCAATTCCTCGTGAACTAAGATCTGAGATAAAATTGGAAGCATCAGCAACTACGTCAGTAGCACTGCCCAAAGCTTGTTGTCCCAGAGCTGCACCTGATCCTGCTGCTTGGCTAGCGAAACCAGCCCCTCCTTGAAGAGTAGCACTGTTAATATTTAATCCAGTGCTAATCATCTCAGCTATGGCTTTAATCTGAAAGTTAGAAATAGAAGCAAATTCACACTCATTTATAAATTAGGTATTTTAGGAAAAGTAATATTTTTGCACAAATACTCTGAAACCGAGATTTCAACTGAGTTATCAGTTTTAGGTGTTTCAAGACCTCCTGAGTGGTTTTTACTAAGCTGTATTTCTGTATTTGTGTGTCTTCATCGTAACTTCCAGTGCCTTAATACAAGAAAGTTGAAGCTTTGTACAAAAATAAATCTTTAGGTCTAGTTGTCCATTCCGAACAAATTAGGATGATATAAACTGAGAATTTAACTTGGGATGCGAACCCCTCCTTGGTGTCAGTATAGAAAATACTGACGCTTTAACGACCTCGTCTGCGGAAGCGGCTTTCTGTAATATGTAGTCAAAGGTTAGTTTTCATTTCATTAGAAAGTATTACTTACTTTAGCTCTTTCTAGTTCTGTAAGTGAGTTAATAACATTATTCACAGGATTGTTGTTGCTTGCAGCCGTTATTTGCTGTTCTTCACCTGAATCAAAATTGTAGCTGTCTCCATCAGGTATTTCAGACCAGTCGGACGAGTCGTCATCTTGGCACGCAATTCCCGATATCAAACCTAATGCCAATACAATATGAATCGTTAACATTGTGATAAATCACTCAAACATTTACTATTTTAATAAAATTATTAAAAACCGATTTATCGTATAACGATTGATGAATTCTTTAGTTTGTTGTTTTTGAAACTATACTCTACCTGAACATGTTTTTGCTTTATATACTAAATTTCAATAACACAGGTATTCATTATTTTTGTAAATTTCACAAAGTAAAGTAGGTGACCTGGAAAACCCAAATTTCAAAGTCACTTTATAAGTATTATGTAAAATATTGAATTTTAATATTATATTGTTCCAAATCAATAGTTTTGGTGTATTTTCCATAAAAATATTAATATTTGATTAATTTTAGCATAGACCTTCATTGACCCAGTTATTAATTTTTAATGTCAACATCCGACGATTCTATGATTAATAAAATAGACGACTTCCGGCTTAGCATTTCTCCCAATCTTTAACGAAGTCAAAAAAGTACAAATATTCAAGAATAAAAATTCTGGCATGGGGGTTGGCAAGCCTTGCGCATTTCCTTTGAAACGCTAGAATCCTTGCTCAACAATTTATTTTTTGCTTATTTTTAGGTTAAAGCGTTTTAGTCTAGACAATAACACTTTGACTTGTCAGTTAATTTGCATAGATTTTACAAAGAAAGTGTGCATGTTCATGCTGATTCTTCCAATATCAGATCTTTTTGCGCTTATTAAAATCTCAGTTTATCCTCTTATATTAAGATGTTTTGATAAATATTCTTTGCAAAATCCAGAAAAATTGACTTACAAAGACTAATTTCCTGTACTTCAAAATTGCAGCCTCCCACAAGATATAGAAAACAATACCCCACTTAATTTTTGTTGTTTACCTGCCATTAAGTACATTTTCCGGTAAGGTACAACGGTTATATCAGGTTTTTAGTGGTTTTAAAAATGATACCACAATCAAAATTATGTTTTATCGACCAAATTTTGCGTTTTCCTATTTGTTGACCAATTTTTTCGATTTCACGGACATTTAGTGTGGTGTTATTGACTTCGGATCGGTTTCGGCAATCAGCATCCTAATACAAAATTGGACTATTTCTCAGCAAAAAAATTAAATCTTAACTATTCTGATTTTTAATCATTTTACTTATCAGAAAAACCAGGTTAATGACGTCACAAATACCTGGGTTTTAAATGGTTCACAAAGAAGCTCCTCCTCCGAGAAGCAAGAGTTCCAAGTAAAAAAAGTCCAGTCGTTTGCATAGTGCTAGATGGTAACGAGAGCTCCGTTCAGCCAGCATTTAAAGTCCTTACTCCTAGAAGCTCCTCTGCTCTTGTTCAAGAATGTAGTGCTTATACTTGTTTCTCTTAGCAGAGGGAAAAACTGTTGATCTTTAGAGGGTAACAGGCCAAATGGGTGTTGTAGGTAATAAGGAAGGAGATATACTTGCTAAACTCGGAGCAGAGACCCCATTCATTGGACAAGGAATCGGGGTTTGCAAAAAAAGCCAAACTAGGTGACCTATTCGTTTGTCTTTGCCTACCAAGCCTATTACTACTACTAAAACTATTCCAATTTTAATTATTTTACTGATTCAGCAAACCAGATTAATGACGTCACAAAGAACTAGTATTCAGTAGTTTTCAATCAGATTGAATTTCTTACCAAGTTTCATTTATTAAAGCTTTTAAAAACACGGGCCGCTCTGCTTTTCAATCTTAGATGTCTCAAAAGCTGAGCCAACAAGATGTGATTAAGTTCTAGTTGGACACAAACTACCCAACTAGCTCAATAAATAATTCTAATAATTAATAATTAGCTCCGCTCGGCTTAAGAATGCGTATTTAATTTAATATAAATACCAAATTTTTGACGGATTACAGCAAAATAGGTTAACGTATTTTAGACCGTAGTCTAAAATATTTTATCTTTCAGGTTGTGCAATTAGACCTTAAGTCTGATTTTTGTAAAGTTTTAACTCTCAGCATAAACACAAGCGGAGGGGGGATGTTGCTTGATACAGACAGACAGTACGGTGAACCTTTTTAAACTATATATATATAAATCGAATAATCATGATAAAACCTAGGATTTCTAGTGGGAGCTCAATCAAAATTACACCGTCTGTTTTTCAGAAGCCACATCTCTTGTAGTTTCCATCTTAAAGTTCCTGTACAAAGGTGAACAATTGCAGGCCTATTTCTTAACTTAGCCTTAATATAATATTATCCACACCAGATTCTTACTTAACATCTCACATTGTTTCAGTGCCTGAAGTGCATGGGTTTTGGTCAGAGTTTTCAATAAATTCGGCTTTTCCTAATGCTGTTAGACTATATATTTTATGTTGCTCCTTAACTAATTGAATCTATCATTCGATTCAATAGTGAATAACAAATTCAGTATCTTACCTACAGGAATAACTTATAATGAATGATTTCATCCCACTGCTGATTCCAGATTAGTCTCTTATCAAGAATTACTCAATGTTTCTTGACTAGATCAGACAACTGTTGTTGTTTATTAAAGGTAGGAAACCTTGATTCAAAATAACTAATTGGCTAGAGATAAAAGGATAGTTGCCAGATAATAAAGTGGATTTTCTATGATGGAGTTATTTTCTATAAAGTCAAACTCTTTTATTATAAAAACTAGTGTTATTTTTGATGTATCAAATTGCACGATTTGGATAATATGACAACCAACTGTATCTTTGTTGTCTTTGTTTTAAATTTTTCCATTGCTATTGGTCAGCAGAACATTAAATAGATAGAAGAGGAATGTAAAGCAATTATATAAAATTCTTTTAACTATCTCATGTGACATCACTAAGATTATATAAACACACGCATACTCAGGCAAAGAGATTTACCTCATACCTTATTTCAAGATTGTGTAAAAAAGTAATTTCAACTCCGACTAAAGGGGTTTTCTTGACCATTATTTTTTAAAAATCTTTGTCGATGAATATAGAAATCTTTTTTATCAGTGAAGTTCTTTATTATCTTAATTAAATTATAAACTGTCCTTGCTACATCGAGGCTAACAGTGCGATTGATTCATAAAACAAAGGTTAGTTCTAAAAAAATGAGTTCATCAATGTTTAAACATGTGGACTGAATAAGTTACGTTACAGCAAGGTGAAATATTTTATATAAATATATGGATTACTTTACATTGAAATAATATTAATAGAAATCCCATCAATATTCGAGAGATGAAGCATCAGTTTTGTTGGTTACTATTATGCCTGTTAGTGAGTGGAGTTCTAAACGCACCACCTAAGGATAAAGATAAGGATAAAAAACCAACAACAGATAAACCTGACTCAGGAGAAAAGCCAACTTCTGGGGAAGTAACCGAAGAGCCGACAGAAGACGGGACGGATTCTTCAGAAACCACTAAGAAACCAGCGCTTGCAATTGGAGTAGACACGTCTAACAAACTTGAAAAATGGGGAGAAGCTGCTAAGGATGCCATGAAGAAACCATCAGAAATTGCCAAGGACTCTATTAACATACTGAAAGATGGATTGAAAATGGGTACAAATCTTGGAGAAGCTACTGTTGCAAAAGGCATAGCACAACTCGGTAAACAGGGAATAGCTACAGCTACCGATCTTGGAAAAATGGGATTACACATGGGAACTAACCTTGCAAACAGCACATTAGGTAAACATTTTATTTATTTTAATTAAGTATTGTTAATTGCAAAGTCAAATAATAAATTATGTAGATAAGAATGATCAAGAATGAATAATTTTATAACATAAATTAGTGGTACTTAAATCTGTGTTAAATAACTAGTATCGTCTAAGTAGTTGAGTAAGTTGAGAGACTGACGGTTGGAATTTAGCTTGATTCAGAATAAATATCTCCTGAATAATTCAAAGCAAACGTAAACTCTATAATTGATGAATATTTTAATGTGAGAATCACAGACTTTGTAACCGTCAAGTTACAGTGTTCAAACATTTGTTTCCTTACGAAGCATATTCATTTACAAGCACTATTAAAGAATTTTATCAGATGAATGTACTGTACGTCAGTAATTACTATGGTCATTACTGACTAATTTGTTTTGCGCTTATATTTGTTTTGGAAAATGTGGTTGAATTCTTGAGACTTATTTAATCATTATTCATGATCATTAATTTAATATATATATATATATATATAATATATATATATATATTATATATATATATATATATATATATAATATAATATACATATATATATATATATATATATATATATATATATATATATTATTATAATATATATATACATATATATATATATATATATATATATATATATATATATATATATATATATATATATATATATATATATATATAATATTCACTCTATATTGTACTATGAACAGTTAATATAAGTTATTTATTTATTTTTGTTTAAAACTACCAAATCATTTTTTAGGTGTCATTCATAAAATTGGTGAAATGATGCCAGTAGGTGGAAGAATAGTTAAGGGCGGAGTCAATATTGGAAGAAAAGGACTCACAGCCGCTAAAGCACTAGGCGAAAATATTTTAGACAACATACTATGGTGGGCTGAGAGTGGTTTCGGATGGCTTACAAATTCTGCTTCAACGTCTAAAACGTTTCTTCACAATAAGACAGATACTCTCATATCATCACTTCATGAAGGAATTGACAATGGAGCTGGAAAAATTGGTGATATTATTAAAGCAGGAATCAGCAAGCTGCCTATATTTAAAGTCAATGCGTCTCTTACCCTAGGATAAAATGTTGTACATTATCCAATAATTAACAGTATTTAAAACTTATTTATTTTGTGTACATATTAGCTATAAGGTTTTCTAACATGTTTAATAAAGTCTCTTTGAATATGAATTTTAATATTATCAAATATTTACATAACAACTATTAAAAATTGAACATAAGAAGAAAATTTGAAAATGTGAATATATATGTGAGTGGGATCCAACATAATTTAAATTTAATAACACTCACCAGAATCTACCTCCTGAATTGTTCTACTACTACTTGAGTAAGATATCTATATGAGCTACTTATAGACTTAAGTGTTATTTGATTTAAGGGATCAAGGGCTCACTCAAACTAAAGTAATGATCTAGACAGTGTTACTACACGTTTTAAGTGTTAAAACTCAAAGTTTGTTAACACGCATTTTTCAGCATTAAATGTAAAAAAATTTATTATTTATTTATTTATTGATTTTTTTATTGATTTAAGCTGTGCTTTCTTTTTATAGACATGGAATATTTGTATTATTACAAAAAAATATATTATCTGCAGTTTGATAAAATAGGCTTGATTATTAATTTTTCTTTTATTGTATTTAATATCATAAATATCACTAATATCATAAATATCACAAATTACATGTTTCTCCATGTTATCGTGGAGAAACATGTAATTTTAAGGGGTTTGCGCCTTTTAGGGTAAATTAATTATTTTTGTATTAACATATTCAATTAAAATAGAAATTGAATTTATACTATTCGACTAAAATTCGCAATAATACAAAACTAATATAAAATTATTGACCAAACCAAAACCAGAATATTATTTTCAATAATTTTCTGACAGTTATATCTATACAACTTACATCTCTGGTTCAATTAAACTAATTTTGATTTTTTTTAAAAATCGATTTGTCACAATTTGAATAAACGTGTGAACTTAATGAACTTATTAGAATAATAAGTTATATAGAATATATGTATAGAATAATAAATATATTGCATTACTATTATTACAAAAAAAGGAACACTATAGTTGAAAAACTGGTTCTTTATTAGGGAGCCAAAATAAGGTATCTAGCCGATCAAATCTTTGAGGTGCGACGGTCATGAATTTCGCAGCTATTCAGAGCAAGAGAGTTAAAGTTTAATATGTTACATGTAGATGATTTTGATAAAAAACATGCTGCTTATCAAGAGGACAACATCTATACACCAAGTTATTAGGGTGAAGCGCAGGTGGAGTGTATTATAATAATCAATACGAAAAAGCCTCTCCACAAAGTTAATTAAATAAAAATTCAAAACCGGCTTTCAACCTAAACGGTCATCATCAGTTCCGGAGAGAAGAATATATAGATGTAGGTGAGTCTATGATATCATGACTGAGACTCTGTCATGATATCATAGACTCACCTACATCTATATATTCTTCTCTCCGGCACTGATGATGACCGTTTAGGTTGAAAGCCGGTTATGAATTTTATTTAATTAACCTTGTGGAGAGGCTTTTTCGTATTGATTATTAGCTATACACCAGTTTTTTAATAAAGTAAATAGATAATTAAATTTTTAAGCTTTTATTGAATACATTTTGTAATTAATTATTTTCCGTTAACTTCTAATTTGCCTCCAATGGTGACAGTTGGAAACATACCGGTTACTGATGTCACTAAATTGGCAGCCATTTCATTTTTAACATCAAGTCCAGCATGGATAGTGCTTTCAACGTTATCAGTAACCTTGCCGACCATATCAGATCCTGACTTAATCCCATCGGTGATTCCAGTGATTACAGTTCCTAAACCTCCTTGGAGTCTCTCCAGAAGGCTAGTACCGATACTTTTAATCCCTTGAACACCTTTTATTCCCAGGTTAGCGCCTCCAGTAACAAGATTACCAGCAACGGGAATTAAACCTCCTACTTTGCCAACAATACCTGAATAAAATGTAAATAAACAAGTAAATCGTAATTTTAATTTTCAAAGTCATATGAGTCCATTATTAGTCCATTATTATAGTCATATGAGTATCTCAAATTGTTGAAAAGATTTAACTTTAAACATTGTTTAAAAAGTTTAATTTTAAATATTGTTTAAAATGTTTAATTTAAACTTAAAAATTTAAAAGTTAAAATTAAAAATTAATGTTTTAATTAATAATTAATATTAAGTATTAATTTTAAAAAAAATATATAAATTTTAAATTCTTTTTCAAAAGTTTTGAAAACAAAATCTTGGGAACAATTCTATATCATACTTACACTATCGTGGTGCTGCCTCCATGGTCGAGGTCCGTATTAAACTAACCTTTGACACCACGGAGGTCTGGGGTTCGCAGCCCAGGTTACGCTCTTTTTAATATATATATATATAGTTATATATATATATTATATATATATATATATATATATATATATATATATATATATATATAATATATATATATTATTATATATATATAATATATAATATATTAATATATATTATAATATATATATATATATTAGAATCGTCAAATAATACATCGCCAACTTAAGATAATACTTGAGCGTAATGGTTGCCTTGATGGGCCGCAAGGGTCTAAACGGCCATTATTATTATATCATATTATCTATAGTTCATTTTATATTACTTACAAAAAACCAATTACATGGATTATCCTCCTTAAGTCAAATTATTAAATTTTGTTGTTCAATTTCCATTAATAAAATGTATTTAAGATAGGAACCCTCTTAAAAATAGTTTTGGCATAAAGTTTAAAAAAAATGTGCTCAAATTTTCTATTCATATCAAAGCTTAACAACATACCTAATCCTTTTTCAGCTACGTTTGTACCTAGGTTTAATCCAGCTTTTCCGATATCGGTAAGAGCACTGACTCCAGCTGTTGCAACGCCCATTCCCTTATCAACGGCTACTGATCCAACTCCTGCTCCTTCCTTGATAGTGCTTGTCACCAAGCCCACGGTATCTTTAGCGATTTCACCATTTGTTTTAATTATGTTATTAATTGGTTCAGCAATTTTACTCGCGTCAGGGGAGGTCCATTCAAAGCTAAGTCTAGGAGCATTTTCATCAGCAGGCGCTGCAAATGACCCCACAAATAACCCTAATACAATGAGAGACAGTTTCATTTTTATTAAAAAGCTTAATTTTAGAGAAAATACTCCGCTGGTGTGACTTTATATATCCATACTGAAACAAATGATGACTGTCTTTTATTGAGTAAATAACATTTAAATAACTTATTGAATTTAAGTAAATAAACATAATAAAAGCTCAAATATTATTTTCCAAACTATCATTTGTAAAAATATTAGATTGTTTTATTCAAATAAAAATTTCAATTGTATTACATTGCTATTCATTCAGAACAGAAGTAACTCTATATGACTATGTTACTTATTATTTACTTACAATATCCAAGTAGTAACCCAGAATAAACTTGAAAATTCAAATAGGAAAATATTCAAGCGAAAGTAACAACAAACAGCGGAGGTACAACAAACTTAAGCGCAACAAGATACTTAGTCATACTTACACTTTGGAATCATGACAGTACTTTGAAATCTTTAAAAAGAAATTTGGTAACAAAATGTACAACTTTTGTGTACTTTGTTTACGAATGAAGATAAAAAGAAAGAAATTAAAAAAATGGTCTGGAAGTACCTCGGAATTCTATTACTACAATAAAATCTGTTTATAGTAAAACAATGCCTTATTTTCTTATCACTCACTTCGATTTTTTTTAGTAAATTTCCTGGCATTTTCAAAGGTAATGCGCTGAAACTGAATTATAATTAGCATTTACTAAGTATTTAGCTTGTGTGCATAATACTTTTGGCCGCTCCACGGCATCGTGCCTCCCTTAGGCCACTTCGCGGTTACATGTTTATTGTTCTATATCATTTAGTCATATTAATGTCATTTTAAAGCACTAGAGACTGTGATGTCTGTTTTTAATAGTAGCCCAGGAGCCGGACCTGAAAAATGTGACTCATTTTGTACTACTTCAAACCAATTTATTTGTTATATCTGGCACACTTAAAATATTTAACAATGTTATTCTTTAAAACTAACGACTTACATTTTTAAGGTGGCACACTATACTTTGCCTTGACGTGTCATGAATACCTCCCATGATTGAATTGATCCATAATCGAAGAACACAAACAGAGCAATTCTTATGAAAAAAAGAAAAAGATGTTAATCCTATATGTTGTTTTGCCTATGAGACCATGTAAAGATTTTTATCAGCTTTAAAAGAGTCCTCCTCATGTTTTACATACGACCCACGTGGAACCACTTATTTCAAGAAAACTAGAATTTGTGTGATTTTCGAATATTTTGATCGAGCGCATTTATATGAAGGGCTCCACTCTGGACAAGCAGAATATGCTTTTCCGTCATAATTTAAGGTATATTTCCAGAAAAATTTGGTATGAAGTGGTTCAATATGAGTCTCATTTTTCAGGCTTGGCTAAAAATGTAAGATAGTCTTTTAAAATATAATTTTTCCTTTCATTCTAAACTATTTTGAATTCTCTTATACTCGCACTTTTAAATTGTTCTTAATCCAAATTGATTGATTAAAAATAAGCGTAATAAAGCGTATTCTTTCCAAACATGTTGACAAATATACTAACTCAGACAACAAAGTATAAAAATAAATCGGCTACGGGGTACCTCGGAACTTTTCCTCGCCTTACTAGATTCAATCCGCTCATTCTCAAATCTTCGGATTTTGGTTGTCCTTAGAATATGATTTATTAATTTTGAGTTTTGATGAAAAATCTTCACAAGTTCTTAAACAGTGAAACCGATTATTTTTTCAGCGGTCACCCATCCACGAACAGACTACTCTTGACTCTTGCTGTTCCATAACAGAAGGAGTCTGACAAAAAACAGTGGACCCATAAATAACTTTTATGATATCTTTGATTCGTCATTAATTAATATTTGAATAAAACAATTGTTAACAGTAATGTATATTTGAATGAGAATGCACAAATAATATTTGATGATATAGTATTGACGTCATTACATGAGTATAAAAGAGATATGATAACCTGTGCAAGGAGTAATTCAGTGCATTCATTAGAATGCAGAATGGCGCTTTGGCTTGAACATTATTTCAACCGAAAATAGTTTATTATATTACAAGATTGTGAAAAAGGTCTTTTTTACCATGGCGACTATATTTACTGTCGAGCGAAGCGAGATAGTTAAAAGGTCGGAATTAAAAAAAATGCCATTCCCAGTCGTTGTTGCATATGCTATTTTTTTCGGGCGTAGTAACAGTGAACAACTATTTAAAAGAAAAACAGTATAATGTATAAAAATTTGCCGGTTCACTTCTTTCGATCTCC
This sequence comes from Microvelia longipes, assembly GCA_018340805.1. Classification (NCBI taxonomy): domain Eukaryota; kingdom Metazoa; phylum Arthropoda; class Insecta; order Hemiptera; family Veliidae; genus Microvelia; species Microvelia longipes. The sequence continues at coordinate 41,800,864 of JACMZG010000008.1, read as the reverse complement.
TCGTTGGCTAAAAGTTTCAAATTTAGCGGCGGTTTTCAATGTCTGAATCACTATTCATGATGATAATAAATAATTAATAACTCACTTTCCGAAAAAAGCAAAACTTCGTTAACAAAAAAGTTCGAATGTTTATTTGATAAACAAAAAAAAAGTAAGAAGGAAGGTAATATTATAAACTAAGCGCCTACTTAGTGGACATTAGAGGAACTTTACCAGCAACAGTTCCGTAGTTTTTTACATTCGCCGAGAGTAAAAAATTACAAAACTGTCGCAAACAGTAAAAAATGCATTTCACGTACTTTACAGCCGCCCGAAAAAGATATACATTCTAGCAAATTTGTATCCCAATGAACAAGTTTAGAACTTAACCCTAAACACAAACTTTATATGTTTTTCCAATACTTTAAACTCTATTTAGGACAAGTCGTCCCATGCTCATCTATTTTCCTTGAAAACGGCGGTGACACTTTTTTGCCCCCCTTTTTAAAGGGGGCATAGCGTATCTCAATACAATAAGAGACCTGAAACATCTTTTCAGGGGCTCTGTGTAACCTCATTGAAACCTCTTCTAAGAGTTAAGGTAATAACAAATCAATTGTTTTCGACTTGAAGGAACTCCCAAGGGCCGCAGTTGGTAGGAAGGTCTATGTCATTTTATTTTGCGGTTTCATCAATAAAATGAAAAGATAAAAAACTTAAGGTTTCGCGACAACTAATAACTACCCTCTCTTTTTTCTCTTGATTTCGTATACATCTATAGATATTTTTGCCCTTAATTCCCTCATTTTCTTTCGCTGCTTCTTTTAGATGCCTAGTTGTTTTTTAATTTATATTTTTTTTTAAATACCTTTTTAAATAAATACATATTAAATCATTACAAAATAATATACAATATAACATACAAATTTTGAACTTAAAACTAAGCAAATCATTAACTTAGGCTACTCCCCAAAAGAGAGTGAAAACTCTGTGCCGTGGGGAGGAGTGATAACAATTAACTTAAGTGTCGTTAATTAAGTTTAGCTTATACTTATCATTTATTAATTTTTCTGAATTGTTTATATTATACTACTTAAATGTTCAAACATTAATTTTTGTCAACATTAAGGTACGGTACGTCTTGTTTGTTTTTTGTGACTATTATATTTATAATATATATATATATATATTTATATATATATATATATATATATAATATATAATATATATTATATAAATATTATTATATATATTACAGGGTGTACAAATAAAACTCCCTTCCCGAAAGGAGGTGATACTACTTATTTTCCAAAAAATTCATATTATATATGGTCGTTCTCACCGTTTTCCCACAAGGTCAAATTTGATTTTTAAAACTTGTATTGCATTCAGAAAATGATATATCTCAGAAAGTATAACAGCTTCAAATATTGAATTTGTTGGAAAGCTGGGAAATTTCCTGAAAGACAACATGGTTGTTATATCCAAAGTATGCATTCAAGTGTCAAAAATAGGCATAACTCAAAATTTTGACAAAAAATGAAAATTTTGAAACTTTTGACGGAACATTGAAGCTTAATGACCCACTTTGAGAACCTCTTGTTGCTAGGAAACTACCTTGAACACTTTCTTTAAGGTGACCCATAATTATACCCATTGTAGGGCTATTTTTTGAGTTAAGACTGATACAAACTCAAAAAACACCCAAAAATACAAGTTTTTTTGTATTTTCTTGTGAGTTAATCTATGGGTCTTCATTGTCGAAAGTTTTTACTTATATTTTTTTTAAATAAGGGATTCATAAACTATCAAAATTCCTCCTGAGGATAGGTTGTGGTATTTTGAATCATTGCGTTATTGTTTTATTCTTGGTCCAAAATTAAATGGATAATTGTGTTTAATTAGTCTATTAATTTTGTTTACAATCATATGGTTGGTTAAGATTAAAGTATAACTCAGTTTATGTTTTGACAAGTTACCATTTGGTTGCAGGCTTCTGGACTGTCAGTTTTGAAATTTGCATTTATTCTTAAGCAATCTATTCTAATATGCCAGTTTACACAACGGCAGAATACTGCTATGATATGACGCACAGGGCAGTCAAAGAAATCAGGAACGTTTTGATAGAATGTTCCTGAAAAGAAAACTATTCAAACCACTTTTAGAAAATTTACTGACACAGTTCAGTCAATCAAGACTCCATCAGGAGGAATTTTTGTAGTTTCAGTCTTAACTCAAAAAATAGCCCTACAAATGGGTATAATTATGGGTGTCACCTTAAAGAGAAGTGTTCAAGGTAGTTTTCCTAGCAACAAGAGGTTCTCAAAGAGGGTCATTAAGCTTCAATGTTCCGTCAAAAAGTTTAAAATTTTCATTTTTTGTCAAAATTTTGAGTTATGCCTTTTTGACACTTGAATACATACTTTTTGATATAACAACCATGTTGTCTTACAGGAAATTTCCTCAGCTTTACAACAAATTCAATATTTGAAGCTAGGTTGTATATTTGAGATGTATGCCATATTAAATGCAATTCAAGGAGTTTTAAAAAATCATGAATTTGTGTGGAAAACGGTTGAGAATCGGACATAGTTAATATGAAGTTTTTTGTTGGAAGCTGTAGACCACCTCCTTTCGGGAAGGGAGTTTTTTTTACACCCTGTATAATATATTTATATATATATATATATATATATATATATATATATATATATATATATATATTATATGTGTGTGTGTGTGTGTGTGTGTGTGTGTGTGTATGTGCGTATATATATATTATATATAATATATATATATATATATATTATATATATATATTGGGGCCCCTGAAAAATTTTGCGGGGCCCAATGATAGTGACGCCCTGCTGTAATAATCTAAGTTATGTCCCCTGTGTAAAAACATAATGTCTCTAAAAACTAGGTTGTTCTTAGACATATGTCATGACCCAACAAAAAGCAGCAAATTATTTGTAAACATTTTGCTAGTGGCAAAGAATGAACCTGTAAATTATATCTTCGTTTGCTTGTAGGAAGAATTGTTAACTATTTTTTTAAGCTTTATTAAATCAGGCTTAATTTATCATATTACTTTAATTTTCATTATTTAAAACGTTACCTTAAAGGTTGTTTTTTATTATTGGAAAAAATAGTTTTAATCATTGCATTGATTAATATTTTTTTAAAAAATAGAACGCTATAAAATGGAAATCACATAATATTGTAGGTACATTTTTTTATTGTCAGGCTTATTTAGAATCTATGAATTTTTAATTGTCAGACACTTGTAGAAGAGTAAATAATATTAAAATATTACAATAATATGTTATGTGTAAATATATCATTCAGTTGTATTTAATTTATTCTGCTCAAAAACATATAAAAACTTGTATAGAAAAATTTAGTACTGGTATTAAAATTTTATTGAGTTTCAGAAAACCCTATAATGAAGATTTTATATTTTGTTTTGTTAGGCTTAGTGATGGAGTCATTTGGAGCTCCTTCCACCGATATTTCTAAAGAGAGTTCACAAGAAAGCTCTGAAGAAATCTCCACTAAGTTACTGGCTCAAAGAGCTAGTATTGGTTTCAAAACTCCAGACTTCTCCACAATGGGGGACGCTATTAAAACAGCAGTTAAACAGCCAGCTGAAATTGTGAAAGATACAACAAGTTTAGTGAAAGATGTAGTGAAGGATACTGTAGGTATTGGAGGAGCACTGGGCAACCATGCTACCAACATAGCAGGAAAAGGAGCCGATGCAGTTCTTGAAGTAGGAAAAGGTGTTACTACATTAATCACCAACACTGGCAGCAAAACTATGGGTACGTCATTTTTTATACTAGTGATTAAGGTAATCCATCAGGGATTTAATCATTAGGGTGATCCAATTGATAGACGTTATTTCTTTTGGCATTGGTCTACTAGGACCATACAGCCATGGTATAAACCATGATAGACGTTTTGGTTCTAGATAAATATAAATGTTCTTTAATTTTGTGACAAATTTTCGAACAAATTTCTATTATTATTAAATATGTATGTATATATAAGCATGTTATTAGAAATTTAAGTATATTTTTAAAGCTTTCAAATAAGAGGATCAGATATAGTCTTATCTTTGACATAAATAAACTCTGTGCCATGCCATATTACAGCTTCCAGAATCGATCCAGTTTCATATTTATTTTAACACTCCATATTACTTTGAAAATTAAAACATAATCATTTTTTATTTTATTTACTTAATTAGTGGCATCAAGTACTACAACAAGTGTTTGATTGCTCTTTACTTCAAATAGAACATAGGTAGTTTAATTACACTTTAAATAAATTATCCATTTCAGAGAAACACCAATCACGTTCCTCAAAATTCGATACTTTCCACATTTTATTTTAATATTTTGTTATTTAATTATTTGTTATTTAATTTAATTATTATTCATTAATATTTTATTTAAGTTTATTATATATATATATATATATATATATATATATATATATATATATTATATATATATATATATAAAAATATATGTATGTATGTATAAATTATTTTATGTCTCTTTTAAATAGGTATAGGAGAAAAAATAGGCAACATGGTTCCTGTTGTTGGGTTTCTGATTTCCGGAGGAGCCAAAATAATGGACCAAGGAATGAAACATGTTAACAGCATTGGTGGAAGTATATTTGACGCTGTTAACGAAATGATAGGAAGCAGCCTACAATTGGCTTCTGACGCCATAAATAACGGCAAGTCTGCGGTTGATGGGATTGCTGACGGAATTGCGGATCGTATTAATGCAGGGAATGACTATATAACTGAAACAGTTGGTAACACTGCGGCAAAAGTTGCTGCACTGATCCCTGTCGTTGACTTTGAAGCCAAAGTGAACGTTAATGGAAAATAATTTTTGTAATATATCCACACAATTTTTTTATTTAATTATAAGATTTTGTAATTGATTTTTAACATTGTTTTTTATTTCACGTAATGTTAACTAAACTGGGTACCTGAACGTTGGTAAGTTTCTATTCACTAGAAGTGTACATAAAGATATTATTACTAAAGGGGTCTATTGGCAGAATTTTTAACATCAAAAAAGTCATCTAAACAGCTTCGACTATTAATATAATCAAAATACATAAACAGTACAAAATACGTGCCTTTGGCTATGGCCTCTCCGCGGCCTGGGGCCACATTTTTGTGTTTTTGTATTATTTGGTTTTTATTATTATTTGTTATTACGTAGCATCTTCCCATTTATCTAGCAAATTTTCATCGCCTTTTATATAGCAGGTCTGCATGGACATCATATAGACGTTTAAATATATTTATTGCATATATATACAATATAAATATATTATACAATCTAATACTTGCAGGGCTGAACAATTATCTTACACCCACAGAATAGTTAAAGACATTCTTTTTACTTATTGGTGATGACGTCATAATTAAGTTATTTGCCAAAAACGCCACATAAAAATTGCCCGATTGAGCTGAAACCAGTTTGAATCGTTTAAGAATGCCTACAACCAAAGGAAACTTAACTTTTTAAAGTTACCGAGGAATTACCATTTCGGGTAATAAAATTACCATATTTGCCAAATAGTTACCAAAAAAATAATGACATTTTTGAGGTCACTGAGGTCGATTACCTAGGGGTGGAGACTTTTCCCGACTCTCTATCTCCATTTTTAACCATTTTAGCAGGGGTGTGCATCTGAAATTATTCACCCTGTATATACATATATAATAATAGTAATCTAGAGAGAGAAGCGCCATAATTATAATTTTGGCCAAATTTATAATTTTATGGTAACACACCAAAATAACTTCTTCTTTTATCCTGAATAAATAACACAATATATAAAAGTAAAAATGATACTTTAAAGATGATTGACATCATGACTACATTTTTGTTTAATATTTTTCTTAGTGATCACATTGTCTAGCTTTGAAGATCTGGCTACTGAAAAATATAAAAACTATATTAATCTCTCGATAGGCAAAATAACAAGTAGTTTCTAAAATGTTTGAAACATTACTTACCATTTATTTGGTGTAAAAAAATAACTAACGAGTAAATGTACTAGGTGTAAAAAAAACTACGAGTTCAGTCATTTGGCACCACCGAGTTATTTTGCTCCATCCAGTGTTTCTTAAAGTAACAAACAAGGCAGAATTTATTCTTCTTCTTTTCCATACCAGTAATTTACAGTGTGGTCATTGTAAATTACTTGTACTATTAGTATTTACTCCTATTATTTTATGAGTTGGTTCATAAAATAAAATACAAAAACAATAACATGCAATTGAGATTGATCCCTAGTGCGAGGGGTGTAGGGTTAGTAGTTTTGTACACAAGCAAACATATTATGGGACTTCAATCAAGTATCAAACATTACACCGTCCTTTAAAAATACTTTTCTTTGAAAATATAGAGTTTTCAAACTTTGATGAGCTAAACCTTCTAGCTAATTTTCTGACGTATTACATATTGTAAGATAGTGTAACTTATAATATGTAAGTTAGAGTCGACTGAGCTACCGGACTGAGTCCGGTAGAGACTCTCGCATTTCCACCCGGAGGTCAAGGCTTCAAATCCAGCAGTGAAGAACCTCAATATGAGGTTATCCCTTGTATCGTACACTCGGGAGATCTTGCATTCAAGGACGGCCAACCCAGCCAGGGTTTTACTTGGCTTCCTTGGCTGCTAATACGCAAATGGGGGGGGGGTCTGTTTTATCTGAGAAAGTCTGGATCCGTTTTCATTGTCTCCAGCTCAAGAATGTTAAGGTTCTGCGGGTTGGGAGAGATGAAGGTCGGAAAGATATTCTGAGCCTTCGTATGTCCAAATAGTGAAAGTAAACACACTAAATTATAAGAAAAAGTTTGTTTGCATCTGTCAAATTTACCTCAAAACTTTGTATTATGCAAGGGTCTTGAAAAAAGTGGATGCACTAAGTCGATTTGCCATCAAAAAAGTGTCCCCATCGAAAACCAAAAAATAGAGAGAATTAACACGAAACACTCGTCAAAAACCAACTGCACATGCTTGGTACACTCTGTGCATGCTTACAATTATTTTAACAGCGCAGGTCTTAAATTTTAGAGGCAATCTTACTTCTCAATGGTTTTCCATTATTTATATCACGCTTAAATTATCACTCACTGAAGTGGTAAAGTACATTCCAAAATTTAAAATTAAATAAGCACAAATGACATAACAAGCACCACAAATGTAACAATCACGAGAAGCACAGAAGAAAGTTGAGAAGCAAACTCGACAACCTTCTCATACAACTTCCATGGGGGTCAGAAATATTCCTTAATGCGGATAGAGATATTATTACTAGAGAGTAATAATAATAATAAAATAAAATAATAATCGGTTGAATTTTGAAACATCAAAAAAGTAACCTTAACCTTGAGTATTGATATGGAGAAATAAACATTAAACAATACAGTGACTTATATAATACATTGTTTATAATAGAAATCAAAACCCAAACAATGCGGAAAAAGCCGACAACGATTGATTTGTTATAACCTTAACTTACTCTTAGAGGAGGTTTCAATGAGGTTACACAGAGCCCCTGATAGCCCCAAAATAATGATTCAGGCCTTTTCTAGGCTATGCCCCCTCTAGTTTATATCTCTAGGTTAATGCGTCATCCCATTCATTCAATATCCTTGGCCCTCGCAGTATAGTATTCGCAAAAGTTATATTGCAGCACGTCTTGGGACTCGGTTCGCTCGTCCTAAGATAGCAATTAGATTAGTATATGTTTGACAATTACTTCGCCTTATAATGTTTAAGATTGAGTTGCTTAAGAAGGATGAGCGTAGTGAGTCCGACGTAGCGAGGAAAAGTTCATAGGTACATTGTACCCGAGTTGTTTTACATGGGACATGGGTTAGTAAATGAGTTCTCCTCCTTGGTTTATATTTAACTTCACTGGCCACCCAACTACAAATATATAAGACCAGATGGGGTCTAAGGTCGATGTTCTGCAAATTTGACCTATGACCTAATTTTAAAGACGTTTCTAACAGCTTAATTTTTGGGGAAGTGATCTGTGGCTATCTCTTGTCAATATTAGTCCTGAAGTTACACATTTGTTCAGAATAAAAAGCTAATCATACAAGACCAACTATAGGATTGGTTTAGTCTCTATTAAAAATTAGAGCACCTCTATAAATATAATCATACTGATGATATTATAGGTGATGTATTCTATTCATAATGTATTACATGTTTTCCATATGATTTTTAAGAAAACCCGCAATATATATGTATGAGTAAACCCGGGAGTATGAGGAAAGAACAAAAAATATGAGAATTTTTGTTGTTGAGCGTTTTACTATTTTCCTTTGTTTTGGATACGAAATTTCAAAATTCCTTTTATGCATTTGGCATTTAATTATCAGATTTATTTATTTTATAATTAAAGATAGTGTCAATAAGTAAATATGTCTCGAAAAACCGGTTCAGATTTGTTAGGAATTTTACGAGGAGCGCAGATGGTTGTAAACGAATCATTAAATGTTCAGGAAAAGCAAGCAAAGCATTTGTGGAAGAACTCGAGTGTGAGATCTGCTCTTTCAGAAGGAACTAAAAATGTTCCTATTATCTTCAACTCTGGTAAAAATAATCCAAATGTACGTTTTATTTTATTAAAATCCATAGCAAGAAAAAAACTTCTGATTTCAATTAATTACGTTACATTATTGGCTGATGAAACTGTGACATACATTGAACAATACAATACATTTATGTTCTAGACTTTAGTAGAATTATATGAATAAGTTGTAAATAAAACCAGTGTGTTACATGGTATAAATATTTGACCCGTAACTTTATAAGGTACACTTGTATATTTTGATATGAGTGTTGGCATATACGCCAAGCTCATTGTACTATCTTGATGTGTATTCTTTGTGACACCTAATTAAGAGTTAATTTAACATTTTCGTAATGTTATAGCTATTATTTCTTAAAAAATCGGGTACAGGGTACCTCGGAACTTTTCCTCAATACATCAGATTTGCTACACTCATCCTCCCTACATCGGACCTGTTTCCCTCATCCTCAGAATATACAGTTTGCCAAATTTATACTGCAACATGTCTTCAGACTCACTTACCTCGTCCTCAGATAGTAAATGCGTCTGTTTCATTATTAGTGGTCACCCTTACCCACTGACCACAATCAATGCTGCTTAACTTTTATAATCCAACAAAAATCATGGAATGAATTGTCGTATTGATCGAAAATTAGTGTACTTATTTATACTTCTTAAGAAACGTCATATTTGTAGAATTCCATAATCACTATTAGGAAAAGGTATATATTTATTCCGTAAAAGTATATACTTGTACCAAATTTCAACACAGTTGGATTTTTTTCTTATGTTTTATGACTTTAAAAAAAATCATTTGAATAATAAGATGAATTTTGGCACATATGGATCTTAATCCAATCGCATCATTTTTCCGCGTTTTATGATTTTTCAAAATTTCGCTGAGTCATACTTGCGGATTAATGTCTTCATAAAAAAACCTTTTTAATCATGCAATTTCATTTTCTTCTAGCTTCAAGATTTTGTAAATGAAGCTGTGCAAAGAGTTTCTATGATCACCCATGGAGTAAAAGCTCTCATTTCTCCTAAAGATGGTAGTATAGTTTTTCTTTAAATAGTACATTTTTAAAACATTTTTCTGCTCTTTTCTGAGATTTTGTTGGTTATGTTATAAAGGCCAATTTATAAATTTACTAATCATGTGAAGATTTCGTAGCAGATAAATTCTCTATTAGTCTGAAACTTCCTGAGTTTTACCAAAAAATTTACCATTACTTACCCCCTAAAATCCATTAAGAACATACCTTTAATGAAAATCCTATTCTATGAAAATGATTTTTCTCTTGGGACAGTAGAGTCTAGTAGAACTATGAAGAAATGTGTTCATTAACATTTTTTAGCTTAAGTATATTGAAAGACCCACAACAATTCTGATACCAAAACTTAGCCTTATTAAAGGCTAAAACCCCTGTGAGGGAATGATTCTGTTGGTACTTAAACCAAATCCAAGATGAGGGGCCAATTGAATTTTTTCCTTCTCTGGGTTTTTGTGCATTTAATTAAGCTTTCTTATAATGTCAGAACTATTATTGTTACTGCATTTGATATAGTGCTGGAGATGATTATTTATTTTGTGTAGTTTAATAAATGGCTTTTTTTGTTTAAAAATAGGGCTTTAGACAAGATAATATGATGTACTATTTTTGTTGTTTAAGTATACTTTTTTATTTTTAGAAGACAAGAAAGATTCAGAGTTTGCTGGCAATGATTATTTAATTTATGACAATATGGTCTTAAAGCCTGATGACATTGAAAAATTACTTGAAGAATCTTACCCCCATAGTGAAAGTACTGATATCCGAGACTTATCTGCTACGAAATCTTCATCTTTATATTTTAAAGCTGAATTTAAAATTGGTGAAATTAATCAGGGGCTAAACAATATTCCACCTCCAGTTGAAATGATAGAAAGAATAGAACCTGTCTCTATTAGGAATGTAAGCACAGGCTCAATTAATAAAGAAGAGAAGGAGAAGCAAGAACCTATGCAAAAACCAAAAGTGACAAATAATCCTGAACCTGTCAATATCTCCTCAGCTGATAATGCAAAACCTCTGCTTCCCAAAACTGTTAAATTTAAACAGAAGGTAGTATAACTTGCTATTAAAACTATTGTATATTTTTAAATAAATTTTTAAGTTTTCAATGCATTTATTTTTTATTTTTCTGTTAAAACTAATAAATGTAATACAATAATTTCAAAAATATACTTACTGTCAGCAATCTTTTGATTAAATTTTTAATGAAATTAAATTAATTTAAAACTAATTTGTAAAAAAATCTTTAGTTCCATTAGTACATTCACTTATTTCTTATTATATTTTTAAGTAATTTAAATTTGATTCATTTATTGAAGGAATTTGTTTCCTTTTATTTTAAGCTAAACGAAGCTGCTCAAGAAAGGAAAGTGCCATCAACTAGAATAAGTCGTGTTATTTCATTTGGAACCCTTGCAGCTGGATTAGGCCTTGGTACTGTGGCTGAGGTTACTAGAAGAACTTTAGGTATAACTCCTACAGTTGGCAACACACTTGATAGTGCCTTTCTCACTCCTGCTAATGCTGAACGTATTGTTAATACTTTGTGTAAAGTTAGGGGTAAGTCTACTGTTACTTATTTAAATAAAATTATAATAGTATTTTGATCAAAATAAATTTATTTTAAGTCTTCTAAAATTGATATGATAAGGAAGTAGTTTTTCCATTGTTTTGTTTCTTTACTTTTTAAAGAATCAAAGTAATGTGGACTCAAATTAATAGAATAATGTGAACTCTGAAAACTTTATATTTGAGGTGTACGGTAAGAGATCCAAAAGGAAATAGATAAAAAATATATCAATTTTACTGATCTTAACTTATTATAAAAAGTTAAGAATCTGTTTGTTTCGTACACATTAGATTGCTTTTGGATTAATATTAAAACCAGGAATCTATCATTTGGGATCTGTGTGTCTATTTGCCACACTAATAGACCCATAAAATGAGAGATAAGAAGTTTCATTGTATCTTAGACCATTGATATGACATTGAATTATAGTTTAATTCTGTTTATTTGTTAGTTTATTTTTGACTAAACCAACAAATTAAGTACTATTGCTTTAAAATTGCACATCAAATGACCCACTGTTAATTTTAAAAATATAAAATTAAATAATAAAATGAACAAGATTACTAATTATTTCATGGAAAGTTCAATCCTATAACCCTGTTAATCAAGACTTAAGATCTAATATATACTTCATGGTATATTATAGGAGCGGCATTAAAAATTGGTCAACTCATGAGTATACAGGATAATAATATTATTAGCCCAGTTTTACAACAAGCTTTTGAAAGAGTGAGACAATCAGCTGATTTTATGCCTCAGTATCAGATAAAGGTAAACATTTTTGGCTTTTAGCGAATTTTTAAAGAAATTATGATCTTCTAAGGTTAGGGTTATGGAGTGGGGGAGGTAGATTTTTTAAATGGGGGAGGGTCTCACTAATCAAGAATACACACACACATATATGTATGTAAAAGATTTTTGTTCTTAGACAGTACTATGGGACACAATAACTTTCGAACGCTTATTGGATCAAAATCAAACTTGGTACAAAAATCAACCTTCTTAATGTCCCAAACCTATTGTTTATGAAATATGTGTGACATCATTAACCCGTAATAATGACCCCACAAACATTTCAAAACACACAAATATTCAAAAAGTGTATAGATCGGGCTGAAAATGTTTACACATGTACTACTAATGTATGGTTAACATAAATACGAAGTTACAAATTATTAGCAGCATTAGTTCTAGTTTACATTAACATATAAAACATAATGTAAACAAATCACATTTTTTTCTAATAAATTTGACAATTGGCCTGTATCGTGGCAGTATGCCACTTATATAAACTAGTAATATGGCAAACTGATATAGGACAACAACAATGTCGCCTTGAAAATGCCCCATGCGACAACGCTGCGTAGCAGCCAAGAGGCTGAAGGCTTCTTGTTTCTGAGTAAGAATGGTGTATCATGTTTACATATTGGGTTTTATTTACAATTAAAAAAAATATCTTCACATTTTTGGATTGGGAATGGTCATAACTTTGTTGACTTGTTCTTTTTTGTTTAAAAAAAAAGTTAGTTAATTGCAAGATATATTAAATAATTAAATTTATATTTAATAAACTCATATTTAGGAGTATGTAAGATGGAAAAAAGAGATTAATTATTACTTCAACATTTCCTAAATTTTAAAATATTAATAATGACAATAATAATGCCCATTTAGAACCTTTTGGCCAATTGGGGATAACTCCTGCGAGAACTTTAAATTTTGAAATATTAGCTGAAGATGAATACATTTTATCTAGCCTTTTGTTCTCTGCAGGAACTTATATTATTATTTGACTGTCCAAATTGTTCACTGTTTTTTTTTATATTTAATATTACTCATAATATTTTGTATTTTAGGGTGTTTTAGAGACAGAACTAGGTTTGGATTGGGAAAAGAATTTTGCTGATTTTGATCTAAAGCCATTTGCAGCAGCCTCCATTGGTCAAGTTCATAGAGCTGAGCTAAAAGATGGACGTTTAGTTGCTGTTAAAATTCAATATCCAGGTGTTGCTCAGGGAATTAACAGTGATATAGATAATTTAGTCAGTGTTCTGAAGTTGTGGAATATCTTTCCGGAGGGTATGTTTGTTCATTTGATCTATATTTGTTCCTTTAAAATGTTTTCTTTGTATTATTGCATCATTATGGATGATATATTCTAAATCAAAAGAATGATAAATCTCTCCTCAAACATGAAAGTAAGGTTTGGGCTTCACAATGATTCTGTACTGGTTAACTATTGCTATGCCTTAATACTTCACAAAACCTGTATTATTTGACTGTTGCTATACCTTATTTTTATATTCACGGACTTTTTATTGTTTTATTTTATAATTGATGAACTTACTTGTTTCACCTCTTAAAAAAATTGTTTTGTTATATTGGCACTTGTTTTAATAATGTATTATTAATAATTTATGTATTATAGCTCCCAAATTATAGTGTTAAAATTTGGTACAAAAACCAATCTTTAGGTCTAGTTGGGAAATTCAGAGTCATTATAGTATGACACACTGTTGAAATCAGTAGACAGTGTGGGAAAATAGTGTTGGCACCAATGAGGTTTACCTGATATGAAATTGGGGGCGTGGTTGAACATCCAGGACTAACCTCATGGGCTCCCTTACATTATTTTTCTACAGTGTCAACTGATTTTAACATGTGTTATATTATAACCATCAATAATGACTCAGCAAAAATTTTTAAAAAACCATAAAACATTGACAAGTATTCAGATCAATTTGAAATTTAGCACTTATGTAGGGCTAAATGTGCAAAGTTTCATTTCATTATCAGCATTCGTTCAATTTTCTTTTTTTATAAAAAAATCAAAAACAAATGTCCCATTGAGTTGAAATTTTGCAGGAGTGTATCCCTTAATATTATATTAAATTTCATTACATTCAGTATATCTATGTTTTTTATCAAGTAATTCATGTTAAGCAACATCAAAAGAGGTCAGTGCTTGGATGGGTCACTACTGCTAATAAAACAAACGTTTTCACAATCTGAGGATGATAAGTATAGCAAATGCAACTGGTGCCACCAATGTATTATTTGAAAACGTGATATTATTTACATAAAGTTATGTATGTCAAATGGTAATGTTGATAAAATATCATTTAACTTTGTTTATGTATTTAGCGTACAAAGTTATATATACAAGTTATAGTATACAATTTCAGTCTGATCTGTTTTTTGAGATTTAGTGAAGTTTTAAAATTTTAGCTGAGTCATAATTATGAGTTAATTATGTCTTAGACATTTCTTTAACAATAGGGTTCAGGACATTAACAATGTCAATTTTGTGTCAAGTTTCATTGAAATCCGAAAAAGCATTTGCAAGTTTGTGTTTCATGGAAAAGTTTCGAAACAAAATCTTGTACACACACTCATACCTACATAGATACATACATACACACAACACACACACACACACACACACACACACACACACACACACACACACACACATATATATATATATATATATATATATATATATATATATATATATATATATATATATATTCATATATGATCAGTCTGCATCATTTTTGGAGTTCCTCATTCTGAGATTACTCATATTGAATTAATACCTGTAAGTTTAGTATTTCTTTATGTGTTCCATCTAATGCTACCATGTATTCTTGATCATTGAGTCCCCACTTTCGAAAACACCACCTCAACATGAAACATCATGTTAAAAATGTATTACTTTTTTAGGAATGTTTATTGAGAGTATAGTTGAAGTTGCTAAAAGAGAGCTGGCTTGGGAAGTAGATTACGAAAGAGAAGCTGAGTGTACTAAAAAATTTAAACAATTGCTTGCTCCTTACCCAAACTATTACATTCCGGATGTTATTGGTTTGTTGTATTTTTTATTATTCTCATTATAGTAGATTGTTGTTTTATACAAAATAATTTTTATATTTCTAAAGAAAATTTAATTACCAGCAGTTATACAAATATTTTGAAGTTAAGAATCAATAATCTTTCACTGACATATTAGTGGCTACTACATAAAATTAAACAGTTAATAGTTATTGATTGGAAGAGCAAAGAGATTGTAGTGTTTTTATTTAAAATATTATTTTAGTTAATGTAGTTATTAATTTATAAACAGAAAAAATACTTGTTCAAAGAAAATTTATTTTTTTCAGTTACAGTTAGACCAGTAGCCAGGTAGGGGTCTCTGAAAAAATTCCCACTCCCTCTGTTGAATTAGTTTTTAGTGGAAGTATTTTATGGATGTGTGAATATTGTCCCCTCATAAAATGGTTTCGCCCCCCCCCCCCCTTCCTTACAAGTTTGACTGGCTATGGACCTGCGGAAGTAGAAAATAAAACAGTCCTGTAGTTGTGTAATGGTTAGCACCAGATTCAATCCTGCTCTGAGCCTCTAGGATTTTCCTATGAGGGATGGAAATCCTTATATGTCCCATCCTTTGAAAGGGACATTAAGCCAGTAATTCTTAGCCTGTGCAATGTCAAGTACTGATATAAAAAAGATAACCTCGTTGGTAGTTAGCATAATTCACTCTATGCTATGGCCTACTTGCTAGGTGATCACCTCTCCTTAATTCACTTGAAGTGGAATAGAATCATTTGATTTCTTGTATAACTATCTGTACCTATGTTGAAATGTTCATTGCTGTATGTACACATGCTAAATTATATTTTACTATTTATAGGATACCTATTTTTGTGAAACATATTTTTGATACATTACTTTTTACCTTGTGCAATTAGTTATATTTGTGCTTTATTATTTCTTTTTAGATCACCTTAGTACAAAGCAAGTATTTACAACTGAGTTAATAGATGGCATACCGGTAGACAAAGCTTCGGAATTTGATGAACCAACTAGAAAATATGTTTGCAAACTAATAATGGATTTGTGCCTAAAAGAAATATTTGAATTCCGGTACATGCAAACTGATCCCAACTGGTCTAATTTCTTTTATAACCAGGAGACAAAGAAAGTTAGTAGTTTTTATTTTTATTGTTGATTTTTCAAAAATGTATTACTTGATTCACTGATAATCATCTTTTCTTTAAAGAGATACAATATTAAAAAGATATAAAATATATTGAAAGAAATCAATTGGCTATGGAAGATCAGAATACTGAAATAATCTTTCATTGATACAAATAATATTTCTATCATTAATAGAAGTGAGTAAAAATCACTTTCCACCCTAAAATATTGGGAGAGTATTTGATTACACCCTGGTTATGAAACACAGGAGGAATGAAACATAGGAAGGAAAAGAGACTTCAATTTACAAAATTATCATTGTGCTTAGTAATCTAAAAAAATCAGGTACGGAGTGCCTTGGGAATTTTCCTCTTCCCATCGGATTTGCTACGCTCATCCTCTCTACTTCGGGCTCTCTTTGATCGTCCTCAGAATATACAATTTAGAAATGATGTAGGAAAGCTTGGTTAAATATTTGACAGCTGTTATTCTTTATGTTTAAAGTATCCTAATTCATAAAGCATGTACTAATATTTAAATTTTTCCTCTCTTTAATTTTTGTTTGTATTTAAAAAAAATGTTAATATGGTCATTGTTTCAGTTAATTCTATTAGATTTTGGAGCCTCTCGTACTTATGATAAAAAGTTTATTGATGAATATATTAAAGTTATAAAAGCAGCGGCAGATGGAAATAGACAGCAGGTCTTAGAAATGTCTCGCAAAATGAAATTTTTAACTGGATTTGAATCTAAAGTTAGTATTATATTGATAATATTTATAATTAATATTTACTCATTTTTATTAAAATATATCACAGTTGACAGCACAAGAAAATAATGGGAGGGAGCCAATGAGGTTACTCTTGGATTAAACTCCTTGTTAAATCACCCCCATAATTTCAAATCAGGCTAACCTATTGGTTCCTCAACACTATTTTTCCATGCTGTAAATTGATTTTAACCGTGTGTTAAGCTTATTTTAAGCTTTAATCCTGAAGTGAGCTAAGGTATAACATATAATGTATTGAAATTACCCCCTTTGTTGCAGCTTTTCCATTTATATCTATTTGTCCAATAGTTTTAATTGTTTAATATCAAACTTTTTCAATTTGATTTTATCCTACCAATTGAACTCATGAATTCAAATGGTAGAAAGATTGTGTTAGGGCATAGTCTTATCATTGTTTATAACAATAAACATCAATTTGTGAATTTTATTTACTATACATTGGTATTAGTACACTTACTATACTGTACATGTATACTACTACACTAACTATACTATAATGGATTATTTACTATCAAGATTGATTTTATAATCTTTAATTAGGTTGTTAAAATTTTTCAGTATCATTCACTTGAGAGTTAATGGATTAACCTATCAATGTCACGCTGACCTCAATTATAATTTTATTCATATTTTTTACTGGTTTGCATAGGATGAAACAAACCACACATTCTATTATGGCTGGAGCTATTGTGCTTAGTCTTATGAATATCATACTATTTTGGTAACACATTGTATAGTGGTACACATTGTATTGTATAGTGGGAACACATCTGCATACAATAATTATCTTAATCGCTCTTTTAATTATTATTTTTAATGCTATGTATTTGTAAGTTTATTTCTCCAATGAAGCTGTTTAACTCTGTATGCTTCTGTGGTTATTGTCATAAAGATTTAGGTCTTGCGGTGGTGACCGGATCAATGTAGATGATGTTTCCGACGATGTAGGATATGATGGATGAAAACACAATTCTCTACAAATTGCCCTATTTATACCTGTCTCTGATCTAGTCTTCAGGGATGAAAATTGTAGCCATTCAAAGGGATAATAAAGTTCAAAGGTCACTTATGACACTAAAGATCATGAAGGGTTGTCCTGCCTGGTTGATGGGCTGACTGATGGCAGGTTACCATTGGATCGTGTGACGTAATCAAAAACAGTGTTGTTTTCTTAGACTTTTTTTTTTTATTCCAGGCTATGGAAGAAGCTCATGTTGATACTGTTATGATACTTGGTGAAATATTTAATGAATCAACTCATGAATTTGATTTTGGACATCAAGATACTACTGCACGAGTGACACGTCTTGTTCCTACAATACTAAATCACAGACTGTGTCCTCCGCCTGAAGAAATATATTCCCTTCATAGAAAATTATCTGGTGTATTTCTACTTTGCTCTAAACTAAATGTCCAAATGGCTTGTAGACCCATGTTTATGGACATTTATAATAAGTACTCATATGATTAATACTTAAACTGGTAACATGTCATTTCAGTATTATGTTAGTCAGAATTTAGTAAAAGAGAAGGATTTATCAGAATTGGTTTATACCATCTGTTCATGTAATTTAGCTATATATGGGCTTTTAATCCCAAATCTCTCTTTAAGAGAGATCTTGCTTCTTTGTGTAAGTCTTTGAAATTATACGATTTAAGTGTGTACTTTTCTATATCCTATTATAAGGAGAGAGAAGCATTATTATAGCTTAAAGTATTCTTTGTTTTAAATTCTTTACATTTTAGCAACTTCTAATCCCAATAGTAACACACAGAAAGTGTCTGAGTGGAGGTTTTGATTTTTCCAGTTATGTTTAAATTTTAAGATTAGAAAGCTTAGTTCCATATTTGCTGTTTGTTTTAAAATACCAACATTAAATTAATATTTCAAGTTTCAAAAAGTTTTTGAAAGTCCGATGTGTCAGGGGTTCCTACTCTTAATTCTTCAAGTTGAATTAAGTAATGAGTTAATAATTCCATCAGCTTTAGTTGAATAGACAGCTGAACTAATTCCCCAAAGTTGGCAGCCCAGATTATGATATGATATGGACCACTATTCCTCTTTTGTTATCTTAACAATACCATATATAGACGGAGGTTTTAATAAAAATTTAATTAATTTCACATTATTAAGCCAGATTTGATGCATTAGTACATTCTATGCTCTCATATTGATAAAAGTAATTTAAAAACATCTTAATGTTGGAACTAACCTTTAGTTCTCTATTATTCATGTAAATAGGGGTACCACCCTAACTAATTTATTGTGTGTTTTGCTATCTGCAAAACATTATTTTGTTTTATGTTGGCATCCTAACCTGCCAGTCTGTAAATCTTTTCTTGTATCTGCCATAGAATAATAATATTTTGCCTCATTAATATATTGCCTTATTTTAATATTTTACCTCACTTACTGTTTCCCTTTTCATATTTCACTCAATGGAAATGCTCGCATTCCCTTGGGACCGTTTGAGGAAATTAACTGCAGTACAAACCACTGAATCAAAAAAGTCTTTAATTTAATCAATAAAAACAGGAGAAAACCCAAAAATAAGCAAACAACAAATATTTTATAAACATGTAAAAGAAAACAGTGGCATGTAAACACTAGAATACTATAAAAATTAATCTCTCAGTAAATGACTTGCATTATTTTATTTGTAAATACAATATGCATCAAAGCTATCAGCCATCTCAAAAATATGCATATAACATATTTCTTATTTGAATCGTTAAATTACAGTTTATTGTACTTAAAAGATATAAACCATTTTATACATTTATAATTAATTAATAACTTAATTTACCTATTACTAGCACCAGAAGTATTGCCAACTTAGTTAAAAAAAATGCATTTCGTTAAGTTGGCAGCGTTTAAGACCACCAATGAATCAGCTATTCTATATACAGTATGATTTCAAGATTATTCCACTGAAATGAATCTCTCAGTTCTTTTATTTTTAAATTAAGATTTTTTGCAATAAATTGTTTTTTATCACAATTTTACCTATTTTTTGTCAAAATTTACATGCTGATAAATCTTGTATTTTACCAATTTTTGTATATAGTGTATAGAAAGTTGTTATTTGTTTTATTTTGTTCTTTTAATGTTGTTTTATTGTTAATAAATGTTTGAAAAATAAAATTTAAGTTTGAGTTGTGCTATTTTTGTATCTTAATTTCCCTTGAAAATATATACTTTTAATAGAGTATTTGTATTTTTAATTAATTCTTTTTTAAAATTTTTGTTCATAAAATGGTTAAAAATAATTTATTAAGTGTTAAATAATCAAAATTAACATTTAAAGTAGTGGAGAAGAAAAGAGTCGAGAGAAAACGGAATAATTGGGATCGAGTCTTTCAAAGTTATTAATTGGGGTTTTAGGAAGAACTGTCATAAAATTACAAGTTGCACTTGCAAAATTTCTACTAAACAATTAACGTTGTTGTTTTTTGTGCAGATTTTTTGTAGGACTCTTGTAAGACTTGGCAGTATATATCCAGTATACATGACACTAAGCACTTCAGGTAATTTTTCCCGGAGAGTTTTAAGCAGTTGGAGTCAGCATTTTTACTTTTCCTCTTTTATCCCGTAGGTGTATAGGAAAAGTATTGTGTTTGCAAAAAATCCAAAACCGGGGTGAAACAGGAATTATCTGTTTCAGGTGTTTTTACAAAGTTGTGTGTCTGTTATCATTGTAGCTTCTAGTGTATTTGAGCTAGAGAGTTAAAACTTTGTACAAAATCAGTCTACCGCTGTAATTGTGCTATTCAGAAAATAATTTTTATGAAAATTTAGGTCTTCCGGTGGTGACTGCGTCAGTGTAGATGAAGAATCCGACGTTTCGCTTCCACTGTGGGAGGCATCTTCAGGGATTTAGGTCATCATGGAATGCTCTACAAAACTGAACAGTTCAGTTTTATAGATCATTGTGATTCTATCCATGATGTCCTACATCCCTGAAGATGCCTCCCACAATGGAAGCGAAACGTCGGATTCTTCATCTACATTGATGCGGTCACCACCGGAAGACCTAAATCTTCATTACAATAACCGCGGAAGCCTACACAGTTTATTAATTTTTTAAGGATGTCTAACCATGGCCTTTCCTTAGCACTGAACAAAACCGAAGCCATATTCTTAACTAAGAAGAGAATTCCTACAATGATCCCAGTCCAAGTCGGGAACGAAGTAGTCACCAGCAAGCCAACTGTTAAGTACCTTGAGTTACCATTGACGTAAAGATGAAATTCCTAGATCATCTAAAAATAGCTGCAAAAAACTTCACTGCGAGTGCGGGCACTTGGAAGGCTACTGTCTAACATCGGAGGCCCGAGAGCAAGCAAGAGAATATTACTAATGTCATCAAGTCAATCTATTATCCTGTACGGAGCAGAAATCTGGGCCGATGTTCTTAGCAAAAAAAGCTACAAAAAAATCGTAGCGAGAGTCCAAAGGAAATCAGTCTTGAGGGTAGCTTCTGCATACCGAACGGTCTCCGAACCAGCTGTTTTAGTAATTGCAAGCGTCATTCCCATTGACCTGCTAGCTATAGAGCGAAAGAGAGTGTACGAAAGAAAAATAGAAGCCTATCATGATGCAGTACGAAAAGAAAAGAAGATAGAACCATGGGGCGGTGGCAACTTTCATGGATGAGGAGACAAGAGGCCGCTGACATGGCGCCTGATAAAAGATATCAAATCATGGTAGACCGAACGCATGGAGAAGTAGGTTTCTACATAACACAGCTCCTTAGTGGGCACGGATATTTTAGGTCCTACTTACACAAAATCGGGAAGCATCAGTCTTCTGATTGTCTCTATTGCCCTGGTCTCATTGACAACGTAGAACATACTTTTTTGATTGTACTAAATGGACCAACGAGAGACTAAATCTAACCATGATATATGGGCCAATCACACCCGACACCATAGTAAATGTCATGCTGAAAAACGAGGACTCGTGGGAAATGATCAATACTTTTTCTGAGACCATCCTGCGAGCTAAAAAATGATCTAGACAATGTTTATAGGAACACTTTACCAATGTAGTTATAATTTATTTATTTATTTCATATTTTTTTTTCTCTTTTTTAATTTTTATTTATTTTATTTTTTATTTATTTATTTTTTTTTTTATTTTTTTTTTATTTTTTTTTTTATTATATATTATTATATATTTTTTTTATTATTTTTTATTTTTATTTTTTTAATATTATTTTTATATTTTATTTATTTATTTATTTTTATTTATTTTTTTTTTTTATTTATTTTTTTTTTTTTTTTTTTGTCAGGTTTTGAGGTTGGTTCTAGGCGTTGCAGATTTCTTTGCAACGTCTAGACCCACATTAAAGCTCTGACAAAGGGAGACATAGGGGGTAACATGGGAGGGAGCCGGAAGGCTCAAGATAAGACCTAGCCTGAAGTAATGTGAATAACGGTTCCAGGCTAGGTTTAGGGGTTTCGCGGAGTGAGTTTTAGTTGGTATGAGGCAGACCCTGAGTCCAACACTGTTGACAGACCGCTGTCTTCGTGCGTAAATGCATTTCTCTCTCTTTTTTGGTTAACATTTTTCCCGCAAGAAAATTTTGCCAAAAAAAAAAAAAAAAAAAATGATGTCACTAACCCGTATTAATGACAGCAAAAATTTCAAAAAAATCATAAAACACAGAAAAATTATCCGCTCGGATTGAAATTTGGCACGCATGTAGATATGTAAAAGAAAGATGTGTGCCAACTTTCATCTCATTATCAGCATTAGTTCAATTTTAATCGAATGAATTGTGTACATTTTTAAAAGTTGTCATAATTTTGATATGTCTTGTTGAACTAACCCCAAAATCTAATCGGTTTTTCATCTCATAGGACTTTTTTTGTACCAAGTTTCATCAAAATTGGATAAGCCTTTGAGCTGCTGTGTCTTTACAAGAAATGTGCACATACATACAGGCTCCAAACTTTTTTTATTTTTTTGGGATCTCTTGGTGCTGAAACATCAATATTTTATGAGAAAATTGATTTTCATGTTTTTCCTAATGCAATGCTTCCCCTACTTTTAAAAGGTAGGGGAGCAAAAATGGAATAACTAACAAATTGAGGTTAATTTAATAAAATAATTAAGAAGTTTGAGTAGACAAAAAAATATTGGGCTATGGAGTGGGCAAAAGAAATGTTTGACTCCATCACCCTGGTTTCCCCCACCACAAGAACATATTTGAATATATTTTTTTTTGTTTTTGCTATATCTTCTGAAGTATAATTATTTTCTACCAAATATTATATTCATACTTTAAGATAAAGCAATAAACTAAATTTATGCAAATACTCTATTATATTATTATTAATATATTGCGCTTATAGTTTTAAATTTGTACAACATTATTATTCCATCACTAAAGCTGTACTATACACTGAGTTAATTTATATTTACCCTTTAACCAAGTGCCGAATACCAAAATTTTAGCAATGTGATGAAGAAAAGTTCTGAGGTATCCAAGATTTTTTTAAGAATATAAAGCATGTCATTGGTAAAGATGCGCTGAAAGGTTTAAAACATCCAAGTCTATTGTATTAATTTGTGTTTTAATCAAATGACATCCTCCAAAAAACTGTGAAGAAGGCAGTTATATTGGTCTATGATTATACTTCTAAGGCTAAAGGTGTTTTGTAGGCTCTTTTGTTTATTAGTTGGCTATCAGTAAAAATGATAAATTAGTTTGCTAAAGGAACAAAAATTATACACAATTTTGAAGGAAACAAAGAATTTTATTTTAATGACTTTTGACAAACTAATGACATTTTAGTGCACTGATATATAATCACACAAATTTTATGATCAAGATTCCAAAGAAAAGTTGTTCTTAATTTCTACCCTTGTAATGTAAACTTTGTGTTTTGAAACAGGGATACTCTATATGTGTAATATTTATTTTTCTAAATAAAATTTAAAAATGGGTTTCTTTACAATCTGAGGTTG
This sequence comes from Microvelia longipes, assembly GCA_018340805.1. Lineage (NCBI taxonomy): Eukaryota > Metazoa > Arthropoda > Insecta > Hemiptera > Veliidae > Microvelia > Microvelia longipes. The sequence goes on along the minus strand of JACMZG010000008.1, from coordinate 41,776,883 downwards.
GCAATATGTTTAATTGTATTAGAGGAAACCTTTTACATAGTACAGGGTTGAATACATTGATCTGGCCTGAATACAGGAACAGTAAATGTATTGAGGAGGGTAGAATTGTATTATATTATATTATTCGCCATATTACACTTTGAAGAAAAACATAGATTACCTTAAATAGAGAAAAAGAAAAATATAACTTATATTATTTACATTAGACTGTATGTGTCTATTCTAATCACCTTCAAAGGGCTATATACCCATGGAAAAATACCTTATTATATAACACAAAAAAAACTTAAATCAAAATATTATTGAAAACTTAAAACGTTTTATTGTTCTTGTTTAAAATCTATGTGGTGTCAGTGGATTATGACTTGGCTTTGGAGTAGCATGTGAAGAAGGATCAAAAGTATTTTTATTCCAATAGACGTATCTAGAAAAAAACATAAGAAATCAACAAAGATCGTACCTGTTGTAAGAAGGATGATTTATTTTTTTGGAAAAGCTAAAATTATTTGTTCATTGAGATATATTGCTAAAGGAGTAAACTTGAAACATCTTTTTGGGAGTCCCTAAACCCCTACTCCCAGAGTGTGTTATAAGGTCAAAATAATTTCATCACTGATGGCTTTCCATGCATTGCTTGTATTTTTTAAATACAAAATGTTATAATTGCTCATATTATAAATGTTTTATATTATAAATTAATGGAATTTTTGCTATTTTATTGCTTATAATAATATGCAAAAGTAACACTATGGTTTTTGTAACTTGATTGGTTAATCTCTACATCAGTGGCAAAGATTATGTAGTATGGTATACTTAATAATCTTTGATTAGTGGTTCCCAACCTGGGGTCAAACTATCCCCTGAGCGTCTAAAATGGGGTTTTAGGGGGTCCAAGATACAATTTCTTGAGGTTCAGAAGGTTAAAAAATATAAAATAAATATGGGTTTTATTGAAAGTAATACCTTATTACCTAGAACCTTTTTTTCTCATCTTTCTTTATTGAATTTTCATAGAAAAAATGAGCTTATGAGGTTCGGGTCATGGAGGGGGTATTGTAATATCTTTTTTCCTGTACATAATTAAATAAGAAAAGAACCTAAATTTTATAGTTTTTAATACAGTACAATATGTTACTGTTGTAATATATTTTACTAGGACAACAATACAATGTTGTCCTAGCAACCAAAAACATTCTTTTTTAGTGAATTTCCAAAGGAAATTGAGCTTATAATATAACTTGAAGCTTTTAAAGTCAAATAAAAAAAATAATAACTAAATAAATTTTGTTATTGGTGGCAGCAAGAATAATAATAATTCAATGAAATTTTTTTATGTTGGAAAATAACTAAAATTATATACATTTCTATAAATTTTAAAATACATACGGTGTACTACATCCCTCAAATGAGCCAGATCCTCCTGAGTTCTTGCTTTCTATTGACTCAGGAGATATAAACACTGATGAATTCATATTTGTTGGCCTGGAATAAGAAAATCTAATCATTTTTCTTTTTAGGAAATGTCGAACAAAAAATTAGACTTATGAGGTTGTTTAGTTTCACCAAAGCGCCATGTTCCAGTACGCTATCAATAACTCTTTGTCAATTGGATAGTTAAAAAGGTTTGCATAACAATTTCTGCAACTTTTTTCATAAGTCCTATCATTTTTATAATTGAAATAACTTAACACATTCTTACCTTTGAGGAGTAGCTAAACGATTATAGTCATTGTCTCTTCCATGATCACCATATCCATCAGGCTATAAAACATATAAATTGGTGACATAAGAAAATGTATACATACATAGTTTTCAACTAGGTGTCTCATAATATATGTCTTCAATTCATGTTTAAATTCAAAAAATGAATCAAGAAGTTTTTATGAGGCCTAAGAAAGATAATAAAAAACCAAGGTCTTATTTAAAAAAAAATATTATTATTAACTATCAAAACTTTATATTTATTGATATGAGACACCTAATCATCTGTTTTGTAAAAGGCAGAGTATAATTATTTTTAATTCAGTGGCATTTTTTATATTATATATATACATACATACATACATATATATATATATATATATATATATTATATATATATATATATATATATATATATATATATATATATATGTATGTATATATATATATTTTACATGGTCTCATAGGAAAAACAACAAATAGGATTAACATCTTTTTATTTTTTCATAAGAATTGCTCTGTTTGTGATATTCAATTATTATACGTAGCTTAACCATCTTTAAAATAGTTTGAGGGATTTAAAAAAAATATATATAATTTGTAGCAATTACCTTATTAGTATGATTATTTATTCCTCTCTGATACTTTGTAAACTGATCTTCGTATGCTTTCAATTTTCTGTCAAAATCACCAATTAATAACATATTATTGTATTAAAATAATTTGGGGAAATAATTTAACTAAGGGTCCTGGTAAATTATTCAACAAATCATTGATTTACTGTATTGACAAAAAATGTATTGTCATATCTTTACTGGTGGAAGTCACGGGTAAAACAATTAATTATTTTTTTAAAGGGTGTTCAAGCCTTTTAATGAAATTTGTTAATATATAAAACTAATAACTAATATTTTTGAAACAGTTATAGTTAAGGATTTGTCCTTCTAAAACTTAATGCTATGAAATGAAATGACATGGTGTGGCTTCTTTTAAACTAATGTGTTTATATTAAAATATTAAATTATTTTTGCCTCTTCCCTGAAGATGAAAAAAGTATAAGAAACAACGATTAAACTATATCAGGGAAGATTGGAGGATAGCTCAGCCACTTAAATATTGACAATGTTTTTTCTTTAATTACTTAAAATTTGGTTGTATTACCTTCTCAAAAGCTCAATTTCTTTTTTGCTGATTTGATATTTACCAAATAAAGTTTTACAATTCCTTTCATTTGTTGCATTAATTTCCTTGATTTTAATGAATTTTTTGAACTGCAAAATAAAGTATTTTAATTAATTGAAATTTTATTGTACTGAACAACATTCTTCCATAATATTATATTCTTAAAATTTTATTTTGCTTCATTACTAAAGAAGAAAAGCACAGATACGTCCTGGTTTTACCTCCTGAAGATCTTATAAATCAAGAATCCTATAGCTTAGTCCTTAAACCCTTGTCAATCAAATTTAAATGTTCAAAATTCTATTTGTTCTCAAAAGGTATTAGTATGCCAGTTTAAAGAACTCTTAATTAAGGTATTTTTCAAATAAGACCTTAAACATATTTGTGATTTATCACAGTTCAGAAAATATTTAAGTCAAAAGCCAACTTTTGGAGTGTTCTAACTATATTTCAGTTAAAAGCTAATTTTCCCTTTGTAAGAAGCAAATTTTCTTTCCTAAAAGATAATAGATGTTTATTTTACATAATATAACGTTTTTTATACTTCATAATCTTTGTTGCAGGTTATTTTAAATTTACTTCTCCACTGACTGTGATTGTAATTTAGTGAAAGGGACATATAGAAAATCTATTTGAAAAATAGATATATCCTATTTGAAGATATGTATTGTTATTTTTTTATGTAAAATATAACATTTTGCAATCTATAAATAAACATTTTATTTATTTATTTCAAAGAGTTGAAATCAAGTGTGTGCTACATTGATTTATACAAAATCTATCATTAATATTTTATTCAGTTTTTTATTAATATTTTTTATTAAGTTTTTCATTAAGTTAAATTGATTTTTACTCACCATATTGCGACAGTAAGAAAACATGCTGTTCCGACGATTTTTCTTTACATCAAAAATCCTTTTTAAATTTGTCAGTTGTTGTCTGCTTACATCGCTAAAAAGATTTTTTATCTTCTTGGGCGTCTAAATACAAAATATTACAGCAGGTTTTACATGTTTATTTAATACACAATCAAGGTTTAAGTAACTGGGACTTTTGTGTGTTTTTTCATTTCATTTGTATTAAAGACTATTTTTACTGTATTATCAACTACCAAATACTAATTATAGTAAATTCAACAACAATATTAGCCTTGTACCTAGTCAAATATAAATTAAGGTTATTTAAGTCCAAACCTAGATCATTTCTTTAGTTTTTAACCTCTATCTCAGGCAAACTATTGGCTATTATTTATTATTATTAATGTAACTACTGATATTTTTAACCGTTTCTATCCCTCTCTTTAAAAAAAAATTATAAACTGGTATTATAGGATCGAATCCCATTGCTGGACATATTGTCTGATAGCACACTATAATAATGATTATAATTGATTTGATAAAAGAAAAAATGGAATTGATTTCCTTCTCCAGTAATGCCAAACAAACAACCTTATTAGCACCATTTTAAGATGACTATTTGCAAAAAAAATATACCTCCGATTAATACACTAATTAGATTTATACACCGATTTTATATTATATACACTGAATTAACTTACTCTAGAGTTAAGCTGAATGACAGCACATTCCTGTTTACATTTTGCACACACTGTTTCGTCTACAACAGAAGAGTGGAAAAACAAACATTACAACTTCAAAATTATACAGGTTATTAAATAAATAAATAAAATAAATAAATAAATAAACGTTTATTACTATCAAATAACATAATTAAACATACAAAAAAAGATGTAACAAAAAGAAAACACCAATATACATATCACTTGGATAGTAAATAGTTGTTGTTCAGCTTTTCAGCTGGTCTTCCATAAGAACCATTTGGAAGGTTTTACAAAAAACAATAATAATCATTTAAATAAATAAAGCTATTCAACCGTGTATGAGTACACGTTAATAATTTAACAAAATTTGACAGAAAAAAAAGAAAGGTAAGAGAGAGATCAAATTTCCTATTTTGATAGGAAATGATTATTAATTGCTATTAATATTAATAGCAATTAACTTATATAACTATAATACAATATATAATTGCTATTATAAATATTAATACAATTATATCAGTTAAACTGATGCAATTGCTTTATTATAATTATACCTCATCACATTATAATTAAATTATATATGAGTAAAAAAGACAAAGGACTTATAAAAACAAGTCTGGAAGTTTATTAGAAAATAAAACAAAACAACGACAAAAAATATAAATACAAATAGACACAAACACACACATATATGTATGTATGTGTGCATACATACACACACATACATACATACATACATATACATAAACACATATATATATATATATATATATATATACTTACATACACACACATACATATATACATATACACACACACACATGCATTTACGTACATATTCACACACATACATGTAGACATATATACATGCATACACACGTACTTAATTAGAGGGAAAACAAAAGAGAGAGTTTAGAGAGAGAAAAAAATAAATACAAAACCAACAAAATAAAATAAATAGAATTATGTCAAAATAAATAAAATAAATAGAACAAAATGTCTCAAGACAAGTGGAGCATGCCAAAAAAAAGTAAAATTAGGTATAAAAGTAAAATATGGAGCTATAGAATGAAGCAAGTTATTATTTGATATATATCATAGATTTTTGTTTAAAATCACAAGAAATAAACATTTTAACAAAAATCTATGATATATGTGGAAGAATAAATTGATGGAAAATTGTCAAATTGGAAATATTAGTATCAGATTTCTTAAGATTTAGCAAGTTTCTAAAATGGCAATATATGGTATACTCTTAACTTTCATACTTATCAAAAATAGTAACGAAATTATCATATTTTGGTAACAGTAACCAATACATTATTTGAATTTGTGCATTGAATTCAATATTAATAATGAATTATAGCGCATTTCCTAAGTAAAAATGAGCTTATTAAGTTGTGATAGGACTATTTAAAAGAACTAATTGCAATCTCCATACCCCCAATTTAACTCAATTTATAAAGGATTTTATCCAGTTATCATTTATCCTCATTTGTATTACACACTCACTAAGGTGAATTATCACCCGCAATGGGGAATACTTCAATATCTGTTTTCCAAAACTTTATTCTCATTGAAATATTAAATTATAATTATCATGTCAAAAATAAGTTCTCTATTTTTACTTTTCCTAATTTATACCTAAGTATATAGAAAAAGTATTGTGTTTGCAAAAATCCAAAACCAGGATGAAACTGGAATTATCAGTTTCAGCTGTTATTAAGACCTCCTAAGTGGTTTTCACAAAGTTGTCTGTCTGTATGTGTGTGTGTCTGTTATCTTCATAACTCCTTGTGTATTCATGCTACACAGTTAAAACTTTGTACAAAAATCATTCTACTGCTTAAGTTGTGCTATTCGGAAAATAAGTTTTTATGACGTCATTAACCTGCAAAACTTACTCAGCGAAAAGTTCAAAAGATCAACAAACGCAAAAAAATTATGCCATTGGATAAAGATTTGGCATGCATATGACCAACCTATACCTATAATTAATAAATAAGTACACTAAGTTTTGTTTCTATACGACAAGTATATACATGATTTTTGTCGGATCATATAATTTAAGTATCATCGAGCGTGGTCAGTGCTGTATGGGTGATCACTGAGAATGTACCGGATGTATTTACTATTTGAGGAAAAACGAAGCGAGTCCAAAGATATGTTGCAGTATAAATTTGGCGAATTGTATTTTCTGAGGACGAGCTAAGCGAGTTTGAAGCAGGGAGGATGAGTGTAGTGAATCCGATGTCATGAGGAAAAGTTTTGAGGTACCCCGTACCCGATTTTTGTGGCATACATTCGTAAAGTATGATTATACATGCTTTCCTGACCAGTCATAAATAGAGATATATTTGAATCATTTAATAATATCTCGCCAGATTACAAGTGTTTTAACAAAATGGTATTCATACAACTTAAAATATACCTTGAGAAATGCAGCGATTACACAGTATGTGAAAGCAGCTAGTAATATAAAATGTTTTTACGCCGTTAATTCGTCTTTGGAGACAAGCATTACATATAAGAAAACTCATATCTTAAGTTATAAAGAAAACATAACAAATAATCATTTTGCATTAAAAATAAACTTGTCAGAAATGAGGCAGCAATTACAAAATTCAAATTTTGCACAGAAATTGGTTTTCGTAGACTGTCAGGCTTGCAACATAATAATACGAAACTTCATTTTTTACTTTTAGTTAAAAAATAATTATTTTGAATAAATTGAGCTAATTAAACTAATAAAATTGCTTCTTTTATAAGTTCTATTTTTAATGTGGTAAATAAAATTATTGTCATTGAAATATTTCTTAGAGATTTATGGATCGAATATGGCGTCGGCGTCTCGAACCCCTCCAAAGTCTCGTGTCGTAAATTATTTGGTTAATTTCAAAACTTGTTATGCGTTCTTCTTCTTCTAAAATCATTTTGTTTTTATAATACTTTTTATGGTATAATAGTTTTTCTATTAAGTTTTATTGTATGTCAATTTTGAAATTTTAATTTTTCTGGACGTATGTATTGATTTTTGTGAGGTGGAAAGGCGAAGCCCTTTTCATCTGAAGTTCGACTTTTTATCCCAGTAAATTGTAGTATCAGCATTCACCATGATGTACACGGTATGTATTAAATTGCTTCTTTAATGCACATCTTTAAGATAACTTATAGAAATTATTATTCATAGGTATTCTTTTTGAAAGAAAAAACCGGCATACCGCAAGCTTGCTTTCACTAAGGTTTTTATCGCAATTTACTTCTTTGGAGACGAAGTTTGTAACAACTACTACGTACTAAATCATTAGATAGTAATAAGCATAGATATATTATGACTAGAGGGGCCCTATAGGTCAAATTGTGAAACATCTAAAAAGTAACCTGACCACCTTCGATTATATGTACAAAATACAATCAAATAATCAGTAAAATATTACAATAACTTGTATGGGAGAATGCTAATAATACAAACAAAAATTCGAACAATGTGCAGGAAGCCAAAATCAATTGATTTATTATAACCTTGACTCGCTCTTGAAGGAGATTTCGATGAGTTTACACAGAGCCCTTTAAAGATGTTTCAGGCCTTATTTGAGATAGGCTATGCCCCCTCTAGTATATAGCTCTATGGTAATAAGTGCACTAGTTTGTGCTGTATGAACCATGCGGAGTTAATCCAGTCAATATAGTTTAATATGACACACAGCTAAAATCAGTTTATAGCGTGGGGAAATAATGCCAATGAGGTTGTAATATGACACACAGCTAAAATCAGCTATATTTTGCTCTCGTCTTTAGCATATAGTATTAATAAATTACTTTATATAATTTAGTATATTATAGATTATTCTATAATCTAGTACAAATATGATTGCAGGGAACTACAGCTGAGCAAGATAACCGTTTTAGCGACAAAGAGAAAAAGTTAATGAAAGTTATGAAGTTTGGTGAAAATCTTACTAAAAGGGTAAGCATTTTTTTATGTATTTGTATTTTTACTTAGAAATAATTTTTTTCTCATTTATACTTTTGGTATGAATAAATAGGAACAGTAGGGTGGCCCTTAGCTATAGGGGTGAAAAAAAAAATGTTAGAAATGTTGTGCTCCCAACCCCTAATTTTGTTCGAATACATGAAAAAAAAATTCCATAAAAATTTTAGCCCGATCGGAGGTGATTAACAGGTGCCGCCGGGCCTTTGAAGTTTTACAGGTGTCAAAATTCGTCAAAATTGTGATTATCGTGACAAATTTTTTTCTGTGATTTTTTACATTATTTTTTAAGTAAAAACAATGCTTAATCCACTAATTAGACACTATGAACTTATCATAATGACCTGAAATCATCTTAGTTTGTACTTAATCTGACATTTAATGGTGGACATATATATTTTTTCTGAAAAATTTTTTAAAAAACATTTTTTTTTCTCTACACTGCAAAGTATAACTCATATAATATGTTTTTTGGTTATCAATTCATTGGCATATTATGTTCTTGTATACTGTTTTCTATAATTTTAAACCAATAATTGGCTATTTATACCAAAATTAGCAGATCTAATGTGAAACATACAAAACACTGTCATCCTATCTCGCAGTAGGTGAAAGCTAAGTAATGAGTATAATAGTCCAATTCAGTTTCAAGAATTTTCAATTAGTTTTTTGGTTTAAATTTATTTTCAAACAAGCCATTATTGTGACATTTGAAACTTTGTGTGTTACCCCCCTTTGCTTGATCCCCCCTCCCTCTTCCCTTACCAAATTTATTAACCTTTAACAAATGGTTAATATTTTTTTTTAGTACAGCGTTGAAAATTTTTAAATCTATAGCCTCGTTATTGACTAATGATTGAATAAAGTGCAAGTCAGACATTGGGGCCTTACTCGCACTTGTGTCACCATACCACGCTCTTAAATACACTCTAATAAGAAAAATGTTAAATTCTCTCATCGAAGATTTTTCTTTGGTAGACAACTTGAACTCACTTCTAAATAAATAAAATTTTAAACAATAGATCGCCTTCGACTTCCATCTTGTATGGCTAATAGCACCTGGCTTTCTAAATGACACTCCTCGAGGCGGGGTCTCTCCTAGAAAAATCACTGCTAGCTCCATTAGCTCCCTGTAATCTTCTCTTAATTGTTTTTCTTTTAAACTTTTTACGAAGAAGTCGAGCATATCTCTTCTTAAACTTTTAGGACATTCTCCTTCAATACCAGAAGACTATTTTTTTGGGTCTATCTGACCCCATGAGTTTCTGAACCTAGAAAACAGTGGAACATCTGGCCCAAAAGTCGGTCCCACCAATTCATTGAATACACCCTTTAACACCACTTCAAATAGGTGGTGCCTACAAGGCAGGTATAGAAAATCCTTTTCTAAGAGTTTCTCAATATTTCTGCAAGCTCCATTGTTCTTACCAGTGTTCGATGCCGTGGTGTCAAAACACATCGCTTGGACTGAATCAAGAAGTCCTCATTCTTCAAGACATTTATAGACTAATGCAGCTTATTCTGCTCCAGTGGCTACTGGAGCAGAATTGATAGGAGCTCCGAGCATACCACAGGCTTGTGGTATGCTCGGAGCTCCTATCAACTTTATTTTACGCCATATGAAATAAGAACTGCCAACCTCTCTATCTTATTGTCTTTTGTAATATTAGGATGAAGCTTCCCATCCCAATGCACAACAGCACACTGATTTCTATCAATACTAAAGGTTTTTAACATTTCCTTGTATCTAAGAATCCTTAACTGGGATCGTTTACAGCTTATTGACTTTCTGTTAATTATCAAGTCCTTTGCATCATGGCCTAACGCTTCTGCTGTGGTAACTAATACATGAACAGCATCTCTGTCCCTAACTTTGCACCTTAACGTTTGCATCTAACGTTGGTGCTAGGCGATCATTAAAAAAATCAACAGTTCCTCTAAAACCAACGACGAAGGAAAAATTGCATCAGAGACAAGCTCATCTGAAACTCCCTCACTGTTTTCTGTGCTACTACTGCTTCTGGTGCTTGGTAGCAATTCCGCAAACAAACTAGATCGATCAATATCCTCCAAGCATCGAGTTCTTCAACGGACCTCTTCCTCCTTCCGCTCTGCTGTTCTCTAATCTGCCCTGTGTAAATTAATGTCAAATTCCAGCATAACACCAGGTCGCCCCTTCATTCTTTGCATCCGCAAAAACTCTATGTCCTCCTGGACTTTTATTTGATTTTCGGCGTCACTATGGGCAATATCAAATAAATCATCCAGCCTGTCTGTAAAAGCAAAACAACTACTGATAGCAAACTCAGTAATTTTAGAAGAATTTTTCTGAAGACAACAACAATGGTTAGAACGAAGAACTCTTTCACTTGTCATTTTATAACTTAAACAAACAACTTAAACAAACAACTTAAACCAAACACTTGATTTAAAAAAGAAATTAAAATATTTCATGGTAACAGTTTGTTGTTTGATCTAAGACTGGAACTTTTTTTAAGTAAGTCAAAGGGATTAAAATGATTCATTCATAGTACCCCTGCTTAGATCACTTCCATCTTGCATGGTATTTTCCTTAACTCATCTTTAATCCTTAAGTGGACACTAGGTTTATTTTACCTGAAAGTATTTTGGTAAACAAGTTTGTGTCAATTACTAATAACTCTATTCAAAGTTATAACCTATCTTGCCTTTCTTTATTCTATTCATTTTTTGTGAAAATTGTATAAAATTTTATATTTCATAATAGGGAAGAGGGGGGAAGGTCAAGCAAAGGGTGGGGGGGGGGAACCCACAAAGTTTCAAATGTCACAATAATGGCTTGTTTGAAAATAAATTTAAACCAAAAAACTAATTGAAAATTCTTGAAACTGAATTGGACTATTATACTCATTACTTAGCTTTCACCTACTGCGAGATAGGATGACAGTGTTTTGTATGTTTCACATTAGATCTGCTAATTTTGGTATAAATAACCAATTATTGGTTTTAAATTATAGAAAACAGTATACAAGAACATAATATGCCAATGAATTGATAACCAAAAAACATATTATATGAGTTATACTTTGCAGTGTAGAGAAAAAAAAATGTTTTTTAAAAAATTTTTCAGAAAAAATATATATGTCCACCATTAAATGTCAGATTAAGTACAAACTAAGATGATTTCAGGTCATTATGATAAGTTCATAGTGTCTAATTAGTGGATTAAGCATTGTTTTTACTTAAAAAATAATGTAAAAAATCACAGAAAAAAATTTCACGATAATCACAATTTTGACGAATTTTGACACCTGTAAACTTCAAAGGCCCGGCGGCACCTGTTAATCACCTCCGATCGGGCTAAAATTTTTATGGAATTTTTTTTTCATGTATTCGAACAAAATTAGGGGTTGGGAGCAAAGAAAAATGAAAGTTCATTTTTAAGGGCCACCCTAAGGAACAGTATATTTTGTTGTATAGTATATTTTTGTAGATGTTTTCCCAAAAATCTTGTACCAAGATGTTACCTGAAATTGTTTAAGATGTTTTTGAGACCCTTTAAATGGTTTTTATCAAGTTGCCTGTCTGTGTTTCTGTTTACCTGAGGAAGATATTATTTTTGGGATCAATTTTAAGTTGGGCACATTTGTAGTCCCATATAATATTATTGTTTTTAAACATATGTAATTTTATGTAAACAAATGAGTTTTTCACTGATGCCTTTGGAAATCCTGTTGTATTGTGGCTGTAAATTGTGTAAGGGAAATATGGATTATATTTTTTACTTTTTCTCATTTATACTGTAGAAATTTATTTTGTTTGCACTAAAAAAATACAAAACTGAGGTTTTAACTTCAACTGAATTATCCCATTTCAGGTGTTATAAAACCTCCTGAATGGTTTCTTTAACTGAGTATAAATGTATTATTGTGTCTGTTATAATCGATTTATTATAATGAAATTATATTTAAATTGTTAATGTGTATTTGTTTTCCATCTTTCAGGTTGATATGTCTAAAGTAAAATTAGATGCCATGAAGCCCTGGATAAGTAAAAAAATAACAGAAGTTTTAGGGATGGAAGATGATGTTGTTGTTGAATTTGTTTTTAACCAGCTTGAAGCTGAAAAGGTATATTCTTTTTAATTTGCATTTGGTACTTGTCATTTTATTCTCCTGTATTTTAGTCACTCTTCCACCTAAGGAATATGATAGCTACCTTTCTTAATATATTTCTCTCTACATTTTTCTTATTTAGAGACATACTAAATATTACATAAGAAATGTGGCTACAGTTTGAGATCCATCAGGATTTTCTTGAGAAACATTTTGAATTTAAAATTTACATCATTTTTAAGGTGGCCACGAAGTGGCTCACATGAAAATTCAGTGAATATTTTGCCAGATATTCAGTGAATTTTCATGTGCCATATGATAAAAGTTAATAATAAGTATAATAATAAAAAACAAATAATACAAAACAACAACCAATACACAAAGGTCTTTTCCTGAGTGGGCTACGGGAAGTGGCCATCCTATTTCGCTGTGACTTCAAGTTACTGAACAAAAGAAAACATTGGATTAAACTAATTTTACTTTGGTCTGCTTAGTTTCCTGATCCAAAAAAGATGCAGATTAATTTAACTGGATTCCTGAATGGAAAAAATGCTAGAGTGTTCATGACTGATCTCTGGGATATGCTCCTATCTGCCCAAGATGCACCTTCCGGAATACCAGACGCTCTAATGGAAATTAAAAAGGAAGAAATTAAGAAGAGGATGGTAAGATTTCTTTGATTTTTTTAAGTAATAATTTAGAAACAATAAGTAAACCTGTTCAGTGTAAATAACAGCTTACCTCATGTCCCACTTTAGATCACAACAGGGTGTTTTAAAAGTGAATTGTTATCCTTATTTTTGAACAAGATAATTCACTGTTATAATTACTATTTCTAGGTGTTAACGTTATGAACACTTCATTTGTTTGTTAATAATTAATGAGAACTTAACATAAAAAAATCAAGAATAATGTTTATTGGACTAGTAAGAGATTATAATGTAAAAAGAATAATAAAGAACGTTTTCCTATATTTAAAAAAAAAAAAATTCAATCAGGTTCAATACAAAAGTGTTACAAAATACAATGTATACAATAAACAATTTTAAATTGCTGTAAACAAAAAATAAGAATTACATGAAAACACCAGAAAACAAAATATACATTAGAGTTCAAAAATCAGAAAACAAAATTGTCATCTTCAGAGTATAAACAGAACAAAAATAACTGAATAAAGTACCAGACTATAAACAAATGAAAAGTCCACCACCAATAGCTTTAATAAGCTTACCTCACATACATATTACTGTAAAAAACATATATAAATTAATTTAGTACAACATAAAGCCAAAAAGAACACATTTCCTTAAAAATTAAGGACTTGATTAACACTATGGCAATAAAAGACAGTACATGAGACTGCATATGATAGCTCATGTTAACTAGTTATAAAACTAACTGAGGTCTGTCTATAAATTGCCAGGAAAATTAATAGGAATTAAATTTATATCTTAATATAGTCATTAAAATTAACTTGTTCCTGGTGTGCAGTGTTTTTATTGGATACCCAGTAAAATTTATTTTGAAACATTAAGATTATTAATTTATATCTTCTTATCTGTGTATTTTGTTTTATCTATTATCTGGCTAAAGAAAGACAGAGATCTTACTCCATCTTTGTCCAAGAGCTTCTGAGAGCTCTCATCACAAAATTATATTTATAAAAGAAATATTCAGAAATTGATTCCAAAATTTTAATAATAATTATTTAAATCATAATTATTATTAATAGTAAATTATGAAAATCATTGTATGTGATGAATGTAAAGAAATTTATTATATTATTATTAAGTTGATTCAAATATGTGAATTAAAAAGAATCCTTAGTTTTTTTAGTATGTGTTAAATTGACAGTTTTAATAATATTTTTGAAACAAATGTACCCCCTGTATTTTTTTCAGGAAGAACAGGAGAGGATGCAGGAAATTTCAAAAAGGCTTGAAAAGAAGGAGAAGGAGGAGAAAAAAAGAGAAAAGAGTCGGGATAGAGATAGGTTGGTATTTGTGTACTCAAAATCTACATGTTAAATTTTTAAAAATGTTTTAATTTTTTATTATTATTTTTTGTAAGGTATGAAAGTTATGTTTGTTATACTGCTTTAACTTTTAATTTTTATAAATTGTTTAATTAAATTAAATAAGAGCTGTGGTATCTCCTAACAGGATAACCAATTATAGTTCTCTTTGATGAATGAATTGTTTTTATTAACTATGCCAACTAACACTGAAACATCAGGTTTGTTAATAAACCTAATCCTTTTGGAGAGGAAACTTTTTGCAACCTTATTAAAATTTCTTTTAAGTTAATTCTTCTACTTTTTGGCAAATTTTTATTTTCATCATAAAAATTATGCTCTTGAGGTTGTTAGTATGACGGAAGTTGAAGGGTTAGTCGGGGGACTGATTCCGTTTGGCTTTCTGAAATAAAAAATATATGTCAGAAAAAATTTAAATATATATATGTATGTGTGAGTGTTTCTACCCTTGCATATGTCAAACTATAACTCTCAAAGGTTTTCTCAAAACAAAACTTGGCATATGGTGAGATTTTGGGGAGGTTACGAGGTCTGATGCTGAAAGTGGGGCCATTTAGAAGCAGTTGTGTCTCAAAATCTAAAAAATTCCAAAAATTACCTCATAAGCCGCATGGGCTGTTTTCAAAACGGCCCGATAGAGAGCGACAGACCTTGGTGATTTTAGTTAGTTTTGGTGCACAGAACAAGAATATGAAGATCTTTTCCATGCCGTTTATGAGGTAATTTTTGGTATTTTTTTAAAACTTCAAGTATAGTCTGTTTTCAAAACGGCCCCATAGATCGTGACCTACCTTGATGATTTGAGTTTGTTTCAATGCCCCTTATGAGTTAATTATTGGCATTTTTTAGTAATAATAAAAATAAATAAGAAGACTTTAGTTCCAAAAATAGTTTAAAAAAAATTGTAATATATATTTTGGTTTTCACACCATCATCAGAAAAATAAAACAAAAACTACATAATAAATTAACTAATACAACAAATTAATAATTAATGTAAAAATCACAATCTCATTGCACAAAATACAGAGTTTGGAAAAAGCTTTAGTTTGTTTGTTAAGGTTAGGTGATGCTTTCTTGTTGCATCTGATACAGCAGCTTGAAGAGAGGTGAATCAGATATCACTATCTGCTCATTCAGGGTGTTGACACATGGGTTTTTAGCAGAGAGATAAATTTCTAAGGCTTCTAACTGGTTTAGCCTGTGGCTTTTTAGTTTTTGAGGCGTGACTGCTTCTAAACGGCCCCACTTTTGGTGACAGACCAAGATTTTTTACGATGTATTGACTACCCCCTACAATATTCCACTGACCAATTCCATACCTGTTATGAGGTATGAAAATGCCGTAGGCTCTTGGACTAAAGTTATGACGTCATGAAATAAAATTGTTTTGTTTATTTTTGTAGTTATATGATAATAACTTAGTTTTTTACATAGGTTTGTTAATTGTGGAGCTTTAATTGATTTTTATTCATAATTAAAATATTATATAAACATTTTATTTTCAACTCTGCTTTGTTTATACTACTCCTAATGTTGACCTTACTTTAATTATTTCTTTATTCTTATTTATGTATAAATTTCAGAAAACGGAGTCGTTCAAGAGATAGGAGAGACCGGGATAAGGATAGGAAAGATAAAGGGAAATCTAGAAGTAAAAGATCTAATTCCAGATCTCCATCAAGGTATATAATCGTTTTCCTCTTGCAATTATATTTTTCATGCTATATATGGTGGTGCTAAGGTATAAAAATGTGAATGGAGAGCTTCTATTAACCAATCAATCTTAAGATTGATAGCTCAAAAAGATATTTTATTATAACTATCCTGCTATTCAGGGTTTGTTTTTTATTCATGAATAGTTTCAATAGTACAATGGGCCAACTATTATTTCAGATTTTGGAATGTACAGCTTAGTGATTATAGCATGTTTGGAACATTCAAACATATGTAGCATTAAAAAAATACCTATTCAAAGCCATTTGACTTGTCATTGTCATCAAGATTCATGCATATTAGGAGCCCCTGAAGACTAATGAACTGAATAAGTAACTAAATTTTGCATGATATTCTTATGATCAATTTATTTAAATTTAAGGTCAACACTGTTGGTGCAACCAAAAGGGTTTTTGTCCAAGTCTATTGTTTTTCCTGTAAAAATATAAAGTATATTTAAAGTAGTTATACTATAAAAAAAATATAGTATAACTTTTTAATTTGTGTGATTTTTTATGTTCCTTCAGATCAGAGAAGAAAGATGATAAAGATAAAAAGGATTCAGTTAAAAAAGAAGCAGATAGCAGTCTTGATAATGGTCATGCTGGAACCAAGTCTCCCGAAAAAAATAAAATGTAAATATTTACTCAAAAATATCTTGTATTAAGTCATTGGTCACTCTAAAAAGCTTGGGTATGAGTATACAAATTTGTCAAGTAACTGAAACTATGTGTATTTACTCCCGCCTGAGTGCGATCACTGGATTGTTTCTCTACCAAGCCTCTCGAGCCACTAAAACTATTTAACTCAAATACTTTTAACATTCATAATTGTTGTTGTATTAATCAATAAAATGTTTTTAAAAAACTGGCTAGAGACTCAAATGAGAACCTATTTTAAAATTCTATAGAACATATTTTATAATCAAAAATGTATTTTTATTCATCATTTGTTTGCTTGTTAACATTAAGCATTTTAACATTTAATGAGATATTGAACAAGTTTTTTTGGCTATTTTATAAACCTTTTAGTTTTTATTAATTTTATGTCAAATTTCATTTTTTACTAGCAAATTCTTTATTGCAGGAGTGTGTCTACTGAAAATGAAAATGATAAATTAGAAGAAAAGAAAGATTCTAGTGGTTTAAATGCCCCATTACCCTCAGGCCGACCAACCCGCCGCTCTTCTAGATCATCTTCTCGAAGCCATTCCAGGTAAATCAATATTTGATACCTTTTTACTTGTTGTCTTTCTATCTTTTATGTATTCTTTTGGTTGTTATTAATCTTTGAAACACAATTTTAGAAATTTTATGTCTGTTGTTTAATGTCTTTTTTCAGGGTGTTGCTTTATTTAAGAGTTTTAAAAACTATGTATTTGTTTTTGTTCCTTTTGATGAAAATCTTGTTAATGATGAGGAATTCTCATTTAAATATCATGTTTTCATATATAAAACTAAAAAAAATTCTTGATTAAATATCAAAGTAAATGGATCTTAAAATGAAAACACTAATATCAGTATAAAAGTAAGATTCATTATAAGAATATCAATTTTTGTTTTGGACTGTCTTCATTCAATAATTGTTTCTCACCTCTTTAGATTTGAAGAAAAAATCATTAATTCATTAACAAATTTTGTTTTGTAAGTATGCCAATGTTTTGAAAGATAATAGATGTTGTTTTTGTATAATATGGGTTATATATATATATGTATGTATGTGTGCTATGTTACTTTTCACAACACGTTGTAAGATGTGTTGTGGTGCAGTTTGGTCAAGTTTTAACTGCTACAGGAATGATGTCATGGAAGTCGTGAGGATCTTGATGAGCCTTATTCAATGTGACGTGACAAAGCTGATGTTAAGCCAGTTGCTCCGTAGAGGAATGGACTCCGAGGGAACCCAATGCAAGGACTTCTAGCCTCGGATCTTCTGAGAAAGGATTCCATGTATTCATGACCTGTTGCACGGAGCATCTCATTTCGACACCAGGGATCACTCTTCAGCATCTTTAAGCTTCATATCAGAACTTCATTACATCTTGTATTGCATCTGAAGCGGCGGAATTCACATCCATAGCTAGGAATCATAGACTCTATGTGAAGTGACTGTGACATTCAAGCATTGCCAGTGGTGTGGATGATTAGACTGATGGTGCATTGCGCCATATCTCAACAACTTGTGGACGACGGAACTTCTTGTCAGACTAAGGCTCACACTTCCTCATCAAGTACTGGTTTGGCCAGTAGTAATACATTTTATTTACTATTAGTTTTAAATTTAATACATACATCAAATTCTTTGTTTTCATTGTTTTAATGTTTTGTTTCAAATTACCTTGTTTTATGAACTTTCAGGAAGTGTGAATAGCTGTTAACAATTACATGTTTAATTCTTTTTTTTATTTTGGAGTGGACTTTGGATTTTATTTGTTTAACTCAAATTAGTAAAACATTTATCAAGTGACCTATGTATAAAATACCCTACCCCTGACCTACCCTGTGACCTATGTATGTAAATATTAATTACATATTTCAATAAAATAATTTAACCGAAGTTTCTTCTTTTATTGGAAGTAATGCACATTATGACATTAATCATAATAATTATGGCCTTATAGTAGAAAGTTGTGTCCCTGCCATTTGTGACTGATACAGCTGCTAGTGTGAGTAGTGAGATCAATTAGAAACAACAGATATAAGGTTTTGCTAGGCTGTCAATTTAAAGTATGTTACTTAATTATTTCTAGCAAGTGTTTTTGTGGCCTATATGTAGGCTTTATTAATTGGTTAATAAATACTATTAAATATAACAGTAAAATGTGGTTCATCATATTGTCCCTCAATTTTGATCATCTGTGTCACTTTTCCTTGACATGTTTGCTCTAACTGGTACTTTTAAGTTAATAACTTAAAAGTAGTCCCTCTCCCCATCTTTCCGTTTTCCATGATTTTAAAGTTACCTGTCATTTTATCTCCTGATTATTACATTTATTATAGGTCACTTAGTCTTTTTTTAAACTATCATTTACAGAAATCAACACTGATTTCATGTCTTTATTTATTTTTTTCTTTGTACTTGTTCTTAAAAATTATTTTTCAGATTCAAAATACAAATTTGGATTATTTCTCCTGTTTAATTACTTCCTAAAGGATGTTCGTTGATTTTAAAAGTGGTTACACAACCTTTTCTATTGTACTCAGTTGCTTTGCTGAGGAACTGAGATATTTTATGTTTATGTTGTTGCTATTCATTTGTAAAATAGCTTTAATATTAGTCAAATTATTTCCAAATAATACATTACTTATTTCTAGATGATGCAGGGTTTTTAAATAAGCCATATATCTTTGTTTAAAATTTTCTCAAAATATTTAAGGTTGAAATGGTAATATTGTTGTCATTAGTATAAAAGCAAGGATTTCTCATCCTTTTAAGTGTTGCACTGGCTTACTATTAATTATTTTGGTTTGTGTAAAAGAGAAAAAATAATTAAACCCTTCCATCATCTTGAAATAAAACTATTTAGATTTGTAAATAAAGTGGTCTTCTCTATTAAATAAATGAAGTTGCAGAATAAAACTAATTAATACCCTTTTTAGGTCACCTGACAAAAATGGAGAAAGTAAAGATAAAAAGAAAGGGTCAAGAAGTTCTTCTCACAGTTCTGTTTCTTCTAGAGAAAGGAAAAATAAATCAAAGAGAAGGAACTCTACGTCTAGATCTAGGTCCAGATCTAAACCTGGTGATAAAAAAGGTCGGAGTAGCAGTTCAGATTCTCACACTTCAGGTAAATCTATTTACACTCAGTATTAAACAAAAAGTTGTATGAATAAACTGAAAGTAACTCTTGACAAATTTCCTTAAAGTTTTTTGATATTTTAACAATCCATATTTATAGATACTTTTTTATGGTGTTTATATTAATCAGCTAAACTTAAAGTTTATTTTTAAGAATATGTATTTGCAAAAATAATTTGACTATATCATCTGACCCTAAAGAAGTAAAATTAAAAAGATGTTGCTCAATTAAACACCAAGTACAAAGTAAATATTGAAACCAGTCAGTTCCAAAGACATCTCAAGCAGGGTGTTGCCAAAATGTTATAAGGTGGATTTTTCTTCCAATTTCATTCCTATCTGGTGCTATTGTGTTTCCTATAAATGTCTTCAAACATGCATATATGAGTCCTCTCTTAGAAAAAAACACCTGCCTGACTCCATCCTCATGAGCTCATTTTTCCTTTGGGAATTCAGTAAAATCAAATAGTTTGACAAAAAGAAAATTGTAACATCTATTTGAGTGAGGCAAAATGTTTTTCCTCTGTATTCTTAAAATGTTCATTTCTGGAATCTAAAACATCCGATTTGATTATTTCTTTAAATTAAATTCTGTATTTTTAAAGGTGTTATTGGATGATACACTATATTATTGATGATTTTTTAAATTTTAGGCTCTGAAATATTCAAAAATTGGAAGTATTGGTTTATTTATGTCATAAATTATTTTGTTTTAATAGGTAAGAAAGATGATTTTGAAATCAAGAAGAAAGAAGACAGCATCCAGAAGAAAAGGCAATACAGATCTAACAAGGAAGATTCCTCTTCTGGTTCTGATGATGACAAGAAAAAGGTTACCATCCTTTCCTAATAGTAATTGTTGTTTAGATTAAGCCTGATAACAGGTCTCAATTGATTAATTTTCTTTTCATTATTTATTCTAATATTACTATAAAACAAAACCAAAATAAATTTGATTTTAGTTATCCATATTTTCATGTCATATTATTAATGTTTTTAAAGGACCGAGACAGATCCAAATCTGGTAGAAAAAGGTCAAGGTCTAGAAGTCGAGGATCAAGAAGGCGTTCCAGATCTAGAAGGAGGTCGAGATCTCGTAAGAGATCTGGATCCCGAAGACGATCTGGTTCTAGATCATACAATAGAAGATCTGGCAGGAGATCACCGGTCAGAAGAAGATCTAGGAGTAGAGATAGAAGATATAATAGACCTTCGAGACGAAGCATAGAACGAGAAAGAAGAGAAAGAGAAATAGCTGCTAGGCGTAGAAGGAGATCATCACCATTCCGCAGGAGGAGATATTATGAACAGTATGTGTTTTTGCCTAATAAATATTTTTTATTATCAATAAAGTTTTGTTGTTCTACCATTGCTTCTGAAGTAATCCTATATTTCTTTCTTTCCTAATAAAATTTACTTTTTTTCACAAATTGTAGTTCAGTTTGCTCAGATTTGCAAATCTTTGCTTGTTTTAAACTTTAAAAGTAGGTTTTTATTAACTAACTAATTAAATAAAAATATTTTCTATTCTCAGAGAAACAAGAAGAAGATCAACGAGTAGAAGAAGGTCTAAGTCAAAGTCACGTTCTAAATCCAATGTAAGTTATGTTTAAGTTTGACTTATAATCTTTATCAGAGAAAAAGATTATAGGTTTGTTTATTTGTTCACTATAAAATCAACTATTTCACATTTATTTTTAGTATTTTCTACTGTTAGTTAGTTTCATTAGAATATTTTCTTTCAAGTATTAATTATAGAGATTCTATTTATTGGAAGTTCAGTTTGAACATTTTAACTTAATATTGTACGAAATAAGACAAAATAAAGGTTAAAACAGAAATTGGTTTTTGTACATGTGATCATAGTTTGTCAGGGAGCTGTAAAAATTATAAGATTTTAATGTAAAACTGTTGAATCTGATTAAGGCTGATAAAATTAATTTAATTAACTCATGAAAAATACAATTATTTCTTTGCTCTTTTGGGTTGAAAATTCTAGAGTTGCTTCGCAAGCCTTAATTTATAACATAGGAATTTTAGCGAATTCTTATGTTGGGAATTCAACGTAGGAATTCTCAATGGCATGAAGGATTGGGGTCCGCCAAGGACTATTTAATTAGAATGAGGGTCTGCGAGGCTCTAAAGTTTGCGTGTCTCTGCTGTACAGAATATGGCTGGTTTGTTTTTAGATAAGGTCTAAAGAAATTTTATGGTTTATGGCCTTGAAAACCTTTGTTTTAGTTTAAGTTAAATCAAAGAACAACCTGATGATTCTATACTGCTCAGCTTATTAGAAAATAATTCCTTGCTGAAAGCCAAAACTAAAGAAAAATCTATAAATATTAAAAAATTACTAATAACAAAATTTTTTAATCATTTTCCTGCTAAATTTATTAAAATTTTAGTCAAATTGTTAAATAGATCCTTGTGTTTAGGAACGCCGAAGAGATGATAGCAAGAGGGATGAGAAGAGAGATAAGAGTGATAAATCCAAGAAAAGAGAGCGTAGTAAGGACCGATCAGGAGGAAAAGGTGAAAGGAAACGTGGTCAGTCTGAGAGCTCTAGTAGTGCTTCTCCCTCCCCTGTCAAACCTGAGAGAGAGAAACAGAAAGCTAATGCTTCAGCTCATGATACTAGTCTCAATACTTCTAATGAAATATCTAACAGCAAGGTATAATATCTCACATTTTGTTTTTAATTAACTTAATTAATATGCCAAGAAGAATTTCAAATTCGTTGAACAATTTTTTTTTTTAATTTATATATTGATGGCCTGATAGTTACCCTAGAGGCCTAGTGTAACCAGTATTGTATACTACCCAGTACTAAAATATTCTAATGTAATGATTTCATGTCTCCAGGGTCCAACCCATACTCCACATCACAACCCTCCTAGGGCATGTGAGAATGTGTTGGTGTCCCTATGTAATGGATTCCTACTAAATTACACCTCTAAATGCACAGAAACCCTAAAATTGCATGGTTTTTTATGTTATCTTGTTTAAGATGTAGCTAAACTTAAAAATCAGGCATAGTCTATTAAACTAGACTATATTAGGTAATATAAAGTAGTTTTATAGCATATGCCATTGCATAAAACTAGTATTTTTACAAAATGTTAGTGTTTACCCATTCTCTTTCTCTAAAACAACTTTATGTTACCTTTACAATCTATCATTTAGTTTAAAAATCCCCAAGGTCATAAGGGGATTGATCAATCATAAAAGCTGCTGACGACCCCTCACTTGAAAAGAGGAAAAGTCCCTACCACCACAACTGCTGTAGGAAAATAACCTTCTTCTTTCACTTTGTTTGTTGTTCTTCTTTTGTGTACATCGTTTTTAGAACTACTTTCAAATTAATCATGATAATGATATAATAAAATAAAACTACATAAAAGAAATTTAAAAATACAGGTAAAATAACCTGATTTGTTTATTACACAGCTACACAGCTTTTTCCCGCTCCCTTCTTACAGGGTTTTTTTCTTTAGAATTGGTGGTGCTTAAACTGACATGTCAAGATTTTTAAAGTAGTCGATTGACTGTAGTTTGATAAAATATGCACGTACAGAGGTCAAAATTCCCCAATCTGAAATGGCAGATCCTTTATCTAGGAGCCAAAATAAATCAATTTAGCAGTTTAAACCATTAGGGCTGGACGATCATATTTTTTTGTGTGTGGGGCTCTTGGGCTATATGTTTCTAAGACGAGATCTGTTAAGAGGTATAGCTATAGAGGGTAAAGCTCAGCGGTAAAGTATTCGACTGCAATGACAATGTATTATGTCGAAATCAATATACTCATGGTTTACCATTGTTACAAAATTTCTCATCTAAAAAAATAATTGTTTACCTTTGGACCAAAGCTCTCAAAAGTAAAAATAATTATTTGATTATCCATGTATTTATATAATTTACAGAGTAAGAGAAGTTTATCCAGAACTCCATCACCTTTCAACAAAAAATCAGCTGATAAGAATGATTCTAAAGGAACTAAAAAGGATTCAAAAAGAAATAGGTCAGTGAGATACATTGTTTATTTTTATTAACTGCAAATTAAGCTTAACAAAAATTTTAAAACATGATAATTTTTATTCTTTTATTGATTAGTACAACAACCTTCATGTTGTTACCACTAACCATTATGTTGTACCACTAATACAAGTGTTAGTGGTAGTTTTAGTGACTTGAGAGGTGTGGCAGAAAAACAATCTAGTGATTGCTCTCAAAAAATTCTTAATTTAATTCATAATTCTTACATTATGAATTAAATTTTGTTATCTTTTTGAGCGCTGCTATTGAAATTTCATTGAACTCCATACTAAAATAATAACAGTCACTGAACCTGCTTTAGTCCTACAATAGTTTTTAATTCTTCTTATTTTATTATAATCTTATAAATATTATATTTTATTATCTTAATTATACTTCTATATATGACTGATTTGGTAATTGTTTTGTCTGTATTTTATTTGTCCTTGAGAACTATTTTTTTTAAATTCATCTCATTAAGAAAGTTGTCAAAACATTTTTGTTCTGTTAAAATTGTTAAGAAACAAAGCTGTACCCACCCATTCACTTTTAGTTAGGACCTATTTTTGTGAAATTATTGAAGTTAAGTGGTGTTGAGCAGAGAAATTTACAGATACTTGAACTGTAAGACTGTCGACTCAATGGTGGGGAAATTTAACCAGACAGTGCTAACGTGGGGGGTGGACCTAGCTTTTGGCTGAATGGGCGCCGAGGCTTATTTTCCCTGCTTTTGGCCCACATTTGGTTTGAAATTGACTTTTCATACTGTGCTTTGCATGACTTTCTTCCTATTTGAATTTTTACACAACACTTCTGATAACAGGTAAGTTTACATGTCATTCAATGAATTTATTTATTTAATGGAGTTAATAAGGGAATAATAAACAATAGTGGCTAAATTATCCACTTACTAGAAGGTAGATTTTGACATTTGATGCAACCTGAAACAGTAATTTTAAAATACATAGTTTAATTACATGGACAGGATGCTGCACATGCGTTTACCTGATTAAATTTGTTAAATTAATGAATGAAATGTAAACTTACCTACCATAAGTAGCATTCTGTTAAAGTTAAAATAATTGTTGTACTTTTAGTTTCTTAATGTTTGTATTATAAAACATGACAATGGCAAACTATATGTATACTAGGTTAGAATAAAATGGAATAGAATATTATTACAATAAATGTAGTTGTCATAAACAATAGTTGCCATGGTTTACCTATATTTAAATTTGATAATATAATAAGTAATTTTTTGGGATGCTACCGGGAGTAGTTTGTGTGAGTTATCCACACAGGTCCTCCCTAGCACTAATTTCTAGTAACTTGCAATAATTGAATCCTAACTTTTCTTTGTTTGAGTTGACCACCACTCCCCCTCCCCCAGTGTTGGGCATGTTCAGTACTTAAATAAGTGACCACTCAATCCAGTGCTGGGCACCTCAGGTAGAGTAATCTTAAGTTGACCTAGGCTGGAAACGCCCACTAGTATAAATTTTTCTTATAGATAAATGCTATCAGAGTGATCACGCTGTTAAAAATGAGATGGGTGTAGCTCTAGCAGTCCAATGTAGGATTATAGCTTATTAAGTGATACTTTTAGTGACTGAGTGACTGCTTGTTCGGTCCTAAGAGACCAAATGGTACAAAGAAATGAGCCCTTTAAATTGATTTATTGGTGAATTTTTATTTTTATTAAACTATATTTTGTTCTTGCCATATGACCAATAATTCTTGTGCAAATACTTAATAATTTTATATTTAATTGTTTGAAGGTCATCTGATAGAAGCTCTAGTCGAGATATGTCTAAAGATAGATCCAAAGGAAAGCCATCTACATCTTCTTCACAACCCAGCAGCAGAGATAAGTTTAAAGATAAGGATCCTCGTAGACGTCGAGAATCAAGCTCTGATAGGTTAGTGTGTGTATTTTAAAAAATGAACAATATTTTTCCTTAAAATAATTTATATTTTAAGAACGACGAACAAAACGTGCAAATACTACTGCGATACCTCCAACAAGCTGACCTAATTACAGACCTTTAAACTATTATTTATCTCTCATCTAACTATCCTTATTATTTTGTACCTTAAAAACATCTATATTTACTTAAACCTAAATATTATTATATAACCAAAAATATCAAATAATTTTCTTAGACCTTATTTAATTAAACTACCATGGAGGAACATAACCCTGCAGTTGACCTCCAAAAAAAAAAAAAAAAAAAAATTATATTCTGAACGGGCTAGCGCAGTTCTGTCCCTTTACTAAATAAAGTGGCAATGGGACTTAAAAACTAATTATTTCTTTAATATATCCTTAGAGTGAGCGTGAATGGAGTCCATTATAAATAATGAAAGAAAAGAAGTCTCTCCACAAAATAAAACTTAAGCGCTTTGCCAATAAAGTTTTATTTTGTGGAGAGACTTCTTTTCTTTCATTATTTATTTCTTTAATGTTAAAAAAACTTAATAATGGTTTTGTGTATGCTGCTGCACTGCACTAATGCTATCATAAGATAAGGACCATCAGCAACAAATAAATTGAAGTTGACACAGTATAATTGTGTGAGAGACACTTAGGAAATGCAACAAGCAAAATGCAATCCTACATCTGGAAACTGTTTCATTATTTAGAAAGCGTTATCATTCATGGCTCGACATAAAGTCATGTCCCACTCTGTTTCGTTATGTTTAACTCATCAGGACACTGACAGAGCCTGAACTCACTCTGACCTTTTATTAAAATTCTGAAGTACTTAGTGTAAAGTATTTACCAGAGACAAGCAGAGCTCTCTTACCGCCATCATGCTTGGCAAGCAAAACATATATCATTTGATATTTTCGAGTTTTGCAAAACATGAATAGTTGACACAATATAATTGTATGAGACACCTAAGAAATGTAACAAGCATATTGCAATGCTACATCTTGGAACTGTTCCATCATTCGATATTCATCATTATTGATGGCTTGAAATTATGTCTCTCGCTACTCTGATGAGTTTGACATAGTGAAACACAACTGTGGGACCTGATATTATGTAAAACCATCAATGATGAAAATTGTCAAATGATAGAACAGTTCACATTTTGCTTGTTACATTTTCTTGGTATCTCTTGTACAATTAAATTGTGTCAACTATGCATGTTTTACAAAACTCGGTAGTATCAAATAATATAAATTGGAAAATATTAATAATTTATTTTAATTTTTAGGCAAAAAGATAAACGTGATGAGTCTAAGAAAAGGTCGGAATCTGTATCCAATAAGAATGAGGTAAATACCCTTCTTTTTTAAATGTTTCCTTTGCAGTGTCTCCAGAATACCTTCCGAAAGAATAATTTTGCATTGTAGTTGTACAAGTTGGCATTGTTAACTTCCCTCAAGAATACTCATTGTATGACACAAGTAAAACAAATAATAATGCAATAACCTAATTTATTGATTAGATAATGACTTGCCATTGATTTCTTTTTCTTCCTGATTTTATATATCTATATATGTTTGTGTGTGTAAAAGTCTCATTTTCTAATTTAAAAAATTGCTAAAATGGCTCAACAAATTAGGTTATTGTATTATTATTTATTTGATTTACTCAATTAATTATCACTGACCAATTTACCTATTGTATGTTCTTGTAGCCTACTAAAAGAGCAGCTTCACCTGATAGAGAGATTGAAAACAAGAAATTAAAAAGAGACAAACTGCGAGATGAATCCAGCAGTAGTGAATCTGAAGCTGATACCAAAGCTAAACGTAAGAAGAAGGGTAAGAGAGACGATTCTACCAGTTCTTCTTCAGATGATGATGATGATTCTAAAATAAAGAAGAAAAAGAAAAGAGAAGATTCGTCATCTGAGGAAGAGAGCTCTAAGAAGAAGAAGAAAAAGAAAAGGAAACAGTCTAGTTCTGAATCTGAGGTTTGTTTCTTTTTCTTTTTATTAAGTTTGAATTTGTAAACCATTGTAAAAATCAATTTGTTTATATTAGTGAGAGGTTTATATTTTAATCCTAGTGGACATTATTTACCTTATTAGTGAAAGTTCTTTAATGGCTATTTTTTTTTCAATGTCACAGGATAGTGAAGTTGAAAAAAAGAGGAAGAAGGATAAAAAGCATAAAAAACACAAGAAGCATAAGAAACATCGTAAACATAAGAAGAAGAAAGCTGATGATGACAGTGAGGTTAGTTCATTCATTTTGGCCTTTTAAGTAACAAATATACAAATATGTTTATAAACATATTGTTTAAACAAATATGTTATATTTTTAATAGAGCAATTTAAGCTTGAAGCTGAAATTTAGTCTTTAGGGGCTAATTGTCATAATTTAATCGTTAACTCCTTGCTCTTCTTTTGTAGACACTGAAGAATAGTTCATTACTTTCTTATTTAAATATTTTAATTTTATGTATCTATATATTTTTAAATAATTGGATGCAGTGTAATTTTTACCTTTGCCATGTCCAATATATTAAAGCAAGAAAAAAACATAATTCTATTTCTACCTTTTTCTCAGAAACAGAAAGAAGGCTTGCCAAACATAAAAAAATATTATGGATTTTTTAAATCAATTTTTGAGACTAATTTCTCTCCAACTTAATGAATTGTGATTCCATTTGTTTTGGGTGTTCACCTAGACTTGTTTTTTGATGCCCTCTTTAATAATATGCTAGTTAAATAAAAGCATCCCGACCTTTAATTTTAAACTATGTGTATGTGCACACAAGTGCGCACATACGTGGGCTCGCTCATAAATTTGCGTATTCAAAATTATGGTTGAAATTATGTTAACAAAAATGAATAATTACCAAAATATGAAAGTGGAGAATAGGAAAACTTGACTAATAATAAAAACAAGTTGAAGTAAGTTTCAAGCTCGAAGAGCATGTATATTAATGGCTTAAAAGAACAACAATATTCTAAATAATTAATGAAAATGAAATGATCATAGATCATAAATGAAATCTTAATAACTAGACTTTCCCTAACTTCCTACTAAGGAGCTCCGTTTACTTAAAACTAAGATTACAAAGTATAGTTAAATTTCATGTATTTTACATCATCAAGTTTCATATAAGATTATGAATTAGGTAGTTCAATATAAAATAAATCAAACTTACTTAAAATAAAAGAAAGTTAAATCGGAATATTATTCCTAAAATTATGGCGGCAGTTTACCGCGCAAAATATAATATATAATACACAAATTGTCATGTCAACTCAATAAGACTATACAAATATAAAAGAACACCTTCTGTGTTGAAGATTAGAATAATTAGATCCGGCT
The DNA here is from genome assembly GCA_018340805.1 of Microvelia longipes. Taxonomy (NCBI): domain Eukaryota; kingdom Metazoa; phylum Arthropoda; class Insecta; order Hemiptera; family Veliidae; genus Microvelia; species Microvelia longipes. The sequence goes on along the minus strand of JACMZG010000008.1, from coordinate 41,747,473 downwards.
AAGTTAATGTCCAAGACTAGTAAAATCTAATATAATAAGAGTATAAAATGGTATAGTCGCTCATAATCAGGTAAATCAGGTGAGAAGATAGAAACTATAATATTGTAAATAATGTTGAGAATAGAATAGAGTGAAATAAAATGAGTAAGGCTTAGCTGGAGTTAGGTAATCCAAAATACTCCTAGAAGTTCCAGAGAGATTATCCTTCCAATCCATGTAACACCATAAGTCTATAGAACTGATCCAAATCCATAAATTGTTAGGCCAACTGATAGTAATTTAGTTAAGTTTAGATAAACGTACAACAATCCACATCAACCGGATGCTGATGACCGCAGTGGAATTGTCCAAAGTTGTAGATAATAAGGATCGAGTTTATAAGTAACTTGTGCACTTCACCTGTTGATAGCTAAGGTTAACACTTGTACACATTAGAAACGACCTGTTGAAAGCTAAGGTCAAACTAGCACTTAACTAGAACTAAACTTTTGTTTAAAATAATTAACTTTGTTAAATAAACTAGATAGATAATGGATGCTGAGATCCGATAGTTAAATTTATAACTAGACTGAACCGCAGAGCACGAGATGCATTTATCCGGCCGGGCATATAACATTAAAATGATGCGCTGTGGCACTTTTAGCTGGCTGAAGGCAACTAAACTACCTTTACTTGGATCAGTAAAGGCCAGATGTTAAAGTGTAGAGCGGGGCTCTCAGGAAACCCTAAATTAAGGGATTAAGGAAGCCTAGATTCCTAGAGTACAGGAAATCCAACTGTAACAATACCTACAAATACCTAGAGGTATCCTTAAATCCTGAACACTATGCTTAAATAACTATTTTTTAATCGGGAGCCATTGTTCTTCACCAATGTTAAACGTTGAACACAACTCTTAATGTTAAGATATGCTATTTATTTAAGGACTTATTAACACAAATTTTATCGCTAATACTTTATGTATATTTAGGTTATACAAATATGAAAATTTGAGCTTTTGAAAATAAGAAAAACTTCCTCATTCCTTACTCTAAAATAAAAGAAGTTAGCCTCTGCAAGTAGTTAAGTCCGCAAGATAACCCCAAAAACAGATTTTTCCTTGAGAGAGATTTTTTACTTGTAACTATGCCCAAAGCTGCTGCGTTTTGACATCTTTTTCAGTTTCCATTAAAATTAAAAAAAAATTCTCAAACTAAATATAAAAGTGATTCTTTAATAAAAATATATGTATAATAAAGTCTTATTGGTTTAAATCAGTGTGATAGTCTTATAGGTTCATAAGTCCTCACTGCTATTAATTTCAATTAATATATATATTTTATTACAGGATTCGGATGCTGGTTCAGAAAGTGCAGATGAACTGATTGAGAAAAAACTCCGAGAGAAGGCTTTGAAATCAATGAAAAAAGCTAAAGAGCAAAGCTCAGATAGCTGATTACAACATAAATGAATTCCCTAAAGAATAAAGTTGTAAGCCTTTCCTAAAATGTATTTTTAGAAGTTAATCTGATAATAAAAACTGACGAAGGTGCTATGGACATCTAAGTATATACTTTAGATGAGCTATAGAAACTTAATAGTTAGGTTTATTAGAAAGTTTCGAACTTGAACCTTTATTTATACCAACATTACCTACCTTTTTATCACTATTTGTCAACATAAATTAATGTTGTTACTATTTTATAAACACAACTTCTCATGTATAATTACATGTATATTTCTGTCAGTTAATTGCATAAAAACAATTACATTAATTAATATTTAAAATTTATTTTCTAAGTTTTAATAATTTTTTTATGGATATAATGAGTTTTATGGAAATATAATGAGTCATCATAGCAATGTTTTGCTTCTATAGTTATTACTATTCTTTTTTTACAACTTGTATTGTATTTTCAGTTTGTTTTGTTAGAATTATTTTCTTTGAATAAATAAATGTTTAATTTAATAGCATTTATTACTATTTATTTAGCCTTTATATCCTCTTTCTTGTATAAAAAGACAACTATTAACACCAAAGACATAGATATCCAGACCAGATTATAAACATTTTACTACATTCATAAAAACCCCACTATCCTTAGTAGCCCCCTTTCCAAGAGGAGAGGGTGGCAACTAAGGATTTGCACAGCTCTCTAAAAATTAGTGGCAAATTTGTTTTGTCACCAAAAATGAGAATAGTTTGCTTGAGATATTTTTTATTTCTTATAAGTAGACTTAGTTTAGTTGGTAATAGAGCAGATGTACCAGGTAGAAGAATAAAAAAAATGATTTTTTTCCAAATATTGTTCTAAATTGATAACATTTTAATTTATATTATAACATATTGATAGTAATTAGGGAAAGATGAGATTACCTAGCAAATAGCCGACGTTGTGGACCCTTTTTGCCAAGTCCCTTAGATAGAAGATAGTGTTCTACCTTATGAATCCTAGTGGACAGGCATTTTGTGTCTAATCCACTGAAGAGCCATGGCTTTATTATAAGTTTCTATAACTTTTACTAAAAACAATAAGTGCCCCACTACCAGACTAAGCTTTCCTGCTGTCAAAACCATAAGGTAAAATAATAATAATAATAATAATTTCTTTATTTCCACCAAAAATAATATGTACAAAAATATTTATACAAAAACATGTTTCTTTTTTTGTTGATAACACAAGATTAATATTAAAATTTAGTAAAAACTACTATTGAGGGTCCTAACTTTTGCCTAAGCCAGGTTTCTCGTGTGGCACACAAGCCTTGAGCTTATGCTACACTAATGGTCAATATATATTATTTTATTTATTTATAATTTGCAATTTAATCATTGTAAGCAGGTATTTAGATATAAATAAACAATTTATTTAGGGTTAGAGATCTTTTTTATGAGTATCTGACATCGCACAGGCCTCGGAACCACCGGCATAACGTATCTTTCAAAGGACGGCACGTGAGAGGATTTCCATCCCTCCCATGAAAATCCTAGAGATAAAGAAAATATTCTGAATATGACTTTATCACCTCTGCCATTCTAAAACATCTCCCAAGAAAAGAATCTTGCTCTTAACCCATATCTGAATTTCAGTCCTCAGAACTTTCCACTTTATCATCCAATGCAAATTCACTTTTATTCTAGGCTTTCTAGCTCATAGTCCTATAAGTCTCCTTCCTATCATCATGGGTGAAGTCCTTGAAAAGCATCTATGTCCACTACTTCCAATATTCAATAAATACCATCATAACCACCAAATGGATTAAGATCCCATCACTGCAATAATGTCACCAATTTGTTGGTGTCATTGCATCCTCCCTGGAGAGGAAGAAGTATTGCTCAGGCCATTGATAGAATTTTGCACACTGGTTTACTTTAGAAACTCAAGTGTCTCCTTCCTTTCACTTACTGTGATATCAAAAGTCCTTTCTCTCAGAAAGATTCTTTCAAGTTAGCTTAGGGTCTACAATTTATCCTGTTAATGCAGGAGTCCATCATGAGCATATAACAGCCTCTGATTATACCCAAAAACAACCTTCAAATTTAAGAACCTTGGTTGAGGAAATGGAGGATTAAGATCAATCAACAAAGGAGTTCTCATGCCACTTATGTTGTTTGTACCCCACCATCAATAATGACCTTAATGTTCCGTTTGTGAGAGACCATAATTTGTGATAATTCCATGAGTCCTTCAGTTTGACTCCTTTCCTCTGAAACTCTTCTAGATAATCCTGTCAAACATCTGAGAAGACTGCAGCCTAGAGAGCAGGTAAAAATTACCCCCATCCTCCCTCCCCCCCTAATTTTGTTATAATTATTCATTATAAAAAAATATTATATAATTTTTCATATTTATAATAAGCACACAAGAGTATTTGCATAAAAATCCAAAACCGGAAATATTCGTTTCAGGTGTTTTAAAGGCCTCCTGAGTGGTTTTAGCAAAGTTGTATGTGTGTGTGACTGTTATTATTGTAGCTCCTAGTGAATTCATGCTAGAGAGTTAAAACTTCCTAACGAAAATCCGTCTACCGTTGTAGTTGTGCTATTCGGAAAATATTTTTTATGACATTATTAACCAGCAAAAAAATCATAAAACTCAGAAAAATTATGTGCTCGGATTGAGATTAGGCAAGCATGTAGTTATCTATATGACTAACATATGTGCAAAGTTTTATCTCATTATCAGCATTAGTTAAATTTTGATCAAATGACTTCTGTATGTTTTTTTAAAAAATCAGAAAATGATTCAATTGAATTTAATTAGGTTAATGTGTATAAATTTACTAAATAAATAAGTTCACAAAGTTTCGTTTCAATGCGACAAGTATATCCATGATTTTTGTTAGATCATAAAAATTAAGCAGCATTGAGCGTGGTGAGTGCTGTATGGGTGGCCGCAGAGAATGATGCGGATGCAAGTACTATATGAGGACAAGCAAAGCGAGTCCAAAGACATGTTGCAGGATAAATTTGGCGAAGCGAGTCAAAAACAGAGGATGAGAGTAGTGAATCCTATGTGATGAGGAAAAGTTCCGAGGTACCCTGTACCCGATTTTTTAGGTTAAGCTGGGATATAGAATTCAGTGATTAATTTAGTTTTGCTAGTTAGATTATCCACTCATATTTATGTGGAAAAAAATTAAATGTAGTTTCCAGAAAATAAATTCTGAATAGTTTGTAATAATTTATAATATTTGACATAGGTTCCTAGTAGAATACATAAATAATTCAACATATGTGTTAATTGGCCTTCAGCCTGTTTCTTCTTTCTTACATTAATTATCAGCTACAGAAAACGATTTTAAAAACAATCTAAATCACGTACTATGCATTATATTATAAAATTATTTATTATTATTTTGACCTATCTATTTAGAGTTAATAAGTATTATCAATAAAATTTAGTATTAAAATATACCAAAAGCCTCCTCCCTTTTAAATTTTAAACTATTTGACATAAATATAATTAACCATAAGATATTTACTTGTACTGGGGGAACTTCATTTTGGTGGTATGCTTCACTTACAGTAATGGTTATGACCAGTTGACAGCTGATCCACAATCAGTGAGTAAAGAAAATCCATTGGTCCATTAAGGGCCCTGTTCCTTCGAAAAATCAAAATAAACCAATTAAATCATTTTTCTCCCTGATTTTGGCCAGCTATCCAAAATAAATATCAGAAAAACTTGTTATTCTGATATATTTTATTCAATCTGTTTACCATATATTTGTCCGATAATTTTTGTGGAATAAGGTAATAAATTGATTATGTCTTTCCACAATTGAGTAATTATTATTGAAAAACTATGTTCATATTAATTTTTTTTTAAATTTATTGATTTGTATTTTTAACTTTTTCACTCTATTTTTACAATTTATGTTCAGTGAAGGAGATTATTGCCTCACCTTATAATATGTTATTTACATTATGTATGTTAACCTTTTGTTTCTTCTTATAATTTAAAAAATTGTTATTGAGCTCTGCGAGTTGTTTCAATTAATAAATAAACATCTTAAATAGACACTTGTGGTTCATCCTACCTCAAAAATTCCGAGTTCTGTTGATTGATATGAAACCGGTCAGAGGACTTCTGGTCCACCCTGTATTAATACCTGAGGTAGGAGTTAATAAATATAACTTCTAATCTATTGTGTATAATAAGCACCAAGAATAATAGTTATTTATGCATGCAGGGAGTAAAGAATACTATTTTTTCCTGAGCTGTAAGTTGGTTCCAAAGGCAAAAGCTGAGGGAACCAATGCATTTAACTACCGAGGCGAAGCTGAGGTATTTATTTACTTAATTTACAAGGCAAAGACAAATGAGTAATAACAATTAACTTTGGAAGCAAAGCTGAGGAAGATAATTATTGTGAGGGAAAAATAACATTTTACTTCCTAGGTAGGTACAAGAAATTATCTCCAGACATTGACAACATTTTATTGTTATATTTATACATATTCTTATTTTTTTGTAGGGCTTCTTTTTAAATAATAAAGGTGCACCCCCCCCCCAAAAAGATTAAAATCAAGTTTTTCTATTAATCTAAGCAACTTCTTTTGGCCTTTAACAGATATTGAGTCAATGGTTTTTTTTTCAGGTTACCTAATAAATTTTGAGGATGTCTCCCCTGAAAAAAAATTAAACAAATTTATATTCATAGAATAAATTAAGGGGATACCACTCCCAAAAAGTGGAAAAATACTCCCTCTTATAAGATTTGGGGGCTCTAATCCCAATCATAGAAAATCTTTTTTACTTCCAAGGGAGAAAAAGCCACTTTTTAATCCCAAAAGAGAAGACATTTTTTTCTCCATTGAAAGTGAAAAGTGTTTCTCTAAAACTAATCATTAATCTTCACATAATATAGAGATAAAGTAAAAATACCATTTTTTTATTTAATCCGGTGAAATAAAATACAGTTGGGAATGAATTCTATTGTTTCAAATTATCATATTTATTTTTTAACCTTCTCTTTAGAAAAAGTAGAATATGATATTTGGCTGGAAAACAAAACTCCTACAAAAAATAATTTGTGAATTTACACAAATAGATAATCAAATCAGTCCTCATTTTATAGAATAGAACAATGAGTTCTTAATAAAATTTCCCATATAACTATTTTTGAAATGATGAAACTCAATCAGTTCATGATTTGGTAATAGCAGCAGTAAGTGAGAGGTAATTATGATAAATGAGTTGATTCTAATTCACAACCCTTATCTTATCTTAATGATGAAACCTACACTTAAGAGTCATGTATCAATTATATTTTTAAGGAAAACATTTTTTTGAGACCATTAGTTAAACAATTATTTTCTATCTAGTTAAAACTTATTTTTTGTGGCGTTAGATTTGTGAAGAGATAAATATGAATAGGGATGCCAGGATTTTATTTTTACCAAAAAATAATATAAGCGCACTTTATCCATTTCAAGGGCATTTCATTTGATACTTAAGGCTTCATTTACTGTGAGAGTTTGTGAAATAGAATCGGAAATTGAGAAAAAACATTAATTGGTAAGCATACTGAATTATTACAAAAAGATGTATCCATTCATGTATAGGTGAACTATATACTTTCCATAACTTACATAATAAGGTTCTCATTCTAAATCTACAAATTTAAATCTCTAACTTGTGGTAAGAATAAATACCATTGGGTTTTATAGAGCTTAATTCTTAGTCAATTTATATCTATTTCTCATTTGTAGACAACCCAAATTTTAATCATAAGACACTTGCCTAAAACATAGTAACAAAAAAATTTTGATCTCATAATTATAAGATCTATAAAAAAGATTTATTCTGAAATTGGCTTGTTTCGGAAAATTTAATTTTTGCAGGTAAATCTGGTAGAATAATTGTTTGGACAAATGATTCCCAACCAGAATTCTCACTGGTGATCCGTGAGGAGGTTAGAGCATTACAAATGTGATACGTATTTTATCACCTTAACTTAAAGAATTTTATTTCTTTGAAACGGAAAAGAACACAATAAATGTTAAATGTAATTAATTTCTAAGAATTAACAAAAAATATAACTTACTTTGCTTGTTACATTTATTATTGAGGCTTAAGAATTGTCTGGAAACCTTCTTTTACTTAATTCCATGCAATAGGAAACTTAAGAAGCTATTTAAGCCTGTTATTGTTTCTTTTCTTAAATTAAAAAAATCATTGGGGTGTAGTCCTCTAAAATCTTTATAGTTGAGTAAATATGACAGTTTATGCAGTAATGAGCATCTCTGATAACATATTAGAAAATAGAAGAACTTAAGTCAAACCATTCTAAAAAGAAGGATTTATCAGGTATATTTGAAGAACATCCTGCACTTGTACCTTGATTATTTCATGAGTTAATGTAATAAAAATAGCTATACTAACCCCAAAAATGAGGGGGGGGGGGAGATGAATACAGTTGGTCCCCAACATATTAAAAATAAAAGTCTCTCCATTGTTAATTTAATCATAAATTTTCAATTTTTATCCTTTATTATTGAACTCCACGGGTCTGTTTAGTAATACGATTTAAAATAGTTCAAAGCAAGCTTCCATGGGGTGGAAACCCTGGGTTTAGACCTTAATATTTAAGTCTGATGATGTGATGGATTTAAAAATGCATTGTCTCCAAGTATAATATAAAAAATAGACCATAAGCCCCCCCCCCCCTTCTTCTTAAATTATGAACTGCTTGACATAAATTATTACTGGGATAGTTTTATTAACAGAGAGGAAACTTCTTTTTATTGAGGCAAATTTTAAGCTTTCACAAAAATATGGAAAAAGTGAATTCAAAGACATAAGTCATTTAGGAAAGTGGGTGTGGTGTGATCATAAGACATTTTGTCTCTTCAGAATATTATTAGTCTACAACCAATAATCCAAGAGTCCAGACCTGAAAAAATGTGACTCATTTTGTACTACCTCAAATTAATTTTTTTTTAAAATATACCTTACATTGTAAAGAAAAAACATAGTCTATCCAGAGTGAAGCCCTTCTTATGACTGCGCATGCTCAAAATTTAAAAAAAATTGCACAAATTCAGTTTTCTTGAAATATGTGGCACAACATGAATAGAACATTTTTTAAAGATGATAAAATGTCCAATCATCAAAATCGGATAATTACAATCCAAAGTTATGGCTCTTTCAAGAACACCAAAAAATGGTTAAGTCTGCAAATTTCTTTGAAAAAAGTAGTAATCCAAGTTATCCAATTTTTGAAGAAAAAACACTCAGCTTTAAAAAATGTTACTTTCATGTTTTGCACACGATCTACAGGGAATCACTTATTGCAAGAAAACTGGAATTTGTTTGATTTTCTAATATTTTAAGCGAGCGCTTCCATATGAAGGGCTCCACTCTGGATAGACAGACTATGCTTTCCCTTCTTAATTTAAGGTATATTTTCAGAAAAAGCTGGTTTGAAATAGTAAAAAATGAATTACATTTTAAGGTCTGGCTCTTGGACTACAATATTATAGTGGCTAAATTGAAATATTAATATTTATCAAAATGTTTCAGCAAATTATTACCAAAGACAAAGAGTATCCATTATCTTTAACAAAAACTGGTTGTAGATAAAAATATCCATGATGTAATATGATTTACTTTTAGGAGTAATTAATATTATTGTTTTTGCAAAAGCTCATAATTGGTGGGACACTCAAATTGTATCATACCAATAAAATGAAGTACCCTCTCACCAAATAGGAGTCTGCCAGATATAACATCATATTTAATTCATCACATGAAGAGTAGTTCTATTTTCTTAGTTTTGACTATTACCCTACTTTAGGTGATCACTTGATGCTCCAAAAATCAGTTTGGAAAGGAATTCTATTCTAAGAGATGGGATCAGAATAAGCCAGAGAACAGCATACTTGAACTGATTTTTAGTGAACAGTCAATTAATCCAAACCAAACAAAAGACATACTAATAAAACAGTAATAAGCCATATTTGACAGTATGAATGGATTGAAAAAAGGTTAAGCAATAAAAACATATTTAATAGATGGTTACTTAATAAGAATTAAGTTACTTGCGCCTTTTAATTAGAGTACAGGAAGAAACTGATATAATAATTATATAAACTTTTAAGTATATACAGTTAAAGATAATACTTCTGAAATGTTACAATTAACAAGTGCTGAAAATTAACAAATAATAGTGCTTTGACATATACATCAGTTGGCTTCTATGGTTGATTCTCTTCCTTTACCCACTCCAATCCATCTTATAGGAACTCCAACCAGGTCTTCAATCATTTTAACATAATCTTTAGCTTTGTCAGGTAGATCACAGAAATGCTTAATGTCTTTAATGCTCTGCTTCCATCCGGGCATCATTTTAATCTCTAGATCCACACTAGAAAGCATAGATGCAGTAGAAGGAAAATGATCAAGTTTTTGCCCATTGATACTGTAAGAAACACAGATACCTATCTCATCTAAGTTGTCTAAAACATCAAGTTTAGTTAAATAAAGGACAGTGTAGCCATTTATCATGGTAGTGTACTTGAGAAGTGGAATATCTAGCCAACCACACCTTCTCCGTCGTTTAGTAGTGACTCCTATTTCACCACCTTTTTCTTGAAGGTACTGGCCTATATCATTGTGCAGTTCAGTTGGGAAAGGACCATCACCCACACGAGTTGTGTAGGCTTTTACGACACCAACTATTTGTCCAATGGCTGACGGAGGTATTCCTAAACCAGTACAAACACCTCCTATACTGCAATTTGATGATGTCACATAAGGATAAGTGCCAAAATCAATATCCAACATTGTAGCGTTTGCACCCTCAATTAATATTTTTTTACCTTCCTTCAAAGCTTTGTGAATATATGATACAGATTCTACAACTAGTGGACGGAGAGTTTCAGCATACTCCTTATACTTTTGTAATTCTGCATCAACATTAACATCAAGGTTAGGGAACATTCTTTTATAAGATGTAACAAGAGATTTGTACTTATCTGCAAATATATTAAAATCACCAACAAGGTCTGCCACTCTGATTCCGCTCCTAGCAGCTTTGGATGAGTAAGCAGGTCCAATACCTTTCTTAGTTGTGCCTATAGAATTTTTACCCTTCTCTATTTCTTGTAGGCCATCGACTTCCTGATGAAAATCAAATACAAGATGGGCTCTATCAGATAACACCAGTCGGTCTTTCCAATCAACCAAGCCTTTCTTCTCATTTTTTAAGATTTCCTCCAAGAGACCAGGTATGTGAATTACAACTCCATTGCCAATGACAGATTTGCAATCAGGATTGATGATACCGCTAGGAAGAAGATGAAAATCAAATTCTGTATCCTTGACAACGACTGTGTGGCCTGCGTTATTTCCTCCCTGACACCGACATACTAAATCAGATTCTGTAGCAAGCATGTCGACAGCTTTTCCTTTGCCTTCATCTCCCCACTGACTTCCCAACACTACAGTGACTCTTCCTGGGATCCACCAGGTAGAATCCTTCCTCATATAATGGATACCTCCGTTCATAATTACCAAAGTAAACAAGGACGGACTAACTAACTTTTCGACTTAAGTCGTCTTATTGTGCGAAAAATTCCATTAAAACTGATTAAAAATAGACAACAAATGCAACTTACTTATAAAAAGATTAGACAACAATGACAAACGAAACTGGTTAAAAATAACAACTAATAAATTTAAAGTAACTCGAGCAAGGACGTTCTAAAACACTTGTGTTGTCTTTGGCGAATCAGAACCCGATAACGCAAAAATAACAAAAACAAAGTAACAATCCAAGAAGAAAGCTGTGACGTTACAATTGAGTAAGTAAATTTTTGAACTGGCTAAACAAATGATAATATACGAAATAAAATTTATAAGGCGTAGTCATAACTAAAGCTAACAAACTCCGAAAAAGGGAGCCTCGCTACAAAAATCTGCTGATTAGAAAGGTTATATACAATGTTGCCAATTTTAATTTTGCAACACGCCAATTTTGTTATAAACGAAGATTTACCGCTCGTTGAGTCATGACTAGATACCGGCATTAAGGGCCTGACTAGACTGATAACTAGAATCAATCCTTTCCAAGGTAATAACACTCCTAGGGGAGTCTATATGGAGGGGATAAAGAGAAGAGAGAGGGTTCTCTCTGATTTACATCGGATTATGAATTAGATTTACTTTCCCTTTCCAACAACTTCATTAGGGAACCGTAGCCAGTTTCTATTTATATACAATAAGTTTATCGTTTCGTGTCATTTTGAATAAAAATGCATTCTTGAAACTAAAATATCTCTAATATATTTATTGAGAAAACGAGATAGTGTGTATAGTTTAAAGAACAACAAGGCTCAGATATATAGAAATGTATTTAAATATGTCAACATACACATAGGTATATCGTTATAATACTTATTGTACCTATTGGTGTAATATTTTAATTAATTTAAAACAAGCAGCCTGGGACTGAACTTCTTTAACTCATAAAATCTCTTATCAAATATTTTTTGATAAGAGAAACAGTTGTCCTATAGTCACAAAAAGGACAAAAAATATACAATACATTTATTTCAAAATTCATAGCCATAATATTATCAAAAATATTAAGCAGGTCATCTTGTTTTGCCTATTATTTACCAATATGAGAGCTTGTCGTCAAACAGAGACTATAGATACTTAAACAGCTGTTTTAATTTTTTTTTAAATTGCGAAAGAAGCATTTAACTCTACCAAAACATGCGAAAGAAGTTGAAACTTTACTCAAAATGGTATTTTAAGGATGTATTCAGAAGCATTTTTACCAGTTGTCGTACCGGTCAGTTTTATTTAATATGTCGTTTAACAAATGTAAAATGGCAGCTGACCACAGTTTCCTTTACGCCGGGGGTTATCGATTTCTAAATATCTATAAAAGGCTTAATTAAACATTTATTTAAGCCAATATTGAGCGGGGCCTGGTATTAACATGAAATCTGTTCGTAATACAATATGAACTGCTTGAGATAATACAATAGATTTTCCTAAGCTATCAAAAACTGTAATGTGATTAAATGATGACATTTTTCTTAATAGAGTCATGAGTCATCATTATTTTGGACAAATTTATGGCATATGATGGGCAAATGTCTGTAAATTATTAAAAAGAAAAAATCAATATTGATAAAGTAAAAATATTTTTATTTACAAAAGTAAGAGATAAAAAAGAATATTTACAAATACATGACTTCGTTTGAATGACAAAACTGGCACAAAACATACAAAACAAAATTATTGATGCAGTACCTAAAATGTGAAATTAAATGGGACCACTATGTTGTAATAGTGTATTTATAAAAATTATCAAACCTTATTTGTTTAATCTAATCAAAATCTGTTATCTAAGTTTATCGTACGTTAATCTTCTATCTCTGTCAAATGCTTCACCGGGGCTTGGGATTCTCGAACCATAAGGAAGTAAATCTACTGATTGTACATGTGCTCGAACTGGCATTCCTGTGGTTCGAAAAAAACGCTTGTCTTGACTTGAATGTCCGTAATCGTTTTTGTTATACTTTTCTCGAAACGTTGTTTTTCCATTAGGACGTGATCTGTCGTAAGAAAGAGCGAATTCGGAATATGGTCTGATTGAAGAAGATGGAGGACGATATGTGGGACGAAAATGATTTGGAGGGGGGATGGGAGAACCGTTGGAGGAGAACGACGGGCTTTGCAAATAAATATCATCAAAATTTGGAGGAGATCTATTAATGCTTGAAAGGGATATAGAAGTTGATGATGGTCTAGGTCTGCAGCAGTTGTTTGGCAAGTCACCTGGAATTAATGATACCCCATTCTGAGGTCTCCCACTAGGATAACCTTGAAATGGAGGCTCCCTGGAACCTCCCCCTGACGAACCTCCACCAAAGAAATCAGTACCTGATGATGGGTAACTAGGTGAACTTGTCGTTGAAGGCGGTCTAGATGTAGGAGTTGTAACAAACGGTCTAAAATCTTGAGGTGTCGAAGGGGTAAAAACGCCAAATCCTGGTGACGAAGTGGAAGTTCCAAAACTTGGAGGTAATTCTGTTGTTCCTGGACCAAATGGTCTTCTATTGTCAGAAGGAAATTCTTCTCCAAAAGACCCTCCTGAATCAGGTCCTGAAGGATAAAAAGAACTCGGCTTATTTCCTCCTTGTGATCCTGAACCAGTAGCTCCTGTAGAAGTAGGCCCTGGGGGCCTTGGGTATGATGGACTACTACCGGGGCTTCCACCTATATCTCCCTCAAATATACCAGAGTCGATACTTGGGCCAAAAGATGGTCTAGTCGATGTCCCATAGCTTGGACTAGACGTGCTGCTTGGTCGTTCAGAGGTTGATCCCCCAAATCCACCTGAAGACCCAGAACCAAAACCTCCAGATGCCCCACCTCCAAAATTACCTGGAGATCCACCACCAAAACCACCAGATGATCCACTACTACCAAAACTTCCGGACGATCCACCTCCACCAAAGCTTCCTGGTGATCCACTACCAACACCACCAAAGCTTCCAGATGAGCTTCCTCCACTTCCACTACTACCCCCACTACCGAAGCTTCCTGGTGACCCTCCACCAAAACTACTAGTTGAGCCTCCGCCAACGCTTCCTGTTGATCCACCACCAAAGCTTCCAGTTGATCCTCCTCCAAAACTACCCGGGGATCCACTGCCAAAACTATCAGAAGAGCTGCTTCCAAAACCATCAGATGACCCTGATCCAAATGAAGAAGCACCTGGAGCACTTGATCCTGAACTTCCAGGTTTTGGCCTACTTGAACTTCCTCCAGTCGAAAAATCGCCAGAATCGACTCCTTCAAAGTTAGGTGAGAACGGTGGAAAATAAACGCTTGACGGCTGGAATGAAGGGCCTGGAGGAAATCCAGGGCCTACTCCTTTTCTTACAATTTTGTAACCTATATTGGGTCCAGCAATGTATTCAATAGTCCTTTGTTGGCCTTTGTCATCTAAATAAGTGTATGAACCTCTTCTATTGCCTAATCGATCACTAGTTTCAGCTCTCCTATGGTCAGGTGCATTAGCCACGAACTGGTAAGAACCATCTAAACTTTGCTGAATAGATGATCGTCCTCTTGGTTTCCCTCCTGCTTTTCCTGGAGAACCACTATAAAATAATCCAGTAAAAGGTTTGGATTCTGGAAAGGCAGTCTTAACAACAAAACCTGTTCCGGAACCGGCCTCATAACGAACGTCGTGACGTTCTCCAACATCATCTACAAACGAGTATACACCTTCGACGTGACCAAGTGAGTTTGATGTTTCTTGTTTGCTGTATGTTGCTGTTCTAAATCCAAACTTGTACGAAGGATCTTCATTGGGATCATGATATCCACTGTAAGTAGGTTTGTAATTTGGTGAGTCTTGTCTAACGGGAGGATTATATGGTATTTTGACTTGTGAGAGATCCATTTGTCTTGCAATGTTAGGTCCTCTGGCTCTAAAACCTCGTTTACCAGCTGTGTATTGCGTTTCAATTGGCCTTCCTTTTGCTGGATCCCTCGCTCCAAACCTAAAACAATGTTGATTAAATATGATTTTAACAATTTTTTTAATAACAGAAAACTGAGAAGTGGAGTAAATACAGCTAACCAATAATAACACCAAAATATCTCCACAAAACCTTTATTAAAACCAGAGCCGGCTTTCAACCTCACGATCATCATCAGTGCTGGAGAGTTGAAGAAAGAGACTCCTAGTCTGACTTTTTAGGCAGAGTCCTAAAGCGGACTGAAGTCCTGGTTTTAATAAAGGTTTTGTGGAGAGATGTAGGTGTTGTTATTGGTTAGCTATTTTTTTTTTATAATTGAGCATAAGTAATAAGTATTTGAATCATTTTATGTTGGATTATCTCACATTAACTGTTAAACCTATGTTTCAACTAAAATAGAAACTTTTTTAATGTTCAACGATCAAAGATCAAGATTTGATCTTTGTGATCTACAGTGTAGATACTGTAGAAATGTACTATAGAAAACTACATTAACATGACACTAACAACCAAAGTTTTATAAATAGAACTTTATAAATAGAAGTTCTATTTATAAAACTTTGCTAACAATACAATAATAAATGGAACAAGGGGAATTAAATATTAAAATACCTAATATAATTTTGAGGAAAATGTTGGTAACACTGATATTTTTTGCTTGTTTTAATTTATCCAGCTGTTTATGATTCGTCAGATTTTTACGATCTCGTCGTTAGCCTTTAATTACTTTTTCATAATTTTTGTTGACGCCAGTTCATAATTTCTTAAATTTTTGCGTGAAGTTTTCTTGTCATTCCTAGTTTTCGACAATGAGAGTTGAAAGGGCGGAGTTTCACACCTTGACTACGTATCTCACGAGATTATCCTTAAGTAGCTACCGGGATGTGATATCCAAGCATATTGTTGTTATTTGGCCTCTTATTACATCTCCTACCGGCTGCGGCTTTAAGATTTTATATAATTTCGTTAGTTATTACGATCAAAAAAGAATTATTTTCTTTTATAAAAATTACGTATATCGTTTCCGAACCGTGTCAATATCAAAATGATTATCGAACGCTGTGGATTACCATGGTGAAAAAGGGAGAAGAAAGCGTAGAGGGCCCTCTCAAGACAGCAACCACCTTCGGTAAGCGAGTTTATTTTTTATACCAATTTTGAATATTTTGTTGAACCAGCTCAAATCCAACGTGAGCTTCCCGAAGTGGCTCGTTCAATTTTTTGTTATTTAAGTTAGTAATTTAAATCGTTGTAAACTATTCCAAAAACTATAAATTAAGTAAACTAATTTTGCTAACAATTATAATAACATCAGAATAACACTAAAGAGAATAAATTTATAAACTAGACTACAGTCTACATGACATTGTTCACAACTTCAAAGCAGATTTCCCGCCTCCAAATTTTGAAGCAAGTATTAAAACCCTTTTTTCAATTATTTATTTACCTCATTGTTTCTTATGTAATTTCTCAATTTATTGTAATCTTGTAGCTTCCCTCTCTCCTTGCTTTACCCTTTCTTTAAAACTATTACTTTGTTCATACGCGAGGTTTGGCAGGGGGTTCAGCCTCGTGTTCAACCTTCTAGGGGGTTCAACCCTTCCGGCAGTTGTTGTGTGAACAGAGTTGAATACGGGGTTGAAACTCATTTTTTCCAAGAAAAAATACCGTGTAAACAGTTAGGGTTGAACCCCTAAGGGAGTTAAACACGGGGTTGGATCCCCAAGGGAGTTATACAAGGAGTTTAACCCCTTGCCAGATCCCGCATGTAAACGAAGTATGTTTCTTATGATCCATTATACTTTGTTCCTTTCTTTTTAACTGTATTACCCTAATACTATGTTTCTTATTTACAAATTATCATGTGACGTCATGAGATATTAAATTTGGGACTAAGTTGCACGTGACAATAATATACTTTATTATTATTCTCGCTTAAGAAAATGCAATTTATGTTTATAATGAAATTATAAATCTATGTACAATCTAAATTAAATGAATAATTTTACAAAATAAAAATCTACTAATATTTATATTTGCCTTCCTTAAAATCAAACTTACTAAAATGCCATAAAAACATCTAGAAACGAAAAACTCGTATCCGAATGTGTGTTATATAATATATTACATAATATAATATATATATATATATATATATATATATATATTATATATATATATATATATATATATATAAAATAAAATATTTTATTTCGCTCGAAAAATAAAATAAACGGGTAACACTGCTAGTATAAAATAATTTTATAACTCTAATTATGCTATTTTAAATCACAAAATATTTTTGTGTTTTAAAATACTTTTTGCAAATTTTAAATGTGTATATATATATATATATATATATATATATATATAATATATATATATATATATATATATATATATATATATTATATATATAGGTATATCAGTGATCCACCTTTCAAAAGTATTCTTTTCCTCCCCCTATCATGATCCTAATGCGAATTTACTTTAGAATTTGCTCAAAAAATTAGCAATAAACAAGTTACAACCATATTGTAGATTAACAATATTAATCCAGTCTAATAAAAGTTATTTTTATGCAAAGTACTTTTTAATTTAATGTTTCACGCTAAAATATTAAAATCTCTCAAACTGATGCGTAAATTTGGATTTTTATTCGGAGTTCCGCATAATTTGACCTTATAAAATGCAACGTTATAATGGTAGCGAAGCACGTGCAGATTAAAAATATAAGATATGGAAAAGTAAGAATTGTATAGCATCATTTGTTCATACTGTACCAGGATATTCTCACAGCATTGGTACTCGTTACGGGCTAATAATTATAAAATGATTAAAATCGTCCATTGATAAGTAATCTTCATTGTTTCATTCATTACCGAGTTTAAATATTTCTTAGTATAGTATTGAATTGAATTAATTAGACATTTGGAATATAACATTTATGATCAATAAATCATCTTAATTTATTTGGGAAATATATTTTTCTTTGGACTATAAATGGTTGTATTACAATTAAATCAACAATTCAATTATTGCTTAGTTGTTGTTTTAATGGATCTTTCTTAGGCTTTTCATTTCAATCTAATTCGTACATTTTACAATTCAATACATTTAAATGGCAATCAACATGCCATTTATATATGCTTTCAAGTTGAATATTCTATTCTTATAAAATTCTTTTAAAGCTTTTCATCCCTTTGTAACAATATTAAAAGATGATTGATGCTTCCGTAATAGGATTTTTTATTAAAATAAAAATTTTTTAGGGAAAAAAGTCAGCTTATGTATAATTAAAATATCGATTTAAACCGGTCCAACGTCGATACGACTACTCCCAAAACTCAGAAATACCAAAAAATCTGAAGAAAGCAAACAATTTTAAAAGTCTGCGTTTTCTTTGTTCATCCGGATAAAGAATCCATTGAAGCATCTACGAAACCCCATATAACCGGGAAAATTCACCAGATCTAAAATCTCAAAGCGGTAAAATTTAGATAGCGAAAATCATAGCTTATTAAAAGTATTTTTAAAAAAAATGTTTGTATGAACGGCTTTAAACCTCCAGATTATCGCGCGGTGGTGAATTAGTAGCCTTGGTAGCTGGATTGATCTTCGTCTTTTATACTACGGATTTTAATTATACTATGGTGCTAATTCTGTCCCCATTTGATTGCACCCATTAAAGTTTATGGGAAAATTATATTTAAAATTAACTTTTAGTTCGATATGATTAAAAGTGTTACTCTTATATACACCAATAACAACCAACATCTGGTAATTAAGTATAGATAATGAAATATGAATAACTAACTGAGAGATATGGATTTAAATTCTACAAATAATTCTGACGCGGGGGTCTGCAAACCTGATTTCTTGTTTGCGTACCTTATTTGCACGCGCATTTCCTGTAAAAATACTTAAAATTCGAAGTAGTACAGATCAGACTATAATGCATGAACAAGCAAGGAATGTATTGTACAACAAGAAATCAAGCATTCCCAAAGGAAATTCACCCGGTATAATAAATAATAATTGGTAAATAATATTTCACCAACCTTCCTACAACTTGATTATCCTTTGAAGCAACTTCAGCTCTGTAATGATTACCCACATCTCCAGTCTGAAATCCAAACCTATAGCTTCCATCTGCTCCTTTATCGTCATATTCTCCTCCCACAGGGGGCACTGGTGGTACTTGTCCAATAGCTTTATTGAATGATACTATAAATACTACCTGAAAAAGTTAAACCGATAAAAATTATGGTAAGCATAAATAGAAATTTAAAAAAAAAATTAAATCATTAACATAATTTTTGGAAATATAATGAATATTGCAAGCTGGACGAATTTCCTCTGGAACGCTTGCTTTTTTACTAACCAATCCAGTTTTTGCTCTGGTCTTTGGTTTATTTTTTATAGTCGGAACAGTAACAGTCTAACTTTCTATTAATTAAACGATTTTCTTGGACTTTTCCAAAGGAAATACGCATTTTTACACGCATAGTTTGTTCAAAACTACTCGCCCTTGTTTAATAAGTTACAACCGCACAACCTTTTGTGAAAATCTTTGAAATTTTGTGGCACATTTCGTTTAAAAAATCCACACCAATCAATTATTTTGTGGGTGTAAACTTATGAAGTGTAAATATAACGATAAAATAGAAATATTAGATTATAAATTATAAGATTCGAACTCGAGCACCCGGGTTTGTGTACTTTATGTACTGGAAACTACTGCGGACTTGTTTCATTATAATTAGAGCCCTAAAAAGCATTGAATAGGACACCCTATTCGACATTTGTTTAATTCTTCCGGTTATTTATCACGGTTTTTCGACTTCTTGTCACTTAGTTTAGTCGAATAGGCTCCGAAATGAAATCAAATAGGCGCCTCAAAAACTAATTTTACGATTATATTTTACCTATTTTGTAAAAGTTTGTTGACTCAGCAAAAAGGCAAATGACGTCAATACGACCTGGTATTAAATCGGATTTGAGTCCTTTTATTTAATGAATTCTATTGAAAAAAAAATTCAAGTATTAAACAAGTATAATGTTTAATGTTTGACAATTATCCCTAGAATCTATAGCGTTCATTAGAAGTATAATGGTTTCAATTGCATTTTTTATCGAATTTCCTTTCGATAGAAATCGCTGATGGGACTCATAAGCCAACGACTGTTTGAGTGATCTGAAACAGATTTTGAATTGGTTTTTAATCAGTCCATGGGACATCAGACATGGGATTCTTGATACTATTATCTTTATTTTTTCTCGCGAATTTCAGAAAGAACACTTTTATTCTAAAATAAGGAAGAAATCCATATAGGGGTCTGCAGGATAATTATTAAGGCTATGCAAAAGGATAAAAGGTTTTTAGAATTTACGGTAGAAACTTCGTTTTTAGCGAATTTCCAAAGAAGGTTAGCTTATTTTTTAAAGACGAAAAACTACAGAAACTACCTTAGCATTAACCGGTCGCACTTTTCGTACTTCCTAACTAAAAAAAATCGGGTAAGGGAATTTCGGAACCTTTTCTCACTTTAACAGATTCGCTGTGTTCTTCCTCAACACTTCGGCTTCGCTGCACTCATCCTTAGAATATGAAAAACGCCTAATTTATTATTTATTGTAGATATTCGTAGCTGAATTAAAATGCAACCATGTAAAAGCCACTCAGGATTAGGATGTATTTAAAACGCCTGGAACTGATAATTCAGGTAAAATTCCCGGTTTTTGATTTCCCCTATAAACCAACATAAATAAGGAAAAGTAAAAACAAATAACATATGATTCAAAAGAAGCGTTCTCATGGTAAGGGGACTCCTCCAAATGATTGACAGACAAGCTATGATTTAAACTACTAAAAATCTTGGCTCATAAAACCAGATCAACATTATTAAACCTATTTTAAGTTTCTAGAATGTGTACAACGTTACAAACGTTTGGCTAACAATGCTAGACCTACAGAGGTTCAATATTGATAAATAAAATGCCACCAAAGACTAGGTCAGAGCAAGTCTTACTAGGAAAGTAATATATAAACCAAGTAGGGAAACTCCTACACTAACCTGTGCAAAAAAATTCTGACATAAAATAAAATATAGCTAAAATTAGAATAACTGCTCATGAGCCTTTTAGGATCTATGTTTTTTTTACTTAATTTTATTGGCAACCCTAATAACATTCGATTATTTTTATTTTTTATCGTGTTTTCGTACTTTAATATGCACGTGATAATTTAATGATTTTGTGTTAAATTCTGTGAAGCTATTGTTAGAATAGTTTAGTTAAGGAAAAAGAGAAACTATTGTAAAAGTTACTATAGTTACTATAGTCACTTCAAATTACGATTGCATTTAATATGTTCATAAATTGTAGGTTAAAGTTAAAATTCTAATTACAATTAATATTTGAAGGGTAAAAACAAATATCACTGTACAAAAATGTACTAAGTTAAGGTGTGCACACGTAAATAATGTTTAATCACCTCTCGTTTTAAGTAATTTAAACAAACCAAGTATTTATAGATTCTAATTTAAACGTCTATATTGGATGTGGAAAAAACGTATTTCTTACCAAAATGATTTACATTTCATAATAAAATGATCAAAAAATTTGCAATAAAAACAAAAATTTTGTACCGTAAATAGTTTGTTTACATTTACAAGGGTAAAAGAAGATGGATGCACCCATAAGAAAATTTGAGCCAACTCCCTGGTGGACAAAAGGTAAACTACATGGCAAGTCTGACAGAAATCGCATTTGTTTCCCTACTTGGTTTATATATTACTTTAGCCAGAACTGTTTAAGTATCTATAGTCTCTGGTCAGAACCTAATCTCTTTTGGACCTAATTGACAGGACTGACGATTCACGGGTACAGGGTACATCGGTATTTATCCTCACAACATCGGACTCACTTTGCTCCTCCTCAGAATGTCATGATTACCCAAAGCTAAAGAGAAATACTTAGGTCTTGCTACGCTCGACCTCAGGATTATTAGGTATCCAGATGTATAGAGGGTTATAGCGTTTAATTAATTAAAGGTTAAAAAGTAATATGCTAGATAGGCATTCAATGTATTTAATTGTATTATATAATACAAGTATGACCTAAATATTTATACGGGCTAGATCATACTTTTATATTATATTTACGAGGGTATTCAATACCCCAGATCATATTTGGTTGCCTAGTTTTTTTAAAAAAATATTAGCATCATATTTAACTCATTTAATATGGTGTACTCCTAATTTAACATAAAAACCATGTTACCTCCTATTTTTGGGTTTACACACACATATACAATTAAATTGTTTAGATTATTGTTATTAGATTCACTTAAGATGCCAAGCATCGCTTGTGCGAAAGCTCTGATATTATAATCTAATAAAACTCGGACTGCTGTCTTAATTATCATTTTCCTAATTAAGATTTCTGACAGTCCATTTAACTTAATTCTTAGATTATTACTGTTTGAAAAAATAGCTTATTCAGGGTAGCAGAACTAGATCTTAAGTCTGATTTTTGAGCCAAGTTTCAATTCTCTAGCATAAGGAGTTATGCGTGACACCGTCATAAAGACAGACACACACACATAGATAGACAGACAGCATGATAAAAACTACTCATAACGACATGAAAATGCCTAAAACGGATAAACATGATGAAACCATGGTTTCGGATTTTTAGTGTGAGCTCAATACTTTTCATTATTCTAACAGTAACTGGTGAGGATAAGTAAACAGATATTTCAAATGAAACTTTAATATCTATTTTTTCATTAAACTTTAAATATTATCATACCATTATTATTATCATCTATAATTTTCTTCTTCTTTGCCATCATACTTTCATGTTTACATTTTACAAATAACAATATTAATTTGTTTATCATGGAACAATTCCTATTTGCATTACACTCTAATTAATAATTAATTCTACCCATCCTCTATTCATTTACTATCTTCATTTAACATCAGATTATATTTTCATCTATATCAGACTCACATAATACTCCATTTGTGTATTATTTTTTATAATTTAACAGGTTTTACATTTGATTATGATCATAAAAGACTTCATCTCACAACTAAAGCTTTGCCTCCGTTAAGAGCTGGATTTTGCAGCGACTTTTTGTTCACTGCAAAATCAATTTTTTTTTTAAATATTGTATTTTTCATTAATCAATAAAATTCTTCCATAAAAGAAACAAACAGGCTTCGGGCTCTCTGCCGCTCCGCGGCCTCAGCGCAGGAGCGGTATAGACTTTATCAGTTTGTTATATTACTGCTTTATATAAGCGGCATACTGCGTCGATATAAGCAAATTTTTAAATGTATTAGTAAAAACTCTTTACATCGAAACGTCCAGGACACAAATATACAAAAAAATATATTTACTATATATTTATTTATATTATATATATATATATATATATATATATATATATATATATATATATATATTATATATATATATATATATATACACTTACTCTAAGACATTGGTAATTCTGTAACGAGCAGAGGATTTTAAAATTTAAAAATTCAGGAGGTAAAGTTTGCATACAGGGCAATAATGATGAGCCCATTTTTTTTTTTTGAATATTCGCTAAAAATGTGTCAACTGTAATTAAATTAAAAACATCTTCATCAATAGATTACTATTGCTTTAGTGATTTGTTAAAAGAAACAAAGCGAAATATTCACAATGAATATTAGCCAGAGAGACACAATGGTCATTCACACGGTAATTATCTCAAGTTCTAGGTCAAGGTCGATAGTTATTTAATAATAATTCAATTCAAACAACAGTTCTTAAACGAGAACATTAAACAGTCTAAATTTAAACAAAGAAAATTAATTCTCGCGTAATCTAATTTAATCTATTTTATTATTCAGCTTCTCTGTTCCTTAAAGGTTTAACTTAATCCTTAATGTGTCAAATTAACTTTAATGTTAATTAAGTAGTTATAAAAGAAAATCAATTTAAGTTATAAGAACAAATATGCTTTACATTTTCGTAAAAAACATAACATTATAACAATATCTTTTCTAATATACACGTATATATATATATATAATATAATATATATATATATATATATATATATATAATATATATATATATCCCCTCTTGTGTCCTCGCCTGGGGTGACTGCGGAATATTATTACCAATACTAGGACAAAATATGATAGAAACACTTTTCAGTTCGTTTACTGTAATCCTTTATTTTTTTTTCAACATAGGCTCTAGGTGGCGGTAGTATTGAGTGATGTCAGATGGCAATATGATTATCGTGCACTGAGAGGTTAGCCTTATTATTGTCAAAGGTTCTGAATGTTTATGGGTGCTATGGGTGTAAAATGAATCTCGAGGATTGGCCCTAAAATACTGCCTTATTTCGGCCGTAATACCGAATAAATTAAAGAGATGGTTGATTAACAGCTGATTTCATCACTGTGTAATTTTGTTTGAAAAAAGGGGCAATTACCCCCCTCCATAGGACAATGGGTATAATTCAATAACCTGTAGGCAAAAGAAAAACTTAACTTTAGTACTGATCTTAAATAAATATGACAGTTATATCCGTTCTTGTGTTCTAGACTATGCTATGGCTTTGCTAATTTGTAATTAAAACTGTATAGGCATGAATCAATTTAAAATCTCACTTTTAGTTATTCACGCTACTGACAAAGCGCAAAAGCTTGTAGCCTGAGAAGTATGTCCTGAGGTTAATGACCTCTGGAGTTCTTCTCAAGATCTGAACTATCATAAGTTTTAATTTTTTATGAAGTTTAAGGAAATACGTAAGATAAATAATAGATTACTGAATGACGTCAAATATAGCAACACACTATTTTTTTTTTATCAATAATCAATATTTTCGTAGAATATTTATAACATGTACGTGCACGTATTCTTTTATAATAAATAAAATAAGACTTTAGTTGTAAAATACATCTTTATTTGTAAAATACAGACAAAATATGTAGTTTACTAGCCATATTTTAGATTTTCCGTTAATTAAGTACTGTTTTTTTTTCATTTTTTAGTCACTTAAAGTCGTCATATCGGCTTTAAACCGGTTTTAATCGATTCAGCGCCCCAATAAACATTAAAATGTTTTTGGTTTCCGGTTATTCAACATGGTTTTTTCGACTCTTAGTCAATAAGAGTGGTCGCATCAACTTCGGACCGGTTTAGTTCGATTTAGCGCCGTGATTCAGGGTTTGTGTCCTCCCCAAGGTTGCATTTTACGTTCTGCTCAACAGAAAATAAAGTGAATCTTAGGTTTATATAAGCTAATCATATGATACACTGATTCACTGTTAATACATGGCAAAATACTAAGTAACAACAAATAATAATAAAACATCACGTGATCTTTAATTTAAGCTCTTAGTAGATATACTTTTAAAAACGTCGTCAATTCATAAATGCTGTAGCTCGTTTAGTGGGCCCCAAGTCCGGGAGAGTGCACAAATCCGTTGTTCCTAATGAAAAATAATTCTGGGGGAAAGTTCTGCAATCCGGGAAATTTTTTTTTGAAATGGTACCTATTTTGCTTGATAATCTATTTCTTGCTGAAGTTTCCGTTTTAAGCTGAGCAGTAGTTAACTTGAGTAGTAGAATTATTACTTGTTACCTTTTTTCCTGGGTTTTCAAAGGAAATGCGCATATGCATTCCACATCAGGCAATACAAAACTATGGCCATCATTTCAAATTCAAAACTGCTAAGGGTTATATCCACTTTTTAATATCATTTTAGTACTACCGAGTTTTGCAAAACATGAATAGTTGACACAATATAATTGTGTGAGAGACACCAAGGAAATGTAACAAGCAAAATGCAATGCTACATCTGGGAACTGTTCCATCATTCGATTCGTCATCATTGATGGCTCGACATAATGTTATGTCCCGCTCTGTTACGTTACGTCTAACTCATCAGGGCGCCGACAGAGCCTGAACTCACTCTAACCATCAAATAATTCCGAAGAATATAATGTGAAGTACTTACCAGAGACGAGCGGTTCTCTCTTACCGCCGTCATGCATGGCAAGCAAAACATAAATCATTTTGATACTACCGAGTTTTGCAAAACATGAATAGATGACACAATATAATTGTGTGAGAGACGCCAAGGGAATGTAACAAGCATGCATGATGGCGGTAAGAGTGCACCGCTCGTCTCTGGTAAGTACTTCACATTATATTCTTCGGAATTAATTGAAGGTCAGAGTGAGTTCAGGCACCGTCGGCCCCTGGATGTGTTAGACGTAACGAAACAGAGTGGGACATGACATTATGTCGAGCCATAAATGATGACGAATGTCGAATGATGAAACATTTGCATTGCATTTTGCTTGTTACATATATATATATATATATATATATATATATTATATATATATATTATTATATTATATATATATATATATATATATATATATATTATATATTATATATATATTATATATATTATATATTATATTATTTTATATATATATATAATATATATATATATATAATATATATATATATATACAGTAAAAATGTTATAAGATGCTACACGCAGTACAGATCTATAACATCTTTACTGTTTTTTATATTTAGTTGACACCTAATATTTTAAATCTTTACAGAATAGTCGTAAACTTTTTATAAAATTGTTGGTGTTACATCTTTTAGCGAATTATCTATTTATAAAAATTGATAACGGTATTGGCACCACATCAAAGTCGAACCCGAAGTGTGGCCTGAATCCGTTTCAGAGACCCTTTACCACAAATAAATACGTATACGTTTTACTGCACACATCTTCTTCAGACCCGCTTCGCTCATCCTCAAAAACTAAATACATCTGTTTCATTCCCAGCGGTCACCCATCCTCTCACTGACCACGCTCGCTTATGCTTAACTTTTATGATCCAACAAAAATCATAGATATTACTTGTCGCATTGAAAAGAAAATTAGTGTACTTATGTATTGGTAATTTCATAGAGTAAATATATTAATAGATATTTAACAATAAATATAAGAAACAGTAAGATGTTATAGGTTGCTGCACGCATCCTATAAAATCTTACTGTTTATTATATTTGGTTGTCTCCCAATATTTTAGATCTTTAAAGAAAAATCGTAATCTTTTTTAAATTAAATAATAATTTATATAATTAAAAAATAACTATAAAATGAATAAATAAATAAAAATAAAATAATATATATATATATATATTATATATATATATATTATATATATTATATATATGATATTGCTATAAATATATTTTATATATATATATATATAATATATATTATATATATATATAATATATATATATATATATATAATAAATATATATAAAAATAAGTTAGAAATTTTGGTTGCTTATAACTCGAAAACTACTTGAAGGATCTGGACCAAACTTTAAACTTAGACTAATCATGTATCAGAAGGAGTCATAAACTATGTCAGCTCTTGATCCGGCCTAAAATAACAGTAGGGGATGGGATAAGAGTAAAACATATTTTTCGGAGTGCATACAGCTCGGAATATACTTCGAAGAACTTGACAAAACTTTTACTTAAGACTACCATAGGTCTGAATGGTCACCATAAAAGTCTCATCGGAATCCGTTCGAAAATAATACGGGTTTAGTGCAACACAAAATTTAGAGTGCTTACAGATCGGAATCTAATCGAAGGATCTTAACTAAACTCTACACTTAGATGACTCATAGGTTACAAACACATTTTAATGTATTATCGAAATTCGTTCACAAATAAAAATAGGGGATTAGTGTAAAAATAAATGATGATTTTAAATGATTATTGCTCAGAGTCTAATTGATGGATCTTGACTTAAAATTAAACTTAAATTACTTATGAGTCTAAATGAACATATTTTATGACTCGTCGAGATCTGTCCTCAAGTAACAATAGGAGACTAATTTCCTATTGTCATCTTCATCTCCTAATCGGTGCTAACAGATCTATATACTCTGTGGGTCTTGATTTAATTTTAATTTAGACTACTGATTGGACACAATGGACACCTATTATGCATCATTGAGATCCGTTTCCAAATAATAGGGGTAGTGTTAACCAAATTTTGAGTGCTTACACCTTAAAATCTAATTGCTGGATCATGACTAAATTTTTAACAACAATTACTCATAGGTCTACAGAATAGGCACATTTCTATGCTTTTCCGGATCTATTCCTAAAATAAGGTATAGGGTTAAATAAAATTCCTATTGATCTTGAAGTAACATCAGCTAGAAATCTACGTGACAAATCATGATATTATTTAATTTAAAGTATTTATTGGACGAAATATACCAGCAAGTCCATTTAAAATAGTGGGTTTAGTGTAACACACATGTCGAAATAGCCACCTTATTTGTCTAACTAAGGTCCGTTCTAAATGAAAGCAGCTTTATATATGATGAGGCTTCAAAGCTTCATAAATAATTGAAAAGGTTTTATTACAAAAAAGTAGTAACTTTGTTTAAAAACGGGTTAATTTACAAAGGGACCTGTGTTTTATTCATGACATAATTGTTTTACTAAAGCAATTAACGATATTAATAAAAAAAAATTAGTAATATATTGATACATAGGAAACGATATCACTTTAAATATCGTTACAGTGCAGTTTTTTTTAAAAAATTCCTTTATTTAAATAAATAAATAATTACAAAATCAAAAAATATAGAAAGGTTAACCCACATAATAGGAAGAAAACTCCAGTGCTATGTGGGTATAACTTAGTCCCAACTATGTTAGTCTCAAGCACTGCTTAAAAATAGCCGAATAGACCAAAACAACTGTTAACAACTTCTGTTAAAACTGTTAACAACTTCCATTTTTTGTTGTCTTCAAGAACTTATTAAACATTTGTTGTTAAATAAATAAAATATTTGCCAAGCGAAGCTCGGGTATCACTGCTAGTATAAATTATAAATAAATATAATATCACCATATTTGGGTAATAGAAATTGTGGCCAAAATATGAATGGTTAATTTAAGCACGCAAGAGTCAATTTACAACCCTTGAATTATCTGTTTTAGGTGTTTTAAGGCCTCTTGAGTGGTTTTCACAAAGTTGTCTGCCTATATGTGTGTTTCTGTTATCATCGTAGCTCCCAGTGTATTTATGCTAGAGACTTTAAATTTAGTACAAAAATCAGCCTATAAGTTTAGGTTGTGCTATTTAGAAAATATTTTTTTAATAACGACATTAACCTGCTTTAATGACAGCGAAAAATTTAAAAAATATTGAGATCAGATTTAGATTTGGCACGCATGTAGCAATAAATAGGGCTTATATATATGTCCAGTTTTATCTCATTATAAGTATCGGTTCAATTTTATCAGATGACTTGTGCTCGAGAATTTTTTCACATCACATCGGATTCGCAACGCTCATCATCTCTGCTTAGGATTCACTAAGCAGTCTGCCTGATTATACAGGCACTCTAGGATTCACTACTTGTCCTTAGAATATACTAGTAGTTAATTTAAACTGCACAATAATCATGGAAAAAGGTATATACGGGTTAATTACGTTATAAAAAATATTTTCCGGAAACACAACTACACTTATAAACTGATTTTATTACAATGTAATTTATATTATGTAATGTATATTTTTTACTTAAGGTTCCCGTTTATGCTTTATAACTTGTGCAGTTATTTAATTATCAAGCACTATTAATAACTCATTTTTTCTGAATTTTTCAAAGGAAATGCGCATAATTATCCTGTTGGTTACAAAACTATGGCTCTAATACCTTTAAAGATTAACACTAACTAAGCTTTAAAATAGAGCAAATAATAGTGTGCACTGTCAAGTAACCAACAGAATTATACGCATACCCTTTAAAAAATACAGAAAAAATGAATCACAAGTAGTGCTTGATAACTGAGTAACAAGTGCTAGTAACTGCACAAGTATATAAAGCATACAACGGAACATTTAGCAAGAAATGAATTGCTAAGGGTTGAAACACGCATTCCAAAGGACATTTGCCCGGCATGTGGACCACCGTGCCAGATTTGTTGAGATATTCATATTTTTTAAAAAGGGAAACATAGTTACAGACTTTATTTCTTAAACCATGCGGCAAATTACAATTATAGTAAGGAGACCTTGCTGTTAATTATGGATTGCAGAGTATTATTTTTAATGCTTGTTTATTTAAGTTTTTATTTATAAGATCCTATTGATCAAACTTTTTATTTGAAGTAATAAAAATATAATAAATACATGGTGTATAGGAGATAGTTTGTCTCACGCAAGCTAACTTTATTTTATCATTTATGGTAATAAAAACATCTTGTTGGTAACTTGTTTCTCTATTTATTTAAGTATCTGTTTATTTACCGCGAAAAAAGTTTGTAATACCAACCTTGACATTCAAAACTTTTTAATATAAAATATACTTGCTTAAAAAATTTAGATAATTAGAATGATAAATCATAGCTTACCTACCCGAAGTGCTTGTTTTTATTATTTATGTTGTTAGTATTAGTTAGCTGGAATTTTCTTTTTGTTTCATTTCCCTTATTTTTATTATTATTTATTATTATTATTTCATTCCCTCATTACCCGCTGTTTCCTAATTAAAACTTAATAAGATTTTATTGCCAGAAGAATATTTGAAATTAAATTAATGGTGGTATAAAATAGTTAAAAAGAAATACATGCTAAGAAGAAAATAATTACAATGAGAAAAAGCTTGAGTTGATATTATAAGAGTTATTAAACGTTTTTTCGTTATACAAGAGGAAAGTATTTGACTTGCATATGATTTGTGCACCTATAACAATTTGTTGTCCGGAATCAATGATAAAATGTGTCTAAATTAAATTTATTAAAATTAACATAAAAATTATGTTAAATTTTTAATTTTATATCTTATCGTTTTAGGTATTAAGTGAAATTAAAACACCTAAAGCTAGCAGGAACACTATTTTTTAGATTGCATATGGAAAATAGTTTATTTTGGTTAAATCTATATGATAATTAATAAAAACATTCTTATAATAAGAACGGGGTTTACGAGATGAAATTTGTCTTCTAATCATAACAGCAAGTTAAACTTATGGTTAAAACAATAAAACAAATTATAGAGAATAACCATTGAAAAGCATTAAATCATGGTAAAATAAATTATATTTTGTTACAGTTTGACCAAGAACTGAAAAAATTGGGAGCGGGCTGTTGTCGCTTAAAAAGTTAGTTTTTGCTTAGATAGAAACCTGTCATTTTTATTTCAATTTTCACCTTCGTTAAAACAATTAATAGGTTGAGAAAACAGGCTATACTTTTTTCGTTAGAACTCAAAATTTCATTTTATCCACGAGCAAATGCTTACACATTTCTGTTTTTTTAACTTTTTAGTCAATTTTAAGAAGAAAACAAGAGAACTTGGTAGATTTAGGATTGATACAGAAATAAAATAATAACGTACCCCTAAACATGCGATAACACTCGGCCACATCGCACAACGTGATTCTTGCTACCGCGACCGGAGACTCACATGTGAATATTTACATGAATGAAATGACCATCATCAAGTGCAAGCAATAATCCAAACACAAGTGGGGAAAATGAACCGATAGCGGGGGCGGTAGAGGTCACCGCAGATCTGGAGGTCAATATAAGTTATATTTTCTAACTAAGGTGCACAATTATGACGTCCCGCTCATCCTTTAACAATTTTAAGATTTAAATGCATTGATAAGAAGTATTTAGATTTTGGAGTTTTGATAAGAACAACTGATAATATTTTTAGCTTTGAGACAAATGAAAGATTGAGGAGGATCGAATGCACTACACACCAAGGACAGTTTCCTTCCTTATGTTGAAAAACTAACTTCTTCCTTCATTTATAACAAAATGTACGAAATATGATCTATTAACTAAAAAAATCGGGTACGGGATAAGTCGGAACGTTTTTCATCACATCGGATTCGCTACGCTCATCCTCCCTACTTCGGACTTGCTTCGCTCGACCTCAGAGTATACAATTCGCCAAATTTTATTGTAACACGTCTTCAAACTCGCTTTGCTAGTCTTCAAATATTAAATAGATCTGTTTCGTTCTTGGCGGTCACCCATGCAGCACTTACCACGCTTAACGTTTATGATGCAAATAAACACATAGATATACTTGTCGTATTGAAACAAAACTTGGTGTAATTTTTTATAAGGTTTACACTTATACCAAATTTCAACTCAATTGTAATTATTGCCGATTTTTACAAATTTTTAAAAAACATACACAAGTCATTTGATAAAAATTGAACTATGTCACATATGTTAGTCTTATAAATGGCTACATGCCTGCCAAATCTCATCTAATCACATTATTATTTATATACTGTATAAATAATACAGTATATAAATAACGATTGTATACTGAGTCGTTATTGCAGGATAATGACGTCATAACTACAGCGGTAGACTGATTATTTTTAAAGTTTCAACTCTCTAGCATAAATACACTTGGCGCTATAAAGATAACAGACACACACACTCACCCATACTTACACATACACATACACACTCACACACATAGACAAAATTGTAAAAACCATTTTAAAGCCTCCTAAGGGAGGCCTTAAAAACACATACAACGGATAATTCCGGAGACATCCCGGTTTAGAATTTTTTTGCTAACAAAATAAGAAAAGTACGGAAAATTATATAGCTACTGTATAAATGAGGAAAAGTAATAAGGTTTATATCTTACACTCACACTATTTCTTTTAAATTCCAGTAATAAAAGAATTGATGTATATTTTTATTGTCATCTATACCTTATTTTATCGTTTGAAAAAAATAACGACTGGATTTTAATTTTAAGGAATAAGGAAAATTTGACTTTTAAATTCTTAATACAAATTTTAATTTGTAAAATAATCTAATAATAGTAATCATTACATTTGCATTACAACTAAATATATAGTATCATTTAGGTATAAATCATATAAATATTGTTTAGTTATAGTGATGAATCTAAAGTTTCATCAATTTAGATAAAGAAAAATAGTGGACACTGCTTCGTGTGTCTCTATCGATTTAGCATGGCAACGACCTTTAAATATGACACCTTGATTTAAGTTAACGCAATTTTAAGCTTATAAATTTCAAAAATTTCAAAATTTGCAGACCACAATGGTTGCTAAATTTTGATGCTTTGACTCGAGAAAGTCTTTGTCATCTTGCACTATTCACGAGGGTTAAAACACATACAGACACACACACAACACACACACACATATATATATATATATATATATATATATATATATATATATATATATATATATATAATATAATATATATATATTATATATATATTATTTTTATCACTCTTGTATGGGGGAGGGTATATTATTCATAAAGTTTAATAAAATGTAAAAGTTGGTAAAATATTTATCATGTTCCCTTATATAGGACTAGAAGAATGTACATCTTAAGAAGAGCACAAATGCTTTGTACGAAGCCGAATAAATTTTAAATCAATGGAAAAGCTGGTCAGTCAATCGTGAACTATAAGATAAAGATTCCGTTCAGAACGAAGAAGGCCATTAGAAAATGTTCGATCTTCAAAACAATTATATAACTGAAAGCTTTCCTTTTAAATAAAGTGCTGAAAAAATCTTTATCATGATTATAGAAGAATTTTCAAGCGTGTTTTTAAAAGCAGGAACTATGAATTATTAACTTTTTTATCTTCATACTAAAGCCTTTGGTCTGTAAACTAAGCTTGACGTCTACCATTGTCGTTATACTCATGAGATGACCATTGGCCAAAAAATAATCTCTGATACGCGTAACAGCCTCGGTCCACTGACCTTAAAAGCTAAGGTCAAATCAACTTAAAATACACTATGTTTTAAGTTGTTATAGATTGCTCTAATTAGCATACTTCCTCTTTAAGTGCTTTTCTTTGTTTTAACCCTTAGCGAATTTCTCAGAAGATAACGCTTATGAGATTGTATTTTCATCTCTGTGGTTAAAAATATTACCGTCGTATTATTTTAATTTTTATCTTACCCTACCTACCTCCTTTTGATCTATCTTCGTGGTCAAAAGAATTAAGTAAGTATCAAGACTTAATACTTGGAGTATCTGACTTCCAAAAAGACTTCCAGTACTTTTATTTTTGAAACATACCATACCGCCCAAGGGATATTTTAATAACAAAGTTTTTTAGAAATAGATTATTGTACACCATGTCTCTTGGCTGCTCCACGGCCACATGATTATTCTCCCAAGGCAGTTTGTCGTGAGAGCAGTTCTGTGTCATACTGCCACAATATCAACGAATTCAGTAAAAACAAAAAAAAAACAATATCAAATGTATTAGTAAAAAATCGGGTACGAGGTACCTCAGATCAGAACATCTCCAAATAACATCAGATCCGCTACCCTCATCCTCCCAGCTTCTGACTTGCTCGTCCTCAGAATATACAACGGACTCCATTCGCTTGTCCTCAGATAGTAAATACATTTGGTCATCATTCCTAGAGGTCATCCATCCAGGCACTGACCACGCTCGATGCTGCTTAACTTTAATGATCCAACAAAAACATGGATATACTTATTGTATTAAAACGAAAGTTGGTGTACTTATTTATTGCGCAAAGGTATATACTCAAACCAAATTTCTACTTAAATAGATTATTTTCCTATTTTTAACAATTTTTTAAGAAACTTATACAATTATTTTGATTAAACTTAAACTGATGCTGATAAATACATGTTTACACTGTATTATCAGTATGTATACAGTGTACACTGTATACATATTTAGGAACGCAGCAGCGTTCCGCCCCGCCAAGTCAAGAAGAAAATCAAAAATACCCCGCCTAGTCAGTCAAAAAAACATGTCTTTTACATGTCTATACGTGAACCATGATCGCATCATTTTTCCGAGTTTTAAGATATTTCGAAATTTTTGCTGAGTCATTTGCTAAGGAGCTGCGATGGTAACGGACACACACAAACACATAAAGACAGATAACTTTATGAAAACCACTCAGGAGGTTTTAAAACGCCTGAAACGGATAAATCTGTTGATATTCCGGTTCCGGATTTTTTGCGAACACAATACTTGTCCTATATACCCACGGTATAAATGAGGAAAAGTAAAAATCGGGTACGGGGTACCTCGAAACTTTATCTGATCACGTTGGATTCGCTACGCTCATCCTCCCGACATCGAACTTGTTTTGCTCGTCCTCAGAAATACCATTCGCCAAATATATACTACAACAAGCCTTGGACTCATTGCGCTTGTCCTCAGATAGTTCATGCATCCGTTTCATTCTCAGCGGTCACTCATGAAGCACTGACCACGCTTAATGCTGCTTAACATTTATGGTCCCACAAATATCATGGACCAACTTGAAAAACTGAAAATTACTTAAAAACTGGCAAATCAAGAGGTATCATTGTCACTACTGATTGAAAGAGTTTTTTTAACTTTATTGATTATTGTCTACAATAAATGTATTTGACATAGTGCTCATATTGGTTAAAGTGACTTGGCAGTCTTGATAGGAGGAATCACCCAGTGGTGAAACTCCTTGGCGTGGTTAGGTAAATGTTGACATTTTACTTATAATATAAAATTTGGCCTGAACTAAATTAGTGGAATAGAAATTAGTTGAATTTTCTGAAATGTTTTGCGTTTTTGCCTTAAAATTAATATTGATTATAACAGAAGGTCACGCGATCAATGTCGTCGAAGGCGTCGTGGAGGATTGGAAGGAATGGTTCTGGAATGTAGGGCTTGGACAAGAGGATTAGGATGGGAATCTAATTTGGAATAAAAGGAATTGTATCGAGAGGAAACAATGTCTGTCTTTGACAAACGAAATTTGAGGTCATTGTGGATGGTTAAGTTGGATACGAACCAGGGAGCTTGAACTATTTTGCGGAGGACCTTGGGCTGAAATTGAAAGAGTGATTCAAATTTTTGTAATTGTAATCTCTGCAACCTGACAACATATTGCTTTCTTTGTTAACTTT
This sequence comes from Microvelia longipes, assembly GCA_018340805.1. Classification (NCBI taxonomy): domain Eukaryota; kingdom Metazoa; phylum Arthropoda; class Insecta; order Hemiptera; family Veliidae; genus Microvelia; species Microvelia longipes. The sequence goes on along the minus strand of JACMZG010000008.1, from coordinate 41,711,403 downwards.
CTGTTACACATAAAAATGTGCCATGTACAAAAGCCCGTATTATACCCATAGTTTATTCAAAACAACGCTTGTCCTTGTTTAATCAGTTCTGCACAACTTTTGATGGAAATCTTTCAAATGTAAGAGCGCATTTTCTTTGAAAATTGAGTTACTAGTAGTAATATTACTCCTTAGGTTTTGAAGGATAAATCGATAACTTAAGCAAGAAATGAACTATTAAGGGAAGGAAGCATACATTTTTTTTTTGGAGGTTAACTGCAGGGTTATGTTCCTCCATTGAAGTTTAATTAGGTAAGGTCTAAGAAAATTATTTGAAATTTTTGGTTATGAAATAATAATATTTAGGTTTAAGTAAATATAGATGTTTTAAAGGTATTAAATAATAAGGATTTATTTATTAAATAAAATAAATGTATATAATTACGAGAGACCTATAAGATAATTTGAAAGCCTTCTTTCCCAAAAGAAATATCGGATGGCATTAAGATCGAGCTTAAGCTCTAACATTACTGAACAGTTATTACTTTATTTACACGCGGAGTTTGGCAGGGGGCTCAACCCTAAGTGTTCACACGATATTTTTCACCGTAAACCTGAGTTTCAGGGTTGAACCCGCTGTTCAATCCCGTTCATAAGGCAACTGCCGGGGAGTTAAACCCCTCTAGGAGGTGGAACACGGGGTTCAACCCTGTGCCAAACGCGTCTGAACAAAGTATATATTACCATGGTTCTCTATACGTCTATACTGATGATTGACCTATAAAAATAAACTCTAATAGAACATTAGAGTACTTAATGTACTTTAACAAGGGTACTTAAAGTGTTTAGAACAAACACTCTTAAGTACCCTTGACATAACACTTAAAATAAAGTATAAATTTTAAATTTAATACAAATTCACCTAAATGTCGTAAGGAATGTTTATTTTTTTTAAGGATTAAGTTAGTTTTAAGAAACGATGTATAATTGAAATAATTTATTTTAAACTATTTAACTTCAAGAGCTCTCAATTATGCATTGAATGGTGAGATTACAATCTTGTTTGTGTGGGAGTTTAATGAGGTCCAATTACTAATTAGTAACTTCATTATATGAGAACAATATCTGTCTAATTAACCAAATGAACAACTATAAAACTAATTCAAGAGGGTGTTAAATGCTGTGAGATAGCTGCGAATAAAACAATTGTTCCGGATTAAAGAAGCCCTTCATCGATTTGATGAGTATTTTAGTATGTCAGTGTCATCATCCCGATCAGAAACTTTGTAAGAATCGAGTATAAACAAAATCTCCCATAATTACCATAATGGAGGGAAAACAATCTTATAAACAATGCCCTGTAAAATCAAGTAAGGTCTTTTCATACTTCTTGAATCTACTATTGAAGTCCATCTGGAGTTAAGTGTGCGGGGGAGGGAAGCGTCACGCATGGACTGCTTTAAATACTTATTATCAACTTGTATCAAGAAAAATCTGACCTGGGTCAGTCATAGATGGTTGTTATGACCTTATCGAACTTCTGAAGTTGGAAATTGATAAAAATCTATACAAAATTTTAAAGTAGTGGCCGGCGTAGGCACCGGAGGTACGCATGTCAGGCGAATTCATTTCCTTCCGATTAAATTTAAATCTATAATGTTAACATCCGTTTCAGACACACATTTTATTTATTTATTGCAACAAATTAATAATAATAAAGTTGGGATTGAAGATTTAGGTCTTCCGGTGGTAACCGCGTAAATGTAGATGAAGAATCCGACGTTTCGCTTTCATTCGTGGGAGGCATCTTCAGGGATGTAGGACATCACGGGTATATAGAAACACAATGCTTAACAAAACTGAACTGTTCAGTTTTGTAGAGCATTGTGTTTCTATGAAGAATCTGACGTTTCGCTTGCACTGTGGGAGGCATCTTTAGGGATATAGGACATCACGGGTAGAAACACAATGCTCTCCAAAACTAAACAGTTCAGTTTTGTTAAGCATTGTGTTTCTACCCGTAATGTCCTAGAAGATGCCTCCGATAGTGGAAGCGAAACGTCGTATTCTTCATCTACATTGACGCGGTCACCACCGGAAGACTTAAATCTTCATGAAAATAACCGCGGAAGCCTACGCTTCCGCGGTTATTAATCCCAATTAAAGTTGGGATTATTGATTTTGCTTCTACACTTTATATATACATTGCAAATATACCGGGTAATATATTTGCATATACATTATTTTATTAGAATTCCGAAAAAGGTCGCTACCTACATCAACTTGACTCGTGCATGTGCAAATTTATCACTATATTTTTATTAACAATTACCCAAATACGGTAATTTTGTTACAACTTTAGGGACTTTCAAAAGTTAAATTAGTGCACACCAGAATATTAACTGTTAGAAACTATATAATAATAATAATAATGCCCGTTTAGAGCCTTGGGGCTCATCAGGGATAAACCCTGCGGGAACCACTTCAGGTGGTAGTAGCCACCGTTACGCTCAAAGTGTATTTTTAAGTTGACGATCATTCATCTAAACAATATTTTTTTAAAACTGAGAGCGTAAGATTACGCTCCACGGGATGCGAACCCCAGACCTCCGTGGTGACAAAGTTCAATGTAAATACTAACGACCTCGGCCACGAAGGCGGTCATAGACTCTATATTATATTCTAAAAAATGTGTACCATTATAATGGAAATAAGAAACATGATTTTTGCTTGTCAGAATCTATTAACATATTATTCAATTGGATAAACACATAGCGGCATACCAGGAAACGAAGAAGCAGATTCTTTAGCCAAAGCTGCTACTGAGGATGAAACTTTGCCTATTATATACGCATCTTACCCAAAATCATTTTTGAAATTTGTATCTAAACAACAACAAGTAATGAAATGGAATACAGAATGGCAAAATTGTTTAAAAGGTAAAGTCACCAAAACAGTTTTTCCCCACTATCAGTGAAAGAATAAAATTTGGCCAAAGCCAAAGGAACCAATATTTTAAATTAACAATGATTTTGTCTGGACAATTTAATAGTTATCTTAACCGATTCAAATTGTGAGATACCAGTAGCTGCAAATGTAACATTCAGATAGAACAAACAGTAGAACATCTAATGAATGACTGTCCTTTATTCGACAGAGAAAGGTTTTCCTCTTTTCCAACACATTATGTCTTAGGGATTAAATTATTACATGTAAAAAATTATTACATAAAGACATACAGAAACAATCTCTAAAATACATTGAAGAAATCACAATTGTGATGACTTACTTTAAATAATTTAAACTCATAAACCATCGCATAATTCGAAGAAGATATCATGATTTCAATTTTAAAAATTAAATCGGACTTAAAAGAATAAATAAAATAAAAAGAATTAACTACATAATATAATAATAATTACATAATAATAAATTACAAGAAATATAGAGATTAAAAAACAAATTGTTTAAAATGCATGTAATATACATATGTGGAACATTCTAAAATATACGGCCCATCAGTAGAGATGCTACTGAAGGGAAACAGAAAAAACAAAAATAATTCTGGCGCGGTGGTCCGCATGTCGGCGAATTTCCTTTGGATGCGTGTTTTCGTGCTTTTTAAATTATATAAGTTTACAACTACTAAATAAATAATTCCGGCTCGGTGGTCCGCTGTCGGGCGAATTTCATTTAGAATGCGTGTTTCCGTGCTAAACAACCCATTTCTTGCTTATGCAAGAACCATGCCCATTGCGTGGTTCCGGTTCATGCTTTAGAACCTAAGCAGTTACTCAATTGTCAAGCACTGCTCGTAACTCATTTTGTCTGTATTTTCCAAAGGAAATGCGCTAAAACCTTTAAAGATAACTGACTAAGCTTAAAGATAAGTAACTAATCTTTAAACTAGTGCAAATAATAGTGCGTACTTCTAATTTTAGAGGCATAGTTTTGTACAACAACTGGATGATTATGCGCAATTCGCCCGACAGCGGACCACCGCGCCGGAATTATTTATTTACTAGTTGTAAACTTATATAATGTAAAAAGCACGGAAACACGCATCCAAAGGAAATTCGCCCGACATGCGGACCACCGCGCCAGAATTTTGGTAACTTAAAGTAGTCGTATCGACTTCGGACCGGTTTCATTCGATTCAGCGCCCAAAATTACATAGAAAACGACACCCTACTCAAAATTTATTTTTTATCGACCTAAATTTTGGTTTTTTGTAATTTACAATGGTTTTTTCGATTTTTAGGTCACTTAGAATGGTCGTATCGTCTTCGAACCGGTTTCATTCGATTTAGCGTCTCAAAAAACATAAATATTGACCTTTTTCGCGGCAAAAAATATTAACTCTGAATTTTGCTGATTTTTTCAAAATTTTGCTGACTCAGCAAACCGGGTTAATGACGTCACAAAAACCTGGTTTTTAATATGGTTCGCACACCTATCCCATTAGCCGAATTTCCAAAGGAAATTCGCTAAAAAACACACATACAGACAGACAACTGTGCAAAAACCACTCAGGAGGCCTTAAAAACGCCTGAAACGGATAATTTCGGTTTCGGATTTTTTTCGCAAACACAATACTTTTCCTATATACCTACGGTATAAATGAGGAAAAGTAAAAAGAATAATCGTCATTTTGAAGATTAAAGTAGTGTGGCAATGCTTAATATTGCTGTCGTAAGTAGATAAAAATTGATTTCACTTTTCAGTAATATTCCATTCTCCAGCCTAGCAGTATAAATATTATTTTGTTTTAATTGGAAAATCTTTCAATATAAACAGATTGACAGCAGACAATACCGACTTGGCGTATAGTCGGTATTGTCTGCTGTCTATTCAGATGGCGACTCCTGTATCGTTTTATTTATAAGAGCAGGATTAAGACAACCTGTACATAATGAGTTTTCTGGAAACTAACAAATACAAATGTGTTAATATATCACTATACTGTAGATACATTAAAAGGAAATTAGGAGTTTGTTAAAAATATAAAATATAACTATAAATTACGTTAAATATTTTTATGGTTAATTATTAGAGAAACACGTTTTAAAATGTTAAAGCAAATAACCAGAAAATATTTTATTCCTTCATTTCTCGTTTGATTTAGTTAAAAGTGTGTGGTATATTTTCATGAAATAGGTAATAATTAAATAAAGTGTAATCATTGTTGGAATAAAGTTGATGTATTCTTAATTTAATTTAAGAGGAATAGTTCCAAAATAAATAAAAGTTTTTTTTATTATTGATATAATCTTTAAATACTAGATTGTTTAAGTTAGTTAATTGAAAACATACCAATGTGTTATAAAAATGTATTTCTCTCTGTAATCATATTTGCTATTACAATATCTAAAGGTATGAAAAAAAATTAATTTTTGTAGCATACGCATAATACGCTCCCGTGTAGAACGCAGATTCAAAACTGTCGTGCAAGACGATCTATTTTCCCGTCGTATGAGGTCTTTTATTGACAGGAAATCAAGCTTTCTTATCTGGTTTTTCACCCATTCAACATTTTTACTTTTCCTCATTTATTCCGGAGGTATATAGAAAAAGTATTGTGTTTGCGAAAAATCCGAAACCGGGATGCCACCAATATTATCCGTTTCAGGTGTTTTTAACTAAAAATACTTTTTAGTATAAAGCCTTTTTAGTTAACTTTAACCCACACTAATGACTCGGCAAAAATTTAGAAAAATTATTAAACGCAGAAAAATGTTGTGATCTATTTGAGATTTTGCACGCATGTAGCAATGTATAAGACTAACATATGTGCCTAAGTTGTGCCTTAAGTCTTTTTTTACAAAAGACTTAAAGTTGCAGTGCATGGGTTACATATGTGGTACATATGTGCCAGTTTCATCTCATTATCAGCAGTAGTTCAATTTTTATTGAATGACTTGTGTACATTTTTTTAAAAAATTGTATAAAATTGTAAAATAATCCAATTGAGTTGAAAATTTGGTCCTGCACTAATACCTTCACGTAATAAATAACTACACTAAGTTTTGTTTTAAAACGGCAAGTACATCCTGATTTTTATTGGATCATAAAAGTTAAGCAGCATTGAGTGTAGTCAGTGTTTTATGGGTGACCGCTGAGAATGAAACGGATGTATTTACTATCTAAGGACGATCGATGCGAGTCCGAAGACGTGTTGTAGTATAAACTTGGCGAATAGCATATTCTGAGGATGAGCAAAGCGAGACCGAAGAAGGATTGATGAGCGCAGCGCACCCGATGTGACAAGTAAAAGTTCCTCTTTTGAGGAACTTTGAGATACTCCGCACCCGATGAGGAAAAGTTCCGAGGTACCTCGTACCCAATTTTTTCGCAAAAGTTAGTGCTGCATGCGACACCCGAAGTAAACTATACCACCAAAAAGAAGTTCCTTTTACACAATAAAGTGCCTAAATACAGCCTTCTGTAGCAATTTGAAGACGATATTTATTTTATTTTGTTTATAGTGCGATAATAGTTATTTATGCACTAAGGGAGTAAAGAATGTCATTATTTCCCTGAGCAGTATGTTGGCCCGAGAGGCGAAAGCCGAGGAAACCAAAGAGTTTAAATCCTGAGGCGAAGCCGAGGGATTTATTTGTTTAACTCCTGAGGCAAAGCCGAGGAAGTTATAGCTATTTACTACCGAGGCGAAGCCAAGGGAGGAAATTATTGTGAGGGAATAATGGCATTTTACTCCCAAGGTGCATACAAGATTTTATCTCCAGGCGTTGACATTGAAAATAAAGTAAGAATGTTTTTTTCATTTCTTTTTTTAAGATTTTTTTAACTGAAAATTATCTTACCTTTATCATAAGAAACTCGTCGTTAGGTGAATTACCTATGCAAAAAATCCTCAACTTAGTTCTTAGTAAAAACATTCGCTTTATTCGCAACATAACCTTAATTTTTCTTCTTAATAATGATATTAGTGATGCATAGGTTTTGATATTAACATTTTCTTTCTCAAGCAAAGATGATTTGATCATTGAATACAGCGACCACAGGCTTGACGCTTGTTTTGTTTTTCATTCATTATTAAAATAAACAAGCAATGCATTTTCACTAACTTGTTGTTTCTGAACATGACACCAACTTAAAATTGTTATATGCTTTGTTGTATAACTTTTTCGATTTCTTTGGTAACAAGTTTTCTTTTACCAAGTTCGCTTCAATAGCAATGTCAGGAGGTGTAGTGTTAAAAAGTTCGTCAATATCGCACACAATATTATCTGACATAATTGAAATATTAGAGTAGAATATTAGAGCAGTTATAAGTAATATTTTAATCTAATTATAAAAGTTTAAGACAGGTTAAACAGTTAAAGGTAAGGTTTTAAACTAAAAAACTTTCATTTAATGATATTTTGTCGAAAAAAACTATGAGTGTGCAAATCTTAAAGTGATTTTAAAAAAAAATCAGGATAGCCAACTTAATTTTTTTTACTTTTAAATAAAGAACTAGTTTTTATTTTTTAAATTATTTATCCTTAAATTATTATTAGCATTACACTAGTTCTACTTAAAATGATCGTTAATGTTATATTATTTTTTTCATACATCTTATTCTTGTATATCTTCTTTTTTATAGGTATCTTAGTTTTTAAATAAAAATAATTATATACTATTCAGTTTGTTGATTATTAAGTTAAATTGACAACTGGTACTTGATACTCTCTTAAATCTAGTCATTAAATTTCGTATTATATACCGTCTGGAGATAAAATGTATTCCTCCACATTAGTCATGTACAGATTAGTCTTGAAGATGTCGGAGTACCTTGGTATTTTTCCTCATCACATCGGATTCACTACGCTCTACTCACTTCTAAGTAATCGCTTCTATTTGGATAACTCGCTTCAATATTTAAATAGTTCAGTTAATGACATAAAACTTTGTGGTGCTACTTTCGGTCTTATATTGGACTACATATCATGCCAATATTATATCGATCCGATAATTTTTTCCGCGATTCACGAATTTTAATATGTTTGCTGAGTCATTAATGACGTCATAAAAATATATTTCTGAAAGCACAACCAGCTACAGATTGATTTTTGCACCAAGTATCAATTTTTTAGCATTAACACTCTTACTGATACAGTAATTACACACACACGTACACAGCCTGATAACTTGGTTAAAACAACTTCAGGAAATCTTAAAAGCTTCTGAAACAAATTATTCAGTAGAAATCTCGGTTTCGGATATAAAGCGCAAACACATTCTCCTACAGACTAAAGTAATAAATGAGTAAAAACCTTTTCGATGTAAGGCTTTTCAAGTCTTTATGTGGGGGGGGGGGGTACACATTTTTCGTCTTTCCTCCTAATCACTTGATTGTGAACTGTGAATCAAATTATGTCATATTAAATTATTGTGTAAGATAAATTGTTTTGATTTATTTTACCAAATTAACTGGCCTTATTAATTTGGAACAAAAGCCCTTTTTGGGGCTCTGTTTTTTGTGAGATTTTTCTTATAACAGGTAATGCAACCTCGAGATGCAGGTTAGGTAAGTTAGTGTTGATTTTTCACGCGGTATTTTGTAATATATGTTTAATTTTTATATGATTTAGCTTATGAAAAGTCTAATTGTAAATAATTATGATTAAACAGTTTGCTAAAGTAAGTTTTGGTGCTTTAGGAGGAGCATTTGCATATTATTGTTACGACCAAAATAATAAAACTGGATCTGTTAGAGCGTCATGGACTTCTGGTCACTCTCCTGATCCGCTTATACCTAATGTATTTGATCAATGGGATTCAAATTGGGATCGGTAAGTTTATACTATAAGCTATTATCTAGATTTAGTACTTGTTTGCCTACATAGTGGAATAGAATCAACAATTGCCTCGCGTATTTCGGGCAGTCAAAAGAAGGAGTTTTTAGCCCCTAGAGCTACTGTAGCCTTAGAGAGAGGTTTAAAGTGATATAGATAATCATACAGTAGGGAGGGGGTGGGGTATACAGTGATCCAACTCCCTGGTTTGAGGTTGTCCTAAAACAGGAGCAAGTTGCATGCACAATCGCACCGATCGCTAGTTTTCACCTTGTTCCGCATTTATCAATATAAGATGAGATAATGTAAGACCTTCTAGATCACTTTGGGCATCGGATCACCAACAAACTTTTTTTATCATTGATTCTTATGGGAAATTTTCGAGGTGCGTTAGTTTTTTTCAAAATTTTCAGTAATTAGCCGGATTTGTGATAAAGGAAGCCTATTTCTGTAATTTGCACGCTTTTTTGGTTAATGTCAAAGAGTATTTACATTCACTCAACGATTTATTATTAATCTAACTTGGTACATACAACTACTGTTAGACGTCAATGTTATCTACCTGATTTGTGTTCAAATTTTAAATGTATTAATGAAAATTAGCGCAAATTGTTATTATTTGCAGTCAACAACACAACAACAAAGAGGTAACTCGTATGTACGTATATACGTATGTATGTACGTTTGTATGTACGTACGTACGTAAGTATGTTCGTACATTTGTACATACGTACGTAAGTATGTACATGCGTACGTAAGTATGTACATACGTACTTATGTACATACGTATATATACATGTATACATGTATATATGTATGTACATGTGTACATACATGTACGAACGTACATACATACATACGTACATAAATATGTATATACGTACATACGAATTACCTTTTTGTTGTGGTGTTGTTGACTGCAAATAATAACAATTTGTGCTAATTTTCATTAATACATTCAAAATTTGAACACAAATCAGGTAGATAACATTGACGTAACATTTAATCACATATTTTGTGCTTTTGATATAACTGGAAATGTCAAAAGAAGAAAAGTTTGGTTCCTAGGGCTACTCTAAGTGACTTTTGTAATTGTAGAGGAAGTTATGCCTAATGTCATGTTATCTGTAATTGATAAAGCTTACATTGTCTGACAGAAATTCATACATAACATCAAAAAATTTATTATTTGGGGGCAAATGAAACAACACCGAGGGCAGAGGGGTCCAGCTTCAGTGATTTGTTTGTTCTGTAGCAGCACCTGTCCCCCAAGGTAGCAGAGAAAATAGTAGCTTATTGCTTATAGCTTGTCGGTTATAATCAGTTAGACTTGTGTATTTCCGGGGCGAAAGGAAAACTCGAATACACAATCTTTATTTGATTGTTACAGTTCGACACATGGCTAAAATCAGTTGACAGCATGGGAAAGTAATGAGAGGGAGCTAATGACTTTATTTCTGAATGATAAACCACGCCCTCAATTTTTAAATCAAGCCCACTTTATTGGTTCCTCAACACTATTTTCCCGTGCTGTTCATATTTTCCTTAATCAGTAGGATACATAAGTGCTGTATGGGTGACCGCTGTGAATGAAACGGATGTATTTATTACTGTCTGAGGACAACCAAAGTGAGTCCAAAGACATGTTGCCAGTATAAATTTGGTGAATTGTATATTCTGAGGACGAGCGAAGCAAGTCGGAATTAGGGAGGATGAGTGTTGCGAATACGATGTGATGAGGAAAAGTTCCAAGTTACCCTGTACCTGATTTTTTAAAATAGGTTTCTATTTCTAGTCATCTGATTATTATGTAGCTTTTATTTTTTTTCTTAATAAGTGTTTATAGAAATAAATATATTTTCAGACGATCACCAGAGGAATCTGCAAAGCCTTCTAAAAAAAGTGACAATGATGAAAACAATAATTTAATAGAAAAACTTAAACCAACTGCAACTAGAAATATAATACTTATCAGGCATGGGCAGTATAAGACAGATGGTAGGACTGACAAAGAGAGGATCTTAACAGACTTAGGTACTTCACTTTTTGTATTGTTGCAAATTTGTTTTAATACTCTTTGTTTCATTATGAATCATTATAATTTTATTTTAGTTTTTACTCATGAAGTGTTTCTTGTGTATAGTGTAGAGCATGTGTTGAGAACTGGTGTGTCAATTAATGTTGTTTTAAAGTTTCTTAGATTGAAAGAGTTACTAAAAAATGTCTCAAATCTTAAAGAAATAATATCTTGTAAGACTATATGTAAATAACACATTAATATTTTTAAGTTCGCCTTCTAATTTTTGAACTTTTGTTTCATAGGTCGAGAGCAAGCCAGACTGACAGGATTAAGGTTAAAAGATTTGAGTTTTCCTATTGAAGATACCCAAATTATTAAATCAACGATGACTCGTGCTCAAGAGACTGCCGAAATCATTCAAAAAGCTCTTTCTGAAATACCTCTATCTCAGATTACTTCATGTTCATTACTAGAAGAAGGTGCTCCTGTTCCACCTGAACCTCCAGTAGGACACTGGAAGCCTCCTAGCTACGTAAGTTATGATTTTTACTCTTCAATTATAGTCCATGAGCCTGGCCTAAAAAATGTGACTCATTTTGAACTACTTCAAACCAAATTTTCCTGAAAATATACCTTTAATTATGAAGGAAAAGCATAGTCTGTCTATCCAGACTGGAGCCCTTTATATAATTGCGAATGCTCAAAATTTTAGAAAATTTCAGTTTTCTTGAAATAAGTGGTTTACCTGTGGCTCGTGTGGAAAACATGAAGAGGACATTTTTTAAAGTTAATAAAAATTTGTATAAAAGGAGTGTTTTTGGTCAAAATCGGATAAATACAACTAAAGTTATGACAATTGTTAGATGGCCAAAAAAATGCACAAAAAAGCCAATATTTTTCTAAATAAATTTGCTGACATTGCTTAAATTAACCTCTTTTTGTTTTTGAATGAGCCATAACTTGATTTTCAAAAATGTTGAGCAAGCACAATTATATGAAGGGCTCCACTCTGTATAGGCAGACTATGTCTTTTCTTCATAATTTAAGGTTCATTTTCAAAAATATTTGGTTTGAAGTAGTACAAAATGAGTCACATTTTTTCAGGTCCGGTTCTTGGACTATAAGCTTAAGTTGGTTATCTGGTCCCTCAAAAATATTTTTTGGCTGTTCTAACAACTGTCACCTGTGGCAAATACTAACCCACAATAACTATTTATTACCACTATAAACTGACCATAATTAAACCTTTTTTAGCAATAATGAATTTGTATTTTAGTATATATTTTTTGGTCAATTTTGGTTATTGGTGTTTATTTTTGTTCAAGGTAACTGCTATTAATTTTATTTTAAACTGCTCTGCCACTAATAAGAACTCCTCAACCCAAAATGCATTTTTTTGTGTTGTTATAATTGATATTTATCTTTTAAATTGACATTGGGCATCAAGAATTTTTACTTGAACTTATCATGTTACTGATCTGTTTTTGTGCAAATTTTATTTTATTCCCTAAAATAATATTTATTGCCACCATGGTTCAACTGTGTTATTTTGCTGGGGTTACAACTGGTGATGTGGAACAAAATGGTTTTCGTTCAAGTTCTTGCATTCTTGACCAAAATTTTTATCAGATCCATAACTGATTTGATATACACCATAAAGTCTAGCATCGCTATTTTTTTAAAAATAATAATTGAAAAATAGTTTCTTAGAATGCTATTGAAATCTGGAAGACATTAAACTCAATAGCATTTATGTTGGACATTCTTGCAAAATTTCAAATTTCATCATTAAATTTTAATAAAGGTATGAGTGAACTGTCTTAAGTATTGTATTGTTTTAATTGTTTAGACAAATTTTTAATTTTCATTGTATTACTTTGTGAATGTTGTTATTTTGAGAAATTTTCTGATAACTTTATTGAAATGTATGTCACATTTTATTGATATACAATATTGATTCATTTTCACATTTAAAATATTACTAATTTTTTTTCTTAATTTTTATGTTTTACTTGTACCTTATTTAATTTATGTTTACATTTATTCTTTTTACCTCAAAATCTGTGAACTAATACCTTTTTCTGTTACAGCAGTTCTTCCAAGATGGTGCTAGAATAGAAACAGCTTTTAGAAAATATTTTCATAGAGCAGATATTGATCAGAAAAGAGACTCCTATGATATTATTGTTTGTCATGCAAATGTAATTAGATATTTCGTGCTGAGGTAATATCATTTGTAGCTGTTGGCATCAGCATATTAACATACTACTGCCAGAAACTAGTTACGAAATAGCAATATGTTCAATAGTTACTTTTTCATTTTATAATTAAGGAATAGTTAACTATATTAATTAGTTATCCTGTTTTATTTATTAGTTTAATTTATTTTTTTTCTAAAGAATTTTTGTTGATCGGCATTATTAGTTTTAAATCCTATATAGCGTGAATAACTTTTGTTCAGTTTTTTCAGGGGTGGTATTGTACAACTCTTTGCCTAAAGACATTAAAGATATTGCTAAAACAAAATACTTTCAATCAAAATACAAATAATTCTTCATCAAAAAACCATTTTACAATTTATGAGAGTTTATTATAAGATAAGTTACGTCATGTACTGTTGACATATTTTACTAATTTAATGTATATTATTGGAGTTTATTTGACTTTAGGCTATTGTATATTTTTTTACTTATTACCCAATAAAATATATTTTTAATTTTATTTTTAAAAAACCATGTGTTTGGGAATCAGGGTATGTTGGTAGAAATGCATTACATTTTATTGTAAAATTATTTACAACAACATCATACTTTTTATTATTATGTTTACAAGAAAATTTTTTCTTTAACCTAACTATTGACATAGCTTTTTTTATAGTAAATGTATATTTAAGTTATTCATGCAATGGGTTTATTGTTAATATATTATTTAAAATTTTGTTGACAGAGCTTTACAGTTCCCTGCTGAAGGTTGGCTTAGGTTATCTTTAAATCATGCAAGCATCACATGGATTGTAATTAGACCGAATGGACGAGTAGGACTGAAATGTTATGGTGATTCTGGCTTCATGCCTGTTAAATGTGTGTCCTCAAGGTAAAATTCCTATAATTTATTTATAATGTAGAATGATTTCAATGTTCTTTCTATGTATAGTAGTCCTTAGGTCAAAAAGCATAAGTTGCAAATTTGTTTATTAAAGTTAATCTTTGTCCTTTATCTTTACCGTTACCCTTTTTTCTTGAAACCTTCCTTTTGTTTTTTTGTCCTTAAATCTGGAACTGCATGGGTGCTTCATAAATGTGGACTGAAAGGTATGATAATGTATATTATATCCTTAAGGAATAATGAGGTAATTACCTACAAATCTAACACAGAACCTACAAAAACCATTGATAAAATAGTTACATTATATTTTGTGTTCGCAGTATTATTTAGTTTTTAAAATACAATGATTTATCAGCTTAATTTAAAATAAAAATTTTGTTTAATAAATAAATCTTAATTAAATATAAAATTAAGATTTCTTAATTTCTTGAGTTTTTTTTTATTTTAACCTTGTTGTGGCACCATAAAACTATTCACCCTTGTTCCCTGTAAAATTATACCTGTTTTTATTTACCTTCACATATACACTGGTTTTTATCATATTTCCCTTGTTATTGGTCACCCAAATTCTTGTACTTGGTATCTCTGTACTTTACTTTTTCTTTACAAGTTGTTTTTGATTGTTTAATGGTTTGTTTGAGAATGCTTCTATTTACTTAAAATTTTCTTTGGTGCATGAAAGAAAAAGTATTTATTATTCTTATTTTGCATTGATTAAGTTTCTTATTTATTTGTTTACGTATTTTACAGTTACAATGATCAAATAGAAACAATTTATAAATAACCTTTTTTTTAAATCAAGACTTCCATAAATATAATTAATAATAAGTAGAATTATTTAATATTTTTAATAATAAGATTGAATTGACTTTTAGATTAATTTAAACTGGACAAATACACTGTTTTTATCATCTTAAAAGCTTGTTTCTTATTGTTCAACTTTAATTTTAATTTAATGGGTTAGGGTGATGTCACATGGGTTGGTTATGTCATGGAGTGTGGTTTATGGTGTTATGTAGTGTGTGTATATCTGTACCTAAGTTATTATTTTTACATTGAAGAAGTTAGTTATTTAATTTTTTTTTCTGGAATTTTTAATGCTTGATAAGGCCACAAGTCCAACATTTGGCATAAATGTTACCAAAATGAGTCAAAATTTATGTGCTAAAAGTGATATTTTTGTGTTAAAACATCGGGTCAACATTTTATAAATGATGGTGCATCTATGAGATAAATAAGCACATTTTCTTTGAAAAATCCATCAAAATTAAATAAGTTGTGACACGACTGCTCAGGATATTAATTATATACTGAAAACTTAAGCAAAAATTAGATCGATTAGATAGAAAGCACGAATTTTAAAGAAAATTCTTTAAAATGTTGTTCATTATGAACAGCTCATGGTGTTGTTCATAATGAAGGGAATAAAGAAATTTACTTAAGGAGTGCTTTCATCGCATCATGATACTATCATTATTGCTTGTTCAAACAAGCATAAAATAATTTGAATTTAACAAATAACAACCATATTAAGTTAAGATGTTTATATTTAACAATATAGTCATGCTATTACTCATCTTACTTTAAAAAGTAAATCTTATTGGTATTTTAATCTGATGCTAACACTGCCCTTCGGTCCTTGGTCAATGAATTTTTAGTTTGACTAAAACACATAAGAGCTAATCTGATAAATACTGAGATGTGGAATAAGCTTATAAATAAATAAAGTTTATCTTTCCACAGATGATTTATTATTATAAAACAAAGCCAGCTTTCAACCTGAACGGTCATCATCAGTGCCTAGAACCCAATAAATTAGAAGAATAAAAAATAAGAAGTCAAAAACTAAAATAACAAAACAAAAATGTACAAAAAACATAAAATAAATGAAAAAAGAAGGAAATAAATTACCGGTGAGATGAGTCTAGATTACTTTTTAGCCGGTTTCTGAGGCCAAGGCATGTATAAGACTGAAGATCATGGCGCCCCCACCATAGGCCTTAGGACAGAGGCTCCCACACTATCACTCTTTTCATTCAGAGCCTTATATCCATTTTCTTGAACGTTTCTTAAAATTTCAAGATTTTCGAGAGCTGTCATTTGATTCCTTTTATCTATAAAATGAAGAAAATCAACTTCATGCCTCAGAAACCGGCTCATCTCACTGGTACTTTATTTCCTTCTTTTTTCATTTATTTTATACGTTTTTTGTACATTTTTTTTGTTATTTTAGTTTTTGACTTCTTATTTTTTATTCTTCTAATTGATTGGGTTCTAGGCACTGATGACCGTTCAGGTTGAAAGCTGGCTTTGTTTTATAATAATAAATCATCTGTGGAAAGACAAACTTTATTTATTTACATAAGAGCTATGTGGGTGTTAGGTTCAATGTACTGTTAAGGTGTATATTTCAGACAACCCTTACACTCATACCAGATTCATTATTCTATTGATATTTTTATTATTTGACTAAAAGTTGGCTAGTCAAAACATAAACAAAAATCTCATTATATTCCTTGATTGTTAACTAATGTTGCTAATTATTATCCATTTTTTGCTCACACAAATATCACCTTTAGCACATTCATTTTGACAAAGATTATGTAGTATACCACTACTTGTGGTATACTACATAATTTTTGCATTTTGACTCACTTTTTATTTTTCCTTATACATATATACCGTAGGTAAATAGTAGGTAAAATAGGAAATGTATTGTGTTTGCCCTAAAAACCTGAAACCAAGATTTCACCTGTGGTTAGGAAAAACATCCTATTTTGATGCCAAAAGTATCCAAATAATTAAGAAAAATCATTTTTCCCACACAATAAAATAACCTACTTCTATGTCATCACACCGTACTATGTGTAGCCGTATTTTTTGTTCTTCTTGTCCAAGAGCCAGCCTTAAAAAAGTGACTCATCTTGTACTCCTTAAACCAAATTTTTCTGAAAATATATCTTAAATTATGAAGTAAAAGCATAGTCTACCTAACCAGAGTGGAGCCTTTCATATGATTGCGCATGCTCAAAATTTCATAAAATTGCGCTTATTCCAATTTTCTTGCAATAAGTGGCTCCCTGTAAGTCGTTTGCAAAACATGAAGAGACTGTTTTTTAAAGCCGATAAAATTTCTTATTAAATAAGTATTTTTTCGACAAAATCAGATAAATACATCTAAAGTTACATTTCTTAAATGGCCAAAGAATACACAAAAAGTCAATATTTTTTCTAAGAAATTCGCTGAATTTGCATAAATAAACCATTTTTTGGTGTTTTTGAAAGAGCCATAACTTTGGTTGTAGTCATCTGATTTTGATGATTAAACACTTGTATAGAAAAAATTTTTCAGCTTTAAAAAATAGTCTCTTCATGCTTTGCACACAACTTACAGGGGGCCACTTATTGCAAGAAAACTGAAATGTGTGTGATTTTATACAATTTTGAGCATGCACAATCATATGAAAGGCTTCACTCTAGATATATAGATTATGCTTTTCCTTCATAATATAAGGTATATTTTCAGAATAATATGGTTTGAAGTAGTACAAAACGAGTCACATTTTTTCAGGTCCTGTTCTTGGACTATTCCTTTCCTCTTAGATGTACAATATAGGGAAAATTAAAGATTTCAACAACAAACTTTTTGTCTTAAATTTGATGATTCTGAATTAATTTGATCTCTTGTGATGCAAGTGTATACATTTAACCAATTTTGCCAACATATCAAATAAGAAGTAAGGACAAAGGTTAATGTATTTTGCAACTTGAAACAAAGTTGATTTTAAAATTCTTTTGTAAAAGATTTATGAATTAAAGAACTTAGTTGATTGATTGTAAAATAAATTATGTTTTTAATATTGTAATATTTTTATTTAAATTTTATTTTAGTTATTTATAATTTTTATAAACTTTAGCTAATTTAAAATAATAGCTTTGCTCTATGTAGAGAGTATGAACTTCCTTATAGAATGAACTGTGTGATATCTTTTAAACCCTCAGCTGGTTTAAAATTTCCTTTATTCTCCCCAAATAGTTATATTAAATGATATGGCACCCATTTTTTGTTGTTAAATATCAATGCACCTTAACATCCCAAAAATATATAAGCCCTTTTATGCTTTTATGTTACTGACCAAATGACTCGACTGATTTGGGTTAAATGTGGCAAAACAAAATAAAATCTTGTTGATGGCATATTTCATTATATTTTTTGGGGACAACCTGCAAGTCTATGGTTCATCACAGAGTTTTTTTTTAAGTTAACAATGCTTTTTATGATTCTGAGGTGTTTTGAGTCCAAACAGACATCAACATATTTGAGATTAATTGCGGTAGTATGTTGAGAATCTTACTGTATAGTTTTACTATCTTGTCTCCTTTGTTTGTGTTTGTTTTATTTAAAAAATCATTAAAAATTACAAACTTTATTAGCTTTTTTTATTTTAAATCAGTTTTGATAACTTCTTGAAATTGTATTGGTTAAATTTGTAAAAACAATTCCAAGCAATTGATACAATTAATTCCTATTAAAAAATCAATTTTGCTACCTTTTTTATTTCCATTTTTTAACAATAGTTTTCCAATATTTGTTTCAGTTAAACGAAAAAGTTATTATCTGATGAATCGTTTGAGCTTATAAAACCAATTTAACTATTTGGAAGCAACGTATTTGAATTGAGCTCTAAAATGAAATGTATTCTCTCATATTCAAAGGTTTCAGTGGTGAAAACAAAGCTTCCTAGCACTCTAAATAGTCTGCCTTCCCTTCCTGCAATGTATATAAGAGTCAAAGAATCCCAATACTTAAAAGAAAAAATTGCAAATCAATTGTAGTCAATGTCATAAATTTTTTTAATGATAAAGAATATATGTATTAAGTTAGTTTTATTTTTAGTCATTCATTTATTGTTTAAATGTATCAAATTTATTTTAAACTATAATGTTATTTTTTTAAGCTTTGATTTAATTAATTAACCTAATTAGTCCCCATTTTCAATATGTAATCTTTAATTGTCTTAGTTATTTATTTTGTTAGGTATTCAGAGTGTTTTTATATGATGTTAAGTTACAGTTAAGCTGTTATCTTAAGTTTATTGTTATTTTTACCAATTCTTATAATTTTTTTTATTGTAATATACAACTTCAAAGTCTTTTTACTTTTTTTTAGTACTCACTGTATAGTTTGCAATTAGATTTTGTGCTGTGCTTGTATTTTTAATGAATTTTATTTATTAGCATTGGTTCATATAATGTTACTAAGATGTAACATTTTTTATTAATTTTTATGTAACATTCTTTATTACTAGTTTATGGCACGGATACTTGCGATACTATGAGAGATTTCTTAATGAAAAACTGTTGAAGCACTTTTATGCATATTTTACATTTTTACACTCTTCAATAACAAAATATCCTAAATAATCCTGATCTCTAAAATTCCTCCGACATAAATTTTTAAATCTATTGCAACAAAGAATATCAATCAATTGAAGAGGCAAAAGTCGTCCCAAAAACCAAATCAACATGGCTCTGGTTTGCACTATATAATTTTGTATATTTATGCCAGTAAAAAACTTGTTTAAAAAATCTATGGATAAGGAATTACTATTTTGTGGGTTGGTATGATGAACACATTCTTGCAATACTGGCAAAGTTAGGCAATTAAGGCCAGATTGTTCGGTCCTTCTTTTGATGGACTCATAAAAAGGTTAAACTACAGGGTGGCTATTCAGAATAACCCTTAAACCAGCTCAAACCAAAAATTACCTCTATGTGGTTAGACCGATTTGACCATAGTAAATATGTATACATACCATAGAGTAATATAGTTAAAACTAATCAGTTATACATACATACATTTTCTATAAATTTCTACACATTTTACAAGCTCTAAATTTTTCTGAAAATGGAAAAAATGGAGATTCGAGCAAGATCAGTGGTAGTTAGAAATGGATACTTCTTTTATCCATAACAAAGTGGTGAGAGGTGATTTCCACCTAGAACCAACTTCAATATTTGCTGTGTCTCATTTTGTTTTAGAAAAAAATATTGAATATTTCACATATGATGGTCCCAAGGCTTATTTTCAACAGCCATCCTGTAGTTGGAAACTTCTTATGTGTTCATTATACGCATTTTAGAAACTTATGTTAAGCTATTTTTATAATAACTTATTATAAACTTATTTTTTTTATAATTTATACTCATGCTCAGTTTTCTTTTTTATAATTGTTTATTTGGCAATTTATTTAGTACTTTACATAAAACTATAATGCTATGATGGAGAAACGTAACAAATTTCTTAGACTGAATTTTAAATAACACTTTTTTTGCTTTATAGAAGATGTAAGTATAAAAGTTGTTATTTTATGAAATGATATTTTACATTAAAAGGTACTGAATGCTTAATAACTTTTAGTTTATCATATAAAATTTAGAGTTTGCCAAATTAATCACTAATAATTAATTTAATTGGTGGACGCTTTATTTGTGGCCTGATCTCAGGTTTTTTGTCATCTGAGTAACTAAGCAAGCAATTATAGTGTAAAATAACTAGGTGCTTAGATTACCTTGCCTTATTTTGATTTACTCTGTGTTTTTGTAAAATATTCTAACACATGTTTGAAAGAAATACATGTAGATAAAGGAAAAATGAGCTTATAAGGTTGGGGTCATAGAGGGGGGACGGAGATGGTTTTTTGTTTCGAAAGGGCGGACTCATATGTATATATATATATATATATATATATATATATATATATATATATATATATATATATATATATATATATATATATATATATATATGCTAAATCGATAGAGACACTGCTTCGTGTGTCTCTATCGATTTAGCATGGCAACGACCTTTAAATATGACACCTTGATTTAAGTTAACGCAATTTTAAGCTTATAAATTTCAAAAATTTCAAAATTTGCAGACCACAATGGTTGCTAAATTTTGATGCTTTGACTCGAGAAAGTCTTTGTCATCTTGCACTATTCACGAGGGTTAAAACACATACAGACACACACACACACACACACACACACATATATATATATATATATATATATATATATATATATATATATATATATATATATATATATATATATATATATATATACATATATGTATGTATGTATGTATATGTGTGTGTGTGTGTATGGACAAAAAAAGTTGACCACTTATTTTGATTTGACCAAAACTTGAGTATAAAAATCGACCTTATTAAAGCCCTATTGTTCCATTGATCATATTGATTTTATGGGCATGCATATTTCATATTGTTTATGAAATATGCATGATGTCATATTTACTATCATGACCCTGCAAAAATTTCAAATTTTAGAAATGTTATTCGATTGGACTAAATTTAATACACTTATACTACTGTGCATGTTAAATACAGTCTATCCTTTAGTTTAAAAATCTTGACAGGTCTGTTTACACACCACTGATTCTTAAGAAAAAAAATCCCTGCAAGAAGGGAGCAGGAAAAAACTATATAAACAAATCAGGTTATTTTACCCGTATTTTCTTGGTAATATTTTTTTACATTTCTTTTGTGTAGTTTTATTTTAAAATATCAATTTTAAGATTAATTTGAAAGTAGTTTTCAAAACGATGTAATCAAAAGAAGAACCACAAACAAAGTGAACGATTGCCGGTAAGAAGGTTTTTTCCCTACAGCAGTTATTGTGGTAAGGATTTTTTTTCTCTTTTTAAGTGAGGGGTTGGCAGAGGCTTCTCTGATTGGTCAATCCCCAAAATACTTATGACCCTGGGGATTTTTAAACTAAACGATAGACTGTAGGTATAAGAAGTAAAATTTTATTATTGACATTAGTTCTGATTTTATTGTTTGACATACATTTTTTATGGTGTATTTAACACAGCCATTATCCTTATAAAAATCCAACTGGTTGAGGCACTTTTACTAATGAAATAAAGACTTTAAGAATTTAAAATACAGTATAAATTTACAACTTCTTTTTCTTTGTTATTCATTGATCAGTGTGCAATATTTTTTTATTGTTTTTTAATGTTATTGTTCGTTGTGATTTTGTCTAGATCTGTTTTCTTTTTTTGTAAGAATTATTATTATTATCATCATCATGAACAAAGTTATCTTAGAGTTCTTTAAATTGCTTATGTTGAACTGCTCTGATCTGTTTTAACTGCTAGAAGCTCAGACTGTGCCAAAACTATTTGGCATGTGCTAATATTTTAATGACATCAATATCATTAAAAAATAAATTTTAGAAACAGAGAAATGTTATTTTGAAATTCCTCTATTCCAGGGAAATAAAATTATTTATTTAAAATTAATCAATAATTTTAAAAGAATAGAGGATGTGTACGTGTTATTCAATGAGCCCATTTAATTTTTTATTGATTAGTTGTCTTCTTTTATAGTGATATATTTTTGTCATTAAATTGCTCAAAATTATTTTATTATGCTTATTTTCAGGAATGTTAGTTAAAAAACTTGAAGTAAAGAAGGGAAAATAGAAGAAAACTATTATTGCAATTATTGGGCATCGTAGACAAGTATACCTCAAATATTAATTGTTATGATGGGATGATAGTGCACAAAATGATTTTTGAAGTAATTAGAGTTAGTGATTAAGTATTTAAAAAGTACATATTAGGTCCCAATCTTACCAGTATTTATTTTCTAAATTTTATTAAATTTTGCCTATCTGAAGGCTGTGGATGAAGCTTTTGTTCTATAAGGTAAATAAATCAGAACAGCTAGTTAAATGAGACATTCCCATCCCAATGAGCCTTATTCATTGGTATCAAAACTGTAAAATTAAGATATCACGTTTAAGGGAAAAGTAAAAGTTAAGACTAGAAGTATGCCCACATTGTCATCCCTGAAACGAAAGACATTACATAAATAAGTGAAGAAGGGTAAATGAAAATCAAAACCAGCTATACAAAGCAGAAGGACCAAAACAAATAATCTTTGTATATGCCTAAAAAAATTAAACCTAAAAATAATTTGTATGCTCCAAATCTTGTAAACAAATGAAATTTGTTTTATATTGAATTGCCATTTTCTTAAATGAATTTGTTCAATAAATAAATTACCTAGAAGAAACAAGAAGCTATATATATATATATATATATATATATATATATATATATATATATATATATATATATATAAAATGAATTTAAATGAAATTTAAACTTAACGAACTTAACTAAAATGAATTTGTTCAATAAATAATTACCTAGAAGAAACAAAGATATATATATATATATATATATATATATATTATATATATTAATAATATATATATATATATAATATATATGTGTGTGTGTGTGTGTGTGTCCTACACTACAGAAAAAGAACTGTTACTTTTGCCTCTGCAAGTAATTTTGGTTTGGATTTAATATTAGTTTTAATTTGTTCAAGAGGACATTATTCTATTTTGATAATGAAACTTGTCCAGATTCAACTTGAAACAAAATGCTCTTTGAGTCCTGTATCCTGTTGTTATAAATTTAGAAGAGGTGATAGATGACCTTGCAAGTTGGTCGCATTACAGGGATCTTTCTTGTTTGATATTTAGAATAGAAGATAGGGCTTATTGCATTGTGATAGAGAACTGTGATTTCACATTAATTTCAGTTTTGAAATCTCAAAGAAACAAATGAGGCCGGTAAGATTAAAGGCAGCAGCTCTATCTACTTTAAAAAGTCCTTAATTTTGTCCGACCCCAAGTGAAATAGGTTTTTAAGGATTTTTAAAACTATTTATAGGTAATATAGTAAATTTTGTAGAAGAACAATGTGTATAGATGACTGATGTATTTGGTTCCTTTTGCTTTTTGACCAGCCATATAACTTTCAAGTGTTATATCATTTTTACTTGTTTCTCTAGGCTAACCAAAAAGTAGATATTATTCAAAAGTGCTCTACTGTAATAGCGTTCCATAAATTGTGCTATGGAATTTAATTATAATTAAAAAATGTGTTGAAACTATTATAAAATTCATAATGACAACTGACTAGAACAGTACACTCAAGAATTATTATTAGACAAGAAGCATGTGCTTACCTATTCTTCTATTTTGTAACTTCTTCACCTGCCTCTATTTCATATTTACTGTGTAAATCAATATAATTATAAGCATAAAATGGCTGGCCATTTGTAATTGATAATTTATGTATGAATAAATTTTTTTTAAAACATTAAATCTATTTTATTGCCCACCACACTGTACTATACATTCCTCTATGGCCCACCATTTATCACGTCTTAAAAAAAAGATTTTTTCTCATTACTCAAATAATATTTGAGAGGTAAGGCCTCTAACTCTTAAAATTAAATCATATCAAAGAATAGTGGAATAGAATAATAAGTGAACTGACTGCCCACAAATACTTAGCAGTGGATGTATATGCACTTTTATCATTTGATACTACTGAGATATGGGTTTGATACTTATTATATGGGGTAATGTGTGTTTCACCATCCTTTAACGTATATGAACACCAATATGAGATTATAAACAAAAAAAATCTTTGCCATGCAGTTTCTTCAGGAGTGTATCATGTTCTAAAAGTATGTGCTGTAAGTTGTATACAAGCACTCTAGTATAGGGAAAGATCGGATTTGAGTCCCCCAATGGAACAATGCGACACCTAGCGCCAAGCTGTGAAGCTACAGGCCTGGGCAAACTTTTCTAGCCACTAAGGGCCGCTTAGTCTTTTTACAGCCTGTCGCGGGCCGCAGGCCCGCGACTTTAAAATCCTTAAATTTTAAAGTATGCTAAACCCACAACAAATTGCAGTTAGCTGGTGTTTTACTAAAGTCGAATTTATTCACAAAGAATAAGGATTGGGGAACCTTAGCACTAAACGGGAAAAACAGAACGGAGTACCTTCGTCAGATCTTTAAATATAACTGAAGACAAATTTTGCTAGAATACTAGGTGTAAAAATAATTTTAAAAAGTATTCCTATGAAATAAAAGATCAAAGGGATCGTATTTTATCGACTCCTTTTCGGCAATTCACAGAAGGCAAAATAGCTTTCTTTTGAGGTAGTACGTAATTGAGCACTTTATTGGACCGTTTTTAGGATGAGAAGCCAATCATTATTGTTATAGGAGGTTATTTAGTACTTTTCACCTCCAAGGACAATAATGAATTATTGCAATTACTCATTATTGAATTACTCAATACAATATTGAATTATATTAAGTAATTCATATATTGCCGCCATTACTGTAATTTATTTTATCTTTTTTTCCAAACATTTTAATTTTGCTTGCGGGCCGCATAAAAATGTCCGCGGGCCGTAGTTTGCCCAGGCCTGAGCTAAACCCATCAGCCTTCGCTTTTCCCCCTACTGAATCCAATTAACCAATTAAAAAAGTTAAAAGTTAATCCCTGATATTGTCAAATAATATGTAAATTTTCTCAAATTGATTAAATTTTTTAATAAGAATAAACTAATATTATGCAGGTCATCTACAACTTCTAGTTTATCTCTCTTTTTTTCCTTTTTTAATGTTAATATTCTAAAATAATCAATTAATTTTTTCTTTTTACATTTCATTTCTTTTTTTAATTTTGTTTATTAGCTTATTTATTTTGTTTCCTTTAACTCTTATAACCTTTGTTAACACTTAAGTATAACCCCCCACACTCAGGTTCTCCTTGTAGGTTTACCATTCATATTAATTATAATTTTGGTCTAAAACTTAAGGTAAGAAATGTATCTGAATATCCATAATAAAAATTCTTGTATTTATATAAATGATATTTACGATAAATATATTTATAACAATATAAATATTCTTAATTAAAAAAAAGTACATCTACAATAAATATATAAATAATGTATAGTGAAAATAATAATAACAACAATTATAATATAATATTGTATATATTTCTAATAAATATATTGTATATTTACATGGGCGTAGCCAGGGGGGGCCCGGGCCCCCCCTAGCCGAGAAGGGATGTTGCAAAAATTATATAAAAACTATGGTTCAGGCAAGGAAAAACATTTTTTATTTTTTATTCGAATCGAATAAATTCGGTCTGAAGTCAATACGGCCACTCTAAGTGACCAAAAAGTCAAAAAACGGTGGTTAATGCAGGAAACCCTAAATTTTGGACCCTAAATAACACATTTCAAGTGGGGAGTCGTTTTCCATGTTTTTTGGGCCTGTGTGTTGAATGGCAGTGGTCCGGAGTCGATACAATTACTCAAACTCTCTCCTAGGTTTAAATCCTGGTTGGGACCATATTTTTTATAGTTTTTTTTGCATAAAATAAGTTTATAACTACAAAATAATTCTGGCGTAGTGGTCCGCATATCAGAAGATTTCCTTTGGTATGCGTGCTTCCTTGATTAACAACAATCCTGGTAGGAACGTTAATTTTTATTCTTTTTTTACATTATATATGTATATAACTACTAAATAATTCTGGCGCGGTGGTCCGCTGTCGGGCGAATTTCATTTAGAATTCGTATTTCCGTGCTTAACAACCCATTTCTTGCTTAAGGTTCCGGTTCATACTCCAGAACCTAAGCAGTTACTCAATTGTCAAGCACTGCTCGTAACTCATTTTGTAAACAACTGGATAATTATGCGCATTTCCTTTAAAAAATAGAGACAAAATGAGTTACGAGCAGTGCTTGACAATTAAGTAACAGCTTAGGTTTTAAAGCATGAACCGGAACGTTAACCAAGAAATGGGGTTTTAAGCACAGAAACACGCATTCTAAATGAAATTTGTCCGACAGCTGACCACTGCGCCGAAATTATTTATTCAGTAGTTGTAAACTTATATAATGTAAAAAACTATAAAAATTATTATTCCAACCAGGATTGTTGTTAAGCAAGAAAACACGCATCCAAAAGAAATTCGCCTGAAATGCGGACCACCGCGCCAGAATTATTTAAAAAAACCATAAACCTTACATACTCACAGACACTCAACACAACAACACACACACATATATATATATATATATATATATATATATATATATATATATATATATATAATATATATATGTATATATGATGGCCCCCCCCCCTATATATATATTTATAATATTATATATTTATAATATATATATTATATATTTAATATATATTTTATATATTATATATATACTTATAATATATATATATTTATAAGTTTTATGTATTTTGTGGTAAATAAAGGTTCTTTTTATTATTTTATTAACCTAAATATTTTACCTCAGTAGCAAATATTTGTCCGCCATGTTAAGTTTTGAAACAAAAGATAGTAAATCCCGCGAAAGTTCAAATATTCATTTTGAATAAATATTTTAATTTTTGTAGAATTACATTATACAATTGTAGTGTGTATGGTAATTACTTAATTTTTTTTATTTTGAAGTCACGAGTGGGAGAATTTGCTTATAATATAAAATGTAAATATTGTTATTATTGCTATGTGTTTGAAGAAGTTGTGTTAGTGTAATTTTAACATGTTAAGTCCTGGTGTAGTTCCTATTTTCGCTCTTCATAGAGGACATAGACTTCCTATTGTTAGAAATATTAAAACAAAAGCTGAAGTAGTGAAGAAACAGATTAAGAAATATTCTGAAACTATTCAACTACCTAAAACAAACTTTCCTTCATGGCTTAACCCGTCTCGAGCTGTAGAAAGAGATAGGCAGGTTTTAAAGGTAAGAGTAAAGTGATGTAGAAATTCATACAGTTGGAGGTTGGAGGTGCGGGACACAGTGGTCCAACTCCCTGGTTTGAGGTGGTCCAAAAAAAAACGGGATAGTTGCATCAACTACCGCACTGAGGGCTAGTTTTCACCTTGTACAACTGTTATCAATATTGTTATCAGTTTTAAAAAGTAAACATGACAAACTTTCTGAACATTTTTAGTTGTTTATAAGATTATTTGTTTAGAAAATAAGATAAATTTAGCATTTTTTTCCATTAAAAGAACAAATAAAAAATGGTTATCATGATATCAGGTTTAGTTAAAAATAACATGGCGTTTATATTTTATAACTTTTTATGAAAAATATACATTCAAAATATTTAACAAGAATTTTAACATTGTAAAAGATCCCTTTAAATAATTTAAATCCTGAAAATGAAGAACTAATTATTTTATATATACCGCACAAGGTGAACCGACCTGCCTCTAGCAATGGTGAACTTAAAGCAGGCCCATCCAAAACAGCTTATTCCGGGGGAGTTGGACCACTGTGTCCCGCGCCCCCACCCCTGCTGTATGAATTTCTACATCACTTTAGGTAAGAGCTTAAGTCATATGAAGAAAGAAAATGAGAAGGAGTGGCTATTAGTCTCCTTTCCTTCTTACTATTTCAATAGAATATAGTAAATCATTTATTGACTCTATAGTGGAATAGAATAACGAGTGTGCTGATTCCCATAAAAAACATGTGCGGTAAAGTGATGTGAAAATGAGGGGTCAGCTGTAGAGGCGGTGATCCCACTCCCCCCTTTTCCCCTGTGGGTGAGATGGACCAGTTTTTAATTAAGGGGAATCTAGTTGTGTATTTATTTATTTATATTATTTGGTCTTGATTTTTGTGTTTATATTTCAATAAGTGTATGCTTTATATATAAAAAAAAAAAATTTATTATTATTATAGTATAACACGCAGCTAAAATCAGTTGACAGCGCACCAAAAATCTGTGTATACTTTATTTAGTTATCATATAAGCTGAAAAATAAAATGCTGCCTAGATAATAATAAGCTCTCTCTTAATGTTCATAAAACTGCCATGCTTACATTTTCTTTTCATAATTCTGGTCAACCTATAAATTACTTGACATAAATGTACCCTACCACATGAATATTACAAACATAACTGTGACTCCCCTACCATCAATAAAGTTCATACAACCAAATATCTAGGTATTATGCTAAACAAAAATTTGAAATGGACAAGCAAATAAATTACTTTTGTAGTAGATTGAGAAAAGTCTTGTATATATTTATTATGCTTAGGACATTTCTACCTTTGAATACTCTTAAATCCGATTTTATATCACTTATTCCACCAATAATATAATACGGAATAATAGGATGGGGAGGTATCAATGAAACACATTTACATCCACTGATTATTCTACATAAAAAAATTATAAAAATATGTTTAAAAACCAATTAGGTATTCTACAGATCTAGTTTATAAGGAATTCAAAGTCATGAATATACCTCAAATCTGTGAAAAAAGCAGTTGATATTTATAAATAAAAGAAAAAGTTGGTTTCCTGGAGCTGAAAAGCATTGGTATAATACAAGAAAACAAAATCAGCAAAACAGCGCAGAACCGTTTTGCAGAACTACCAAAGCATCAAATCACTCATATTATACAGCTCCATGATTATGTAATAGTTCCCCTGAATATAAAACATGCAAAAACCCTAGCTATCTATAAAAAACAAATATCATTTGTTATAATAAACAATCCAATAAATTTGTAAATTCATAGATACTCTGTTTTACTGATAGATATTAAATACTAGAATTATTTACGAACTTTAATCAATAATCTACATAAATACAGATAAGATTTTGTGTCTTTACAAAGCCCTGTGACAGTTTCACAAATTAAATGACAGTTTTTTCTAAGAAATCTACACATATTACTTTTATTATGTATTGTATTAATATGTATAAGTATATACTCATATAAAGTAAGATAATTATTTGTCAATTATTAATTGCTTCTAGCTCACACTAATTTATCATTATATTTCATTTATATTTTTTTGTGGTGTATAACTTGACCTTTTTATACATAAAATGCTCCAGCCATCCTTCAGCATAAGCACGTCTCATTTGAGAATGTGCTTATGGAATAGAAATATTTTTGATTTTGTTAAGCAGAATAAATACATTTTATTTTTTTATTTATTTTAATATATAATTTTGAGACTTTTTTTGTAACAAGGCTGTAGTGGTATTTTAAGTTTTCTACACCAGTGATATTCTGCAAACTTCAGAGCCCCGCATACCCTCACTATAGATAAATAGTACTTGGCATACCCCTGTCTTTCTTAACACACCCCCTCCACCCAACTAATAAATTCACTAGCTTGTCCTTATAGCTAACATCCTCATAGCTTTAAACTTTCTGTTTTTAAAGTTTTTAAATTTAAATTTGCGAGGCAGCTTTAATTTGCAATACATAAGAGCTTAAAATATGATAGTACATTTTGAGGTTGTTAATTTGATTTCTTCAACCTTAATCAGATTCAACAATTTATAAACAAATAGCTATAGTAAACAGGAATAATTTACAGTAAAGACATATAAGATTTATAGTTCCCAGATAAATTGTAATTACTTGCACAAAAACCTATTTATTTTTTAACCTTAATTTGTCTAATATCATAAATATGCATGGAAAACGTAAGACAAATAGAGTTGTGATTAATATTTGGACATCCATTTTTTTGGTCACCTCACTGATACTACCTCACTGAGTACTATATATTCCTCTATGGGTCACCTTACTATCAACAGGAGATAGATGTTTATGTAATTCCTAGATTCGTAGACTTATCTAACACATTCATGTTTTTAAGACATTTCCCGTCATTTTTCCTTTGAAAATTCAGTATAAAAGATTAACGGTACTGATAACTGTTATTATAATTATTTTAACATAATTATAACATAAAATAACTTTTATAGTATCATAAAAGTTAATTATGTAACATTTACATATTTAGTGTAATATTTTGTCCATTAGCTCACAAACCCCCTACATTTTTTCCATGGACCCCCAGGATTGTACAGGCCACACTTTGTGTTACCCTGATCTACACCACTGATATTCACGCGAACCTATCTTTAATAATGTTTGATAAAATGATGTTGCTGAGATTAAAATTGTATTATGATTATAAGTGTATATGAATACATAGACAATTAAGGAAATAAAACTAAAATATAGTTATGATTAAATGTCATCATACCTGTTATTGATTTTAATTGATGAATAATATTAATTACATTCTTAGCTTCTCTGATCGGAGGATTTCTTCTAAATAGTTAAGAGTTCTTATCCGAGTTTTCTACTCTGCAGGTTTATTTTGAAAACAATTGATGCAGTTAATCTTGACGTTTCACCTCTGATGTTAACGGTGTATTGTAAAAAAATATTTAGTTTTTACTAATATCTAAGAAATTACTGTGAAAGAAAAATGTTGTTAGAAATGGAGCTTTTTTTCTGTGTGTATTTTTTTTATAGTTTTACGTTTGTTAAAGTTTATTGTTTTGAATGAAGATTATCATTTTTTCAGACTTGTGGCTTCGCAGAATTGTATGGATGGCAAAGAGAAAACAAAAGTAAAACTGAATTTGTGCTGCATGATGGTCCGCCTTATGCTAATGGCCTGCCTCACATGGGACATGCAATTAATAAGGTTAAATTTATTTTTTATTTTAGAAAATTATAAAATTAACTATTAATACACTTTTTGATGTTATAATTAACATTATATTTAAAGGTAAGCAATTATACTTATAATATAAGCTAAGGTGAAGTCTTAAAAATACCTGAAACCGATAATTCAGATGAAATCATGAATTCAGATTTTTTGCTAACACGATACTTTTTCTATATTCCTATGGTGCAAATAAGGAAAAGTAAAAATTGACAAATTTTAAAGACATGTGCAGATATTTTAAATCTGATTTTCAAAATATTTTTGTTGACTGGTTTGAACTTATTAAGCAGTAAACTGTGTTGAAAAGGTAACAATTCTCCTTTTTTTTGTAGATTTTAAAAGATATAGTTATTAGACAAAAACTAATGAAGGGTCACAAAATACACTATAAGCCTGGATGGGATTGTCATGGACTTCCTATTGAACTTAAAGCTTTATCTGGTACTGTGACATGCAATATGAAGCCTACTGAAATTCGGAAAAGAGGTATGCTGTACATAAACATTAAGTATTATCAAATATCATTTTATCAGAAGTTAATAAGATCAAACAATTTATATTTATGTACACTTCTCTGGAAAATGAACTTATTGTCTATAAAAATGGTAGACCCCTGAATTAAATCACTTATAACTTGTAAACCTAATGAAAGAAACAAAGAAAAGAGTCTCTCCACAAAACTATTAATTTATTTAAAATGTTTTCAACCTAACATAAGGCCATCATCAGTGCCTGTACAAATAAGTAGAAATAATAAAAAATTAGAAACAGTTATAAATATATAAAAAACAAATCACACAACAGTAAAGACAATAAAATAAATCAAATAAAAATCAAATTAAATCACCAGAGATAATTAAAAGAAAACAGCTAAAAGGAAGACATTAAATATGTAAAAATTAAGTAGAATAAGTAATATTCTTCCTCTTCTTTTTCAACTCAACAATGTCAGTGAGCCGTGATAGACTGGTTGGAGACGGGGGCGGTACCTTCAGGAGAGCCATTAGAAGGGGTGATCTTTCCTCTCTCATGTTCTAGTTAAGTTATCAAGAAGAGGAAGAGTCTTATCCTTAAAACTATGGGAGAAGAGAAGGTATTAGATGATAAGTAATGGTGTTCCGTTCCATATACTGGCCCCTTATCCCAGAAAGTAGCTTCCATCTTACAAAATAATAATTTTAAAGAGTTTTAGTACATGCAGCCCGTTTTAGCCCGCTTTGCAACCATTTGAGCTGGGTTAAGGACCCCAACTCAAAACTCACCGTACCTAATAGATCAAAGAGTGTTGTATACATAGTTCAATGCGGTGTTTGTAAGTCGGAGTACCTAGGTCAGACAGGTAGGAGCATTAGTACCCGTATTTCGGAGCATTTAAAGAATACAGGTAGCAGATTTTATGACCATATAAATTGGTTGGGTTCCTTCATTTTGGTAAGCTAGACTTCCTTGGAGAAATTAGAGATCCTAAGGAGTCAGGAAGCAGTGGGAGAACTTAACTTGAACATGAGAGAGGAAAGATCACCCCTTCTACTGGCTCTCCTGAAGGAACCACTCCCGCCTTCTACCAGTCTATCACGGCTCACTGACATCGTTGAATTGAAAAAGAAGAGGAAGAATATTACTAATTATATTTAATTTTTTAAAATTAATTAATTAATTAATTTTAAGTTTAATGTCTTTCTTTTAATTATCTCTAGTATTTTAATTTGATTTGTATTTTATTGTCTTTACGGTTGTGTGACTTTTTTTTAAACATTTATAACTGTTTTTAATTTTTTATTATTTTTACTTATTTGTACAGGCACTGATGATGGCCTCATGTAGGTTGAAAGCGCTTTGAATAAATTAATATTTTTGTGGAGAGACTATTTTCTTCGTTCCTTTCATTATAAACAACTCCACTGGTGCTCATTCAAAATCTTTGTAAACCTAAGTTCATATAATATATTTTTTAGATGATAAAATGTTATTAATTTTTCTAATGATGTAAACAAATTTCTTTAAAATTGGACTTTCCGTTTACAAGTTAGAAGCGATTACGCTCAGGGGTCTAAAATTGTTTTATAGACAGTAGGTTTAGACCAAATTTAGGACCCTTAACAGTGACTATATAAACCTAATAAATTTGTTCTTGCTAATGGTTTCATGTGTAGAGTCTTGTAGTCGGGTACATGTTGTTTCTAGTTACAGCTTACAAAAGCTTACAAAACCTTCTGACCTTGTCACTTAACAACGATGTAGCAATCAGATGGGTGCCTGGCCATAAGGGAATTGAAGGTAATGAGCAAGCAGACATCCTTGCAAAAAGGGGTCTGAGACCACTCCTGTGGGCCCTGTACCCATACTCAAAGCTATTGCCAAAGGTGTAATTAAAGATTGGCTCTTAACCAATCACTTGCGCCACTGGAACAAATCCTCTGGCATGAGGCACAGTAAACTTATGTTAAAAGGACCCAGTCCCAAAGTAACTGAGGACCTCCTCATTCTAAGCAGAAGGGACCTTAGAACAGTAACTGGACTACTGACTGGTCACTGTCACCTCCGAAAACATCTCCATACCATTGGTATCTTTAAAGATAACCCAGTGTGTAGGCTTTGTGAATCGGAAACCGAAACTGCCTCTCACATTCTTCTGAGATGTGAAGCCCTAGCCTTTCAAAGGTTCACCAACTTTGGTAGCAGCACTCTCACTAAGTTTGACTCTACCAATGAATCACTGGTCAAAAAGATCCTAGTCCGGGGAAAAGGATTATTCTGACCTGGACCAATTGAGGGATTGTACAATAGACTTCCAGTCGCAGTGCAAATGGGGTCTATCCTTGACTCCAACCCCAATTTTTTAATAATAATAATAATAGTTACAGCTACTACAACTAGTTGTTAAGACATTGCCCTTCATAAGAATAAGAATAGTATCTTCAATATCATGGAACTTGCAATCAGGGACCAACGTTGTAGCCCTTGCTAGATGACACTTATTATTTCTCATCACTATCACTTTTCATACTATCGGATTATCTTTATCCATTTATACAATAGCAGACATGATTCCGCTAGGTGAATGTGATTTTGTATTTGATAGCTATCATTTCGTTGCTCATCATAATTTACAATTGAATTTATGTGAATTTGCATTCATTTAATGGTTGTTTTTAGTCAAAATAAAAATGACAAAAGATGCAAATTGAAATGATGAAATCAATAATCTCTTCCTAAAATAATCATACATTGGTTACTTTACTGAATAACTATAATGTAATTGACTGATTAAAACTGTAATCAGATGTTTTGATAAATGGCCAATCAGGGATATGGTTGGTGCTCAATGATCTCTGAGTTCATTGAGAGTTAGTTACGCCTTAACAGCTTGCAAATTCAATTTCCATTTAAAAATTACTCACAGAGAAGTAATATGACTACTACATTTTTAACTCTTTGTTTATTTCATACCTAGCCAGAAGTTTTGCTGAGAAAGCTTTATCTGATCAACTGAATATATTTAAATCATGGGGGGTTATGGCTGATTGGGAGCAAGGATGTTACTACACATTTGACCGTTCTTATGTTAAGAACCAACTTCATCAGTTTTGGAATTTGTATGATAAGGTATGTGTCTAAAAAAATCTCATTAGAATACAACAAGGGACTTACTGCTTTCTGTTCTGATGAAATAAATAACAAATAAGACAAATGAATAATAAATTACGAATAGTATTTAGTACATCACTTATAAGAGATGGAACAAAGTTTCTACCATAGTTAATATTGAAAATCGTAGCCTACTTAGTAATGAGCTTTTTCGCTAAGTTCTCCTTGTTAAATTATTGGCTAACCAAGAAGTTAAAAAATTGAAACAAGAACGCTTAAAGATTTTATCTAAATTATCCATTTATATTATAGTATGTACACAGTTTTGTCAGATCACTTAAGTTAAGCAGCATTAAGAGTGGTCAGTAAGTGGTTAATGACCCTTGGGAATATAATATATTATTTACTGTCAGAGGCCAAGAATTATGTGAAATTAAAATTTGGAAAAGTGAGATTGTCTTTTCAGATTAACTAATAAGAGGTGGGGAACCTTTTTACCTTCGGTGGCCATTTTTAATAATTCCCCTTATGGTGAGGGCCACAAATTTTAATAATATAATTAAAGCCTCTGTAGGCATTGTAGCATTAGTTAATGAAGGCATTTATGCTTATTTTGTTCATTGCAATGACTAAGACTTTCTTATAAGAGTAAATTATAATAAAAGCAAGCTTTTTCAATTATAGTGTTCTATTAGTACATAAAATGTGCAATTATCACGAAATCTTGTTGAAAAAACAAAATTTGTTAAGGTGTTTTAGCAAATTTGATCAGATAATTTGCATTATTTGGACTGCAGTGGTCTATATAGAACAATTTACTCACTATGCATATTTAGTGTAAATTGCACCTAAGAACAAATAATTTTTACAAGATTTTGACCAAAACAACAATATGGTCATACTCCCAGGCCCTGCAGACCAATGCTAACGAGTGAGCAGCAAAGAGCTCAAAGCTTCCATTCTTTTAGTGGCAATGTTCTCTTATGTTTATTCATTTTATAGTGCTTTTTACAATACTTTTTACAATACTTTTTTATTATTTGTCTAGGGTCTCATCTATAGAGACTTAAAACCAGTTTATTGGTCTCCATCATCTGAGTGAGTATAAATCTATCTTATCACACCAGATTTCCCTTTTTTCAAACTATTATTTATTGTATTGCTGATGTTTTTAGCACTTTTTAAGATAATTATTTTCTTCATCTTAGAATTTAGCTCCCTCTCTTGCTCATTTATAGAATAGTGGAGTTGGCTTCTTGTACGAAATTATTGCCTTTGTCTCTATTATTTGGTTAAATTAGATGGTAGAAATAATTAATTTCTTTGTTTTCATTTAATATTTAATTTATTTCTTTAAAATTTGTGGTTTGGAACAGTTTTAATGATAAATTATTTATATTTATCCAAAAAATAATTTTAGTTTATATCGTTTTGTTTCTCTATTTTTGATTCTAGGACAGCTCTTGCTGAAGCAGAATTAGTATATAATGAATCTCATAAGTCAAGAGCTGTTGCTGTCAGGTACAAACTAAGTCAAATTTCTCCTTCTCTCTCAAATCACATCCCCTCTTCAAATTCTCCTGTTTATTTAGTTATTTGGACTACAACTCCGTGGACTCTTCCTGCTAATGAAGCCATTGCTTTTCACCCAGCTCTCAAGTATTCACTTGTTTCAATGTCATCTGGCGAATTATATATCTTTGCGAGTGACACTGTTGGATCTTGGATGCAAAAACTGAATCAAAATTTAACAACATTAGCAACCTTTAATGGTAAATACTTTATTATTTTTTTTCACTGCTACAAATAGTAAAAATTATTTTGGTTTTAGGAAATCCTTGATTTTCATGTAAGGGGATCTATGAAAGTAATTGTTCCTTTAATGTACTGTATTACATAGCAAATCTTATGAGTAATAGGTGCGTGTATTGTTTATAGGGAGTGATCTTGTTGGTTGCTTTTATATTGGATGGAATACAAAGGAAATGCCTGTAGTTGCAGGAGATCATGTTACAGGCAGTGCAGGCACAGGGTTGGTACACACAGCTCCTGCTCACGGCCATGAAGACTTTCTTCTGGCAAAATGCAATAGCCTTCCAATCAACTGTTTTGTCAATGAAAAAGGAGTCTATGGGCCTGAAGGTGATAGTGAGCTGGTGGGTTTGAATGTGTTATCTGGTAGTGACAAAATCTTAAACATGTTATCTAATGATATTCTTCATGATGAGTTAATTACACATTCTTACCCATACGATTGGAGAACTAATGAACCTGTTATTATTAGAGCTAGCCAACAGTGGTTTTTTGATACCAACTCTATTAAAATGAGAGCTTTAGAAGTACTTAAAGATATTGAAATAGTGCCTGGAGGAGGTGGTTTGACCTCAAAGGTCGAAAGTCGTCCTTACTGGTGCATATCAAGACAGAGAGTATGGGGTGTTCCTATACCTGCTGTATATAAATCAGACAAACCCATTATAAACAAGCAACTTAT
Organism: Microvelia longipes; assembly: GCA_018340805.1. NCBI lineage: Eukaryota > Metazoa > Arthropoda > Insecta > Hemiptera > Veliidae > Microvelia > Microvelia longipes. The sequence goes on along the minus strand of JACMZG010000008.1, from coordinate 41,673,950 downwards.
TGATCATTATTGTAATTTAATTGATAAAGAAGGCACTGATTTTTGGTGGACTCTTCCTAAGGAGTCTTTACTGCCTGATAGTATATCACAGAAACTCAACATCGATAGCAGAGATATTGAAGTTGGAAAAGATATTCTTGATATTTGGTTTGATAGTGGTTTATCATGGAGTAGTGTATTAGAAGGCAAATCCGCTGATCTGTATTTAGAAGGGATAGATCAATTTACAGGCTGGTTTCAGTCATCTCTTCTTACATCTGTTGCTCTTCAAGACAAAGCACCTTACAAGTAAGTTTATGTTTAGGTTCTAGTAAGTTTAAGTTTAAGGATGCAAATAAAAGTCTATCCGCAAATAAATTTCAACCAATGTAATGATGACAAAACCGGCTTTCAACCTAATACAGGTCATCCTCAGTGACAATAAAATTAAAAAAAACACTAAAAAACAACAAAAACAAATAATGAAATAAAACAAATTTCAAAAAATAAAATACTAAAAATTGTAAATTTACCGGTGAGAAGAAGCTAATTCTTCCTCTTGAGTCTAGTTACGAGATTTGAGACTAAATGCAGACTGACTTAATCTATTTGAAGTGGGGAGACAGAATGTATTAATTCTTTGTTATGAACTGAGCAGGTGCATGTCTCATTCAGGTTATCATCACGTAAAGCCTTTTGACTCCACGCAATTTCTAATTTCTCAAGCGAGTCCATTTTTGGGCCTTTAGTAATACAATGAAGAATGCCAACCTTGTGGTTGCTATTTTTATGCCCCATACGCTGAAAATGTTGATAAAAATTACTACTATTTTCGGTCTTTAACTTAGATTCACAGATGTGCTCGCCCACCTCAGTAAAGATTCAGTTACCCGTTTGGCCTACTGTTCATTGTAGGCATCATTGAACAGAATCCGTTGGCATTCTGTTCTCCCACCTAAAATTTTTATTAAATCTACTTTTTTTCAATTCAATCTATTTATTTGATATTTTTACTCTAAATTAAAATAAAAAAATCAATAGAGTTCTAATTTCAGGAAAATATTTGTTCATGGATTTGCAGTTGATGAAAATGGTAGAAAAATGTCAAAATCAGTTGGAAATGTCATTGACCCTCAAGATATAGTAAATGGAAGAGCTGATAATAATAAATCTGCTGCATTTGGAGTTGATCTCATCAGGTAATTAATTGCAAGGACTATTTCACTGCAATAAAGAATTACATGAAAAGTGTTTTATTGGTGTATTAGCATTTCTTCATATTAAAAAAATGGGGTCTGGGTTACCTGGGAACTTTCCCTTTCTGTATGTGAATATGATTTGCTCATATTCAACATTTCATAGTTGCTTGGCTCATCTACTATTTACTACTCGTCTATACTAGCCATATTGAAATTAATCTTAGTATACTTATTCTCCACATAAAGGTACACACTTGTGTCAAATTAAACTCAGTTGACCAATTTTTTTAATTTTTAATAATAATTTTTTAATCATTGCGGATAATGAGATGAAATTTTGCTCATTTGTTGCTCTTATGACTAAATATGACTACATGTGTGAATTTTAAATTGTTCAAAACATTTTTCTGCGTTTTATGAATAGTTGAAATGTTTGCTGTCATAAATAATACTTTCCGGATAGTATAACTTAACCCAAAACATAGAGTAATAAAGTAAACCTCTCTTGTTTCTCTATTCAACTAAATTGTCCATGGATTCGACATTGGCACAATCTCTGGATGAGTGCACAAACATCGAATACTATAGGGCGCCATCCCTGGGCGTGTACACAGAACTAAAAATTCCTGTTTGGGGTTTCATAACTTAGATTCGTCTATCATCTTAATCAGTGACCTAATGATTCATTGTTGTACTAAGTTTCAACTCAGCATAATCACACTGGGAGTTTCAAAAATAAACAGACTCGCACACACACATAAAGACAGACAACTTAGTAAAAACTACTCTGGAGTAGTACAAACTTAGAAACACATGAATCACATAATTTAGGTGAAATTCCAATTTTGGATTTTTATTACAATTACTAATTTTCTAATATACTTAGGGTATAAATGAGGAACCAAAAAATGAAGCTGGGGTCATTCCATGTCAAATCAACACAAAAAATCGGGTATGGGGTACCTTGTTACTTTTCCTCATTACATCGGATTCGCTCCGCTCATCCTCCCAGCTTCAGACTCGCTTTGCTCGTGCTCAGATAATACATTTGTTTCATTCCCAGTTGTCAGTAAGTAGTAGTTGTCAGTTGCTTTGCTCATTTATCCAAGCACTGAACACGCTTGATGCTGCTTAACTTTTATGATATACCAAAAATCATTGCTAGATTTTTTGTATTATAACGAAACTTATTGCACTTATTTATTATGTCAAGGGGTGGGTACACATGTACCAAATTTCAACTAAATTAGAACATTTTATAATTTTTTAAAAAACGTGTACAAATCATTCGATAAAAATTGAACTAATGCTGATAATAAAATGAAACTTGGCACATATGTTAGTCTTATACATAGCTACATGCGTGCTAAATTTCAACTAGATTGCATGATTTTTCCGTGTTTTATGATTTTTCAAAATTTTTGCTGAGTAATTATTGCGGGTTAATGACGCCACAAATACAATATTTTCCGATTTGCACAACTACAGTAGTACACTGATTTTTGTACAGTTTCAACTGTCTAGCATAAATACACTGGATGCTATGATGATAATACACACTCACATACACACACATACAGACAACTTTGACAATTGACAAAAACCACTCATGAGGCCTTAAAAACGTCTGAAACACATCATTCCGGTTTCTCATTTATACCTACGGTATAAATAAGGAAAAGTAAAAAATAGTTAGTAAAGAATCTATTTCTGTACTTACATACACTAAGTTTCATTTTAATACAGCTATTATATCTACGGTTATTGTTGTATCGCTAATGTTAAGCAAAATCGTGCGGGGTCAGTGCCTGGATGGGTTAGCAGAGGAAATAAAATGAAAGGTATTACTACCTGAGTACAAAGGAAGCGAGTCCCCAAAAAGACATACTGCAGTATAAATTTAGTAATTTCCACATTCTGAGGAAAAGCGAAGCAAGTGCGAAGTAGTTTAGATGACTGCAGTGAAGCCCAGATGGTAAGGGAAAGTTCCAAGATACCCTGTACCTGATTTTTTTGTATTAATTTTTTTATTGTTATTTAGTTTTATTAAACATATTTAATAATTTTACTGTATTTTGTAGATGGTGGGTTGGAGCACATGGTCACCACACCTCTGTTCCAGTTAGTGACACAACATTATCTAATTCTAAAGAATCTATTTCTAGAATAAGGAATGTTAGCAAGTTTCTACTGGGAGCTCTGTATGACTATCCTCAGGATATGAAAATGCCTAAACTTCATGTTATAGATAACTATGCCTTGCACAGCCTTCTCGATTTTCAACAGCAGGTAGCTTTGAGTTCCTTATTAACATTATTATGTAATAAGTGTAATTTTCATATTAAAATTTGCTTAAATGTAAAAGAAGTGATAAAATGGATTACGATTTTAATTTCTGAGCTCTATTGGAAACAGACTTTTTGGAATAGTTTAATTTGATTTCTAATAAGTTGTTTTCAAAGTTTTAAATTTCACTCTTTTTTACTTTCACTCATTTATAAAATAAGTTTATATGAAAAGTAGTAAACACTAAATATATATATATATATATATATATATATATATATATATATATATATATATATATAATATACATACATATATATATATATATATATATATATATATATATATATATATATATATATATATATATATATATATATATATATATATATATATATATATATATATATATATATATTTGTGTGTGTGTGAGGTTGTGTATATATTCAAATCTTTGAAACTTCAAATTTACCATTATTATTACTGAACCGAATGTACTGAAATAAAGGCATTTAGTTTGGCCTATTTTAGAAACTGCACTGAATCCTAAGAAATTTGATACTAAAATAACTGTATACCGGTAATTATTCATTAAGCTATTGGTTGACATGTATAATAGTTTATAAAAAAATATGTGTGTGTATGTATATAAAATCCCCCCTCCCTCCAGAGGCAGAGGCTGGATCCGTCTATGGTTAAGCCTCCATTTTTTTCTTTTTTTTATTTTGTCATACAGTGTTTCTATTTATGGATTTATATTTTTCTTTTTAGATTGATGAGATGTATGATGGGTTTCACTATAACAAAGTCTGTTCTACTATTAACAACTTTATTGTCAATCAGCTCTCTTCATTTTATTTACATTTAATAAAAAACAGGTAACTTTTTTAAGTAAATTATTTAATAAAATCATCATATTCTGATGAAAATTTGCCAAACCCTATTGCTTTTATGGAAGAGGGATGAGAATATTTTCTTTCTCAAACGAAAGTAATAGAATTTTCCTCCTTTAAACATTTCTCTAAATTTTAGAAATTCAAGTCTGACAATAAAGTTTAAAAAAAAGGAGGAAGGAAAATGTGTTTGATATTAATTTTTGATAGTAATTAGAGTAATTATAGTCTGCTGTCACAATTTATTAGTGTATTTATATTTATAAGTTTTGTATTTATTTTATTTAAAACTTATCCTCACCCATGTAGACATTGACCTCTTGCCAGTGCTTAGCTTAACATTGTAGGTATACTTGACGTATTGAAACTAAACTTAGCGTACATATTTATTACTTAGCAGGGGTATTCTTGTATCAAATTTCAACTCAATTTTATTATCTTCCAATTTTTTACATTTAAACAGCATGTACAAGTAATTCGATAACAATTGAACTAATGCTGATAATGATATGAAATTTGGCTCATGTATTGGTCTTATACATAACTATGTGCATGCTAAATTTCAAATAGATGGAAACATTTTTCTGCCTTTTATGGATTTTGAAACATTTGCTGAGTGATTATTGCAGGTTATTGACAACATAAGTAAATTATTTTACGGATATCACAACTAGGCCTAAAGATTGATTTTAAACTCTAGGATTACGCTCTAAATACGCTAGGAGCTACAGTGATAACAGATACATACAGACAACTTTGTAAAAACCACTTAGGAGGTCTTAAAAACACCTGAAAGGGATAATTCAGGTGAAATCCTGGTTTTCGGGATTTTTTCAATCACAATACTTTTCCTATAATACCTGGGTATAAATGAAGAAAAGTAAAAATAGTTTTCACCATTTTTGAACTATTAAATGTATATTTGTATTTTTATTATGTTTTACTTATTATAATACTGATAGCCAAACTTACATTGTAAAAAATGTACTGTTATGGGTTACTTAAAAGTAAAGTGGAATAGAATATTAACAAGTTAACTGACTCCCCTAAAAAATTAGTTTTTCAAACTTCAGTACAGGGTACCTCAGAACTTTTCCTCAATACATTGGATTCGCTACTCTCATCCTCCCTGCTTCGGACTTACTTTGCTCGTCCTCAGAATAAAGTTCGCCATATTTATACTACAACATGCCTTTGGATTCGCTTCGCTCGTCTTCAGATAGTAAATACATCCATATCACATTCTCAACAGTCTCCAATAAAGCATTGACCATGCTCAATGCTCCTTAATTTTTATGATTCAACAAAAATCATGGATATACTTGACATATTGAAACGAAACTTGGTGTACTTATTTATTGGTTAATGGTATACACTTTTACTAAATTTCAACTCAATTGGACCATTTCCCAATTTTTTTAAAAAACGTACACAAGTCATTCAATAAAAATTTAACTAATGCTGATAATGAGATGAAACTTAACACATATGTTAAGTATGTGTTAACATATTCCAAACACCTGAAATGGATAATTCTGGTTTCATCCTGGTTTCGGATTTTTTGGCAAAACAATACTTATCCTATATACCTACGGTATAAATGAGGAAAAGTAAAAATCAATTTTAAAAAGAATTGAGTTTTCTTGATATTTTAAAAATAGTTGCCACTCTGTAACTGACAGAAGAGTATCAAATCATAATATTTTGTAAGGAAACCTTCTGTGTTGTTTATTGGGCCTGAAAAATAACAATTTTATTTTAAAGCAATAAAGAAGTTTAGGTTATTGTTTTGTATGAATTTTTGTCACATAAAGTAGCCTTCATCAATGACAGGCAATATGGCATAACCTCTTCTGGGATTACACTAGTCACTAAAAGTAGCCCTAGTAGCCACACTTTCTACTTTTGATATCCTCAGTCATATTGACAGTCCGAAATACACTTGCTGATTGTATTCTACTATACTTTGAAGTGACCTACCCCATACGGTAAAAAAGTGAATTGGAAGGTAAACTATTTTTTCACAAATAATGTGAGAGGAACAATCAGCTACGGGATAACATTTATTTTACTGTTTTTAGATTATACTGTTCAGAAGCTGATAGCTTGGAAAGGAGAGCTGTTCAATTTGTTATTTATCATTTACTTCAAGGCTTAGTCTCTTCTTTCGCTCCTATACTACCTATTTTAGCTGAAGAAGTATATTCGTATCATCCTCACAATAAAGGTTTGTCTTAAGCACACTAGTATTTTGGAGCTAATACCCTTTATTTTAAACTATCTATGGTAAAGATGGGTCAACAGACTGATTGTTAGATACATCCTAAAACATGCTAATCTGTTTTAGATTAATTGGTAATCTCTATTATTGTTATAATTAGTAAAGAGAATTCTAATTTTTTATACTGTTTGGACTTTACTAAATCTAGAATTCACTGTAGAATTATGAATATTTCACTTTGCATCATCATTTCTTAAGTTTATTTTGCAACCAGTACGCTATCTCCTATAGAAGGGACATTATTATGGCAAAACATTTGAACCTACTTATTTCTGCACCCACAAATTTATAAAATGTATGTGTATGCTCTTTTCTTGCCATATGGTTTTACCAAATGAAAGAAAATTTGTAGAAAAAACAAATCATATGAGAGAACTTGAAATTTCAAAGTTGAAATCACTATGGCGGCGATCAAAATGGTAGAAAGAAATAGTTTTTATGCACAATGAAGATAGCATCTGCACTTTGATAATTTGTATATTGTTAGCCAATTCCTAACTTTCTTCACTCCCTGTATAACTATTTTGTGAATACATAAATTCTTTATTTATTTGTAAATTTATCTAATTTTTTAATAGTTATGAACCTCTATTGTGTATTTTTTATATTTATGATCAGTGATATAAAAGAGGTGTTGATAAAATTGTCTTCCTTTGTTATACATGTCCTGTATCTTGTATCATATTTGTTTATAGAGAAAACACCATTCTTTATGAGTGATCTACCGGTATTAGAGAGGTCTCAACTTGCTAGTCAGTATAAAGTGGAACCTGTGATAGAACAAGCTCTGGCTGTTAAATCTATTGTTCAAAAAGAAACACCAGTAAACTGTAATAGCTGGCAGCTTACCTCAACTATACATGCTAGTCCTTGTGTTTATAAAATTCTTAGAGTAGGTATACGTTTTTATTTTTTTGATAAAATTTGTTTGGGTTTGAGATGCACTAATATAACTATAGTAAGTAGAATAATCTCATTTTAAAGCACTGGAGACTATGATGTCTGTTTTTACTAGTAGTCCAAGGCCGGATCTGAAAAAAATTGTCTCATTTTGTACTACTTTAAACCAAATTTTTCTGAAAATATACCCTAATTTATGAAGAAAGAACATAGTCTGCCTATCCAGAGTGAAGCCCCTTCATATGATTGGGCATGCTCCAAATTTTATAAAGTAACACAAATTTCAGTTTTCTTGAAATAAGAGGTTTCCTAAGGGTTGTGTGCAAAAGACGAAGAGAACATTTTTTAAAAATGATAAAAAGTTCTATATAGCGAGTATTTAATCATCAAAATTAAATGACTACAACCAAAGTTATAGCTCTTTCAAAAACACAAAAAAATTATTTATTGAAATTTGCATTGTCAGCAAATTTCTGTGAAAAATATTGGCTTTTTGTTCATTTAACAAATCTCATAACTTTACTTGTAGTCAGTGGCGTAGCCAGGATTTAATTTCGGGAGGGGCTGAATTTTAAAAAATTGTATGTATATATATATATATATATATATATATATATATTATATATATATATATATATATATATATATATATATATATATATATATATATATATATATATATATATATATATATATATATATATATATATATATATATATATATATACGTATATATATATATATACACATATATATTGTATATTGTTCAATGTTTTCAAATTATTTTTATATCTTTTAATTTCATTGTTTATTTTTTTATATATTATGATATTTATATATTAAGTTTTATTTTTTTCACACATTTTTTTGCGGCTTTAGGTTATGTAAAAATTTCGGGGGGGGGGGGGCCGAAGCCCCCCCCCCCCCCCCCCTGGCTACGCCACTGCTTGTAGTTATTCGATTTTGACAAAAAAAATCTCGTTTTATAGGAAATTTTATTAGCTTTAAAACATATTCTTTTCATGTTTTGCAAACGACCTACAGGGAACCACTTATTGCAAGAAAACTGAAATTAGCACGATTTTTTAATATTTTGAGCGAGTGCATTCATATGAAGGTCTCCATTCTGGATAGGCAGACTATGCTTCTCCTTCATAATTTAAGGTATATTTTCAGAAAATTTTGATTTGAAGTGGTACAAAGTGAGTCACAGTTTGTACACCTGGCTCGTGGACTATAGGGGCATCAATAAAACTTATCGCTGGATGAACTCTAAGCAGTTTGCAGACTCAAGTATACGAGCAAAGAAATTATTTTTTAATACATTTAATAATAATTAATTGAAGAATCAGCTACTATCAATACTTGCTGTTGGATATGAATTTCCCTGGAACGACAACATCAGTAAGCGGGCAACACTGGAGCTCTCAACTAGTAAAGTTATATTAGTAAATAACTTCTAAAATCAATGAGCCTTCTGATGATAAGGGATTAGAAGAGGGCATATATAGGGAATGTGTGCTGAGTCAAGGCCGTGACCCTGAGAAGCCAGGTGTGTGAATGAGTCATCTGACATTATGATGCTTTGTGTCTTTTATTATGATGTGTACCGGTGTTATGGTTTTTGCTGTTTTTGTCAAGTGCTGGTTTGAGTACTGAAGAAGTAATGTCCGAATTGTAAGTAAGTTGATCGTTAATAATTTTCTTGTCAGTAATTTGGTGTTTGTATATTTCTAGTCTTTCGAGATCATCAAGTTTAGGTTGTTTTGATTGTGTTTGTAGCAGTGCCATTGAGTTTGATATTGTATCTGGTTTGTGTCCGTGTGTGTGAAGGTGATTAGAATCTGATTTATCTTTTATCAATGAGCGTAAGTGCTCTTTATACCTAGTGTTTAGTGTACAATATGTTCTACCTATATAATTTTGTTGACAATATTTCCAAGTTATCTTGTAAACTCCACTTTGGTTTTATAAATTTGAGTTATTGAAGTCAAGTGTTAATTTGTTACCTATGTTGTTGTTTGTTTTGAATGCTGTTGTTAAGTTGTGTTTATTTAAGAAGTGAGTCAAAGTTATTCACTGATATAACTTTATTAGTTGAGAGCCCGCCTGCTGATGATGGCGTCAAGCCGAAACCGCTCCAGGGATATTCATATCCAACAGCAAGTAATGAGAGTAGCTGATTCTTCAATTGCTTTTCCAATGTACGGTAAAAACAACCTCTTTAGTTTTAATAATAATTATTTATGTACAATATTCCTATGTGACCTCTTTCAATTTTTAGGTATTGCAAAGACAAGAGGAAAGTGATTTATCAGAATTAACTGAGATTTTACAACTATCAAGTGTTACTCTTATCCAAGATGATTGTTGTGACAGTTTTATTGTTAATATTAAAGCAGCAAATAAAGAATTATGTGATAGGTGCAGAAAGTATACATCATCTCAGAAAAATGAACTTTGCCTTAGATGTCAAAACATTTTAAACAAGTTAGATTTTTGTAAATAAATTAGTTTATTAATTATTTTCCTTATTTATTTATTAGTAAAATATATTAACTTTTGAACCTATATTTAAAGAATAAACGTCTTTGCTAGCAAGCTGTTATTAAATATTTTTAATATTTAACAAATATTGAATACAACTGGTACATTAATTTTCCTCATTTATACCATAGGTATAGGAAAAGTATTGTGTTTGCAAAAAAAATCCGAAACCGGAATTAACCGTTTCAGGCGTTTTAAGGCCTCCTGAGTAGTTTTTGCAAAGTTGTCGGAAAATGATTCGATCGGATTGAGATTTGGCACACATGTGACTATGTATAAAACTGACATATGTGCTAAGTTTCATCTCATTATCAGCATTAATTTAATTTTTATTGAATGACTTGTGTACGTTTTTTAAAAAATCAGAAAATGGTCCGATTGAGTTAAACTTTGGTACAAGTGTATTCCATTACTTAATAAATAAGTACCCTAAGTTTTGTTTCAATATGACAAGTATATCCATGATTTTTGTTGGATTATAAAAATTAAGGAGCATTTAGCGTGGTCAATGCTTTATAGGTGACTGCTGATAATGATACGGATGCATTTACTATCTGAAGACGAGCGAAGCAAATTCAAAGGCATGTTGCTGTATAAGTATGGCAAACTGTATTTCTGAGGACGAGCAAAGCGAGTCCGAAATAGGGAGGATGAGCGAAGTGAATCAGATGTAACGAGGAAAAGTTCCGAGGTACCTCGTACCCAATTTTTTTCCTTTATCAGTTGTTTTTTTTACTGATAAGAATAGATTTTAATACCAAGGTCCATAAAATGATTTGCCTGTTTCTGCTTATGCTTGTTAACTATGTAAAGAAAGATCTCTCTCTCATTCCCTCAAATTTTTAACTTTTTTAAGTGAATTAACGCTTGTGAGGAAAATTACATGAATGAGATTATTGGGTTATTCTCCTCTCAAAAGAGGGAAACTGTGTGCATATTAACTGTGAGCATGATGAAGAAAAGGACTAATAAGGTCAAAATTTGATCCAGAAATAAAGTCCCTTGTGATTTCAACTTAGTGTCATAGTTCGAACACTTCCAAGCTACTGCTCCGTGGGCCTTTTGCTGATCTTTTTTTATCACTTTTAAGAGATCCCCTAACTTTTGTATCCTCCAAGTCAACACACCAAACCTCCCTCTATGTGGTTCCTATCCCTGCAATAGTAGATGCTAAACCTGTCCTTTAATTAATGCTTCCTCTACTGTGTTCTACCAAATCCCTTGTTCTTCCACCTGCACTTTTACACACACCTTTGAGTGTAGGCAGTGGATCAGGGATCCCTGAAACAGACTTGTGTCCTGAACTTCAGGCCACCTTCATTAGCAAATTCATCTAAAGAAATTTTGCTAAAACAAATAAGTACTTTGGGACATGGTACTTTAATCGGTTCCTTTGTTGTTTAGATGTTGACATTTTTTTTGTTGTATGAGTGAGAATCAGGTGTCAGTTTGTTGTGTTTCTTGGATGTTTTTGTGTGTGTATATTATTGGAGTCATAAACCCAAAGGGAATCAATAGCACATTCATTCCATAAAATGACCTCATAAGTATTAAAAATTTCCTAAAATACTTGAAATTGTATCTAGATATAATATAGAGTTCCAGAACAGTGGTTCTTAAAGTGGGTGTTGCAGAAATGCATGGAAAATTGAAATAAATAAAAATATTGACACCTTATATTTATCAATTCATAATACCTCCAATTCAAAGATTATGTAGTATACCACTTAATACTACATAATCTTTGCTCCAATTTAGGTTGAATTTAATTAAATTAATGTCATAACTGCTTTTATCTTACTGACAAGCCACAAAAATCTGCAGTTATCATAATCCAAGAATTTACAAAGGGAAAATGAGATTAGGGTTATTTAGAGTACAGACAGTTTTTGAGGGGGACTTGCTGATCAAGATATATATTTATGTATTTTTTATAAGTAAATAAGTTTATATGAATTATAAAACAAATACATCAAACAAAAGTAAAATAAACAAATTTATTTATTTTTAATTAATACAATTTTTAAACAAAGATACTTAGCACAATCGACAATAAATGTACATCACAATCATTCTTAACACAAATATTAAAATTAACTAATCTAATACATTACATGAATCTTACCACCTCAAATAATTAATCAGCAATGCTATCATTAAGTGAAGAAATTCAGACAACTACTAGTCGATTACTCAACACATATTTCTCATGTGACTAATATTTCAAGGGGAAAAATAAAGAATTTGTTTTGGCTTATAACTCCTCCCTTTTTGCACAACTATGTATAGTAAAAGTATAACATTTAATATTTCATGCCAAATAAAAGTCATGTTTAATACATCTTTTATGAACTCATTCTAATTGCCTTTGCATAATTATTAGAAAAATTATTTACAACAAAAAAATAAATTATTTTGAAAATTAAATTTTCTTGTTGATAACTTCATTAGAATGGGATAAAAGAAATTCACTGGAAGGAAGGAAATAATTTTTTTTAAACTTAAGAAAGGTAAAAAAATAATAATTAATTTTTATTATAAAAAGATACTTATATATAAAAAAGCAGTTGTATCACACAATGTTTATTTTTTTACAGATATAAATCTTCTACTGACATAAGCAGAGATGACAGTTGACTTGATTTTGGATCTTAAATCTTATCAACACACCATTTTACAAAAAAGATGGTGATTGCCTGGTGTTAGCTTTAAGCATTTTCACAATAAAACAGTATTTTATAGAGAGGCTTTACCCATAAATAACTTCACTAATGTTCAATTTAAAATAAATGAAAAAAGTTATTTTCCATATCATAAAAAAATATATTACCTCAGTTCTAAACTTTTTAGTTACCAAAAATTGCAATTTTAACTACAAAGTTGTTAAGACAAAGAAGAGGAAATTCAAACGATGCTTCTAAAGTAATAGCCATGATTTATTGGCATCCCTCTGAAATTCAGTAAAAACAGGAGTTCTATTGGTGTAAGGTGATCTCTCCAAGGTGGACCTTGAACCAATAGCATTACTTTCCTCTCTTATTTTTAGTGGGCTATCAGCTGAGGAGAACTAGGACTATAACCTGTTTCTGTAAAGTTACATCAACATGGTGATGAGCAATATTGTTCATTTTAATTTTCAAAGTTTGGGAAAAATAAACAAGAAAATAATGATAAATCAGGCAATGACAATAATTTTTCACTACAGCTGGTAAGCAGTTTATAATGAGAATGGTTAATGCCATTATCATAAAGTATATTTATTTATTATAATTTGTTAGTATAACACTCAAAATATATGATAACTAAGAGGAAAGGCAATAATTATAATTACAGCTTTTTATATATAAATAAATCATAAAATGCTCTATATGTAAGGAAATATCCAAATAAGTATATAATAAACATATTAATGAAATATTTAGTAATGTCTAATATATATAATATTAAAGGAACAAAAAAAAAATTTATCACATTCAATAGTGAAAATATGTACACATATAAAGAAATCATTAATATGTAATATGAGTACAAACAAAAAAGTCAATGATTTAAATCTTACAGCTTTTGTTCGGCCAAAAAAGTACAAGAGAAAAATTATGTTATCTAATCACACAAACTAAACTAATTATTAAAAATCAATATTAATGAAACAACATAATGTCTAAATAATGAGATAAAGGCTAGTTATAATATAATGATATATTTATTTATTCAATAATACAAAAGGTTCATTTAACCCTTTACGGTGATGGTTTTAGATAAAGGCTAATTATACATTCAATTTGCCACAAACATTTTTAATAATTATAAAAAACTAACTTAGCCAATAATAGCCAGGATAAATAAAAAAGATATCTAAATATAAACTCACGAAACATATAATGATTTATTTCTTAAGAACTAAAATTTGTAAATAAGTTAGGGTTAGAGAATATTTTACAGTAACTATATATTTTACTTGAACAATATTATAACCTTTCTAACTATTAGAAAATTTGCTCAACATACTTATAAGTTTCAGAAAATTCTCAATTTTTTGCCAGTTAATATTGGACAAATTATAGAGCTAAAAATCACCTTAACATATAACTACATTAAATACTGCAAAAGAGATACAAAGCTCATCATATATTTAATATTTTTGGGATTATAATAATTATATTTATGAACCCTTTTCTTATTTTTAAATATCAAACATAAATAATAAAATATTTATAGAAAACTTTAAGTAATAATAATTAACAAATAACTGAAATGTTTGTTTTCTTAAATAAAAATAAATTAATAAGAGAAATCGCGATCAGGCAAAATTATAGGTGCAAGTAGAGTCCAAGCATACAAGCCAAGGCAAATCCAGCTAGAAATAATTTTCACCCACATAGAAGCCAAGTTAGCATTAAGAGTTTCTAAGCTAGAATTGGGTGAATACCAGTTAGTGAGCGTCATCATAACATAAAGGGTAGCTAATGCAAACATAAGATGGAAAAATGACCATGAGTAGGCACACTGTTCTTCTTCATTATCCCAAACTTTAGAAGTATCACTAGCCTTATTTTCATCTTCTGAATTCTGTTTAACCAAAACTTGTTCAGGATCAGATGGTGAAGAAATCATGCGATTGCCAGATGAAGCTGTACGTAATGATGAGTACAGGACACAACACATCCATATCACCAAACCTACAATACTTTCAGAATCAAATCCGACGGCATTCTCTTTCTTGCCCATAAGAAGGAAACCAGGATTGCATTCACGATCGGGATTGCTAGCGAGTGATGACCATGTCAGGTAAACTGTATACAGAGTGACAGCAGCAGCCTGTAATAGTCCTGATTTAGGATGGGCATCCTGAACAGCAGGTAACACCGACATAATACTCACAATAATACATAATATCAGATTAATGGATATAAAAAATTTATTCAGAGAACAGCCATCAGCTTTAGTAAAGTAAATGTAAAGCAAAATGATACCAGTTAATGCTAGGGCAAAACAAGCAAGCATTGAAATCATCAATAATGCATACCATTTTCTAGATTCTGTTTCTTCATAGTTAGCAACCCAAGATTCGGCCCATGAATGAGCAAAGTCAATGATTAAAATTAACTGAACAACAATGAATATCAACCCTCCTAATAATCCAAAGTACATCCATGTTGGTCCAAACCAAGCTTCGGGAATAAAAAATGCACCGACAGTACCACCAATAACCAATAGATATTTAAGGCCCCAAAAACCATTTTGAATTCCTGCTCTGTGGTCTTTAGAGCTTTTTACACCGATCATTATAAGAGCCATTAAAAAGAAAAATATAGACAAAGCAAAACAAAGGCGGTACACAGCCATATATCCAACAGCAGCTTCACAGTTCAACTTAATATTAGAAGGTACCAAATAACTTGAAGTAGTGCTACTGTTGGAACAGAATGGCACATCTTTAAGGACAGATTGCAAACCAGGAGCCAAGAATAAACAGCCTACAATAGTGCCAACGAGAAGCATCACTGCATACATGATCCTTGTAGAAGTGGAATTCCTGCATGATGGACAGGCAGAACAACAGAGACTGCAAGCAGCACTGCCACAGCAACAGGCTAACTGAGCTGCCGAGCAGAGCCCCAAAACTGCTCCCATGATGAATTAGAGAATCGAAACGTAAATTAATATCTCAAATTAAGATATTCTGATAAATATAAAACAGAGTAAAGGTGAACTATTTAATTATTTTTTGATTTGTTTTCTAAAAGAAATTAAGATGTACTCACGCAATTCTTTGATTCTGAAAAACAATATATGTCAAACAAAATAATCAACTGCATTAAGTAACTTTTTTAATGTCCAACGTTAAATTAAATTAAATAGTAGATTTAAATTACAAGGGATTTCACTGAAATTATGCAATTATTGACATTGAACAGCTGATATACGACGCATTTTATTAATGTACGAAGTGTTGTGAGGTGTTACGAATTCGGACCTAAATATAGATAAAGTTATGTCCCCCTGATTCCCCCCATTCTTTACATTATTACGATTTTAACAAAATAGTCGCAATCTTATAAGTTTTTTTTTACATATTATGTTAAAAAATATCTAATGAATTGATTAGGTAATTATATTAAATATCTACCCAAAAAATATTAAAAGGTAATACTTTTAGAAATTTTGATGAAGTGTGAGACCGCGGCCCTGGATTATTAGTTTACTAAACAGAGAGGTAACAAAACCTTTACTATCACCTGAATTTGCACTGATTTGCACATGGTTGTTAAAAGTCAAAATTTATAGAGAAGCTAGCTAAATAAATTGTGATTTAATTTAAGAATTGTGCGGTATTAACGCTCCTCAGGCTTACATTTTTGAGATAACTTCATTATTTATAAAAGTAGTAATTAAATTTTATGCTTTAAACTCATGGTTTTACTGATGGAAAACCCCAACTTGTTGTTAAACATTTGTTCAAAAGAAGATGATATTCAACTGGCGACAGATGTAAGAACTCCTTTTATTATTAATTACTTGTTGACTTTAATTAAAGTGATGTGTAAATAAAGGTCCTGGTGTTGAGAGTCATCAAGACTCTCTCCTATGGACTTGTCTAAAGTGATGTAGAAAGTTATACAGTTGGGGTCGGGGCGGGGGGACACAGTGGTCTAACTCCCTGGTTTTAGGTGGCTCTGATAAAAACTGAGATTAGTTGCATCAACTACCGCACCGAGCGCTAGTTTTCACCTTGTTCTCTTATCACTATTGTTATCAGTTTAAATCGATACTTCTATTTATGTTTTGTTAATGTTAATAAATATAAATGTTTTGTTAATGTTTTCTATTATGTTATAATTTACTTCTATTATGGGATGACCTTTGATTTTGGTAGGAGATGGTCGTTTGGTTGTGATCCGATGTAATATCCGTTTATATTAAAAACATCCGTGTAGCTAACTAATCTTAAATTGTGCTAAATTATGCGTTAAATCACATTTCTCTTATGGTTTTGCGGCGGACTTGGATATAAATCTGGTAAGAAGAACAACTCTTAAGAAAAAGAATCAGCCCAGTGTACCAACGAGGAGACAGGTCATACTTTTTATACTTTTTGTCAAGTTTATAAAATTTAATTAATAATAATAATCTGTAAAAGAAAGAAATTATTACGTTGAGTTTGAGGACTTTACCTTCACTAATTTCAAGTAAATTTTTACTTTGTAATGATTAACTAAATTTTAAGGGGTAAGCTATCGGCCCAACCATTGGGCAAATAATCTAGGCAACATCAATTAGTAGTAATTCTATTTTATAAGGTACCTAACTATTTTCCCTTAGACTCTAACATTTAAGGTCTATATCTATTTTGAAAATCTTTGATCTCAGCTAATAGACCGTACGGAAGTGAAATCAATTTCATCTCCAAGGGAGTATGTAAAATTAAAACGTCTAAATTCCTGCATCTATATACTCTTTGACTTGTTAATTTTTCTTTCATTTATTTTAATTATTAGTTTATATTATTCTTAGAATTTCTGTTCACCTTATTGTATCTATTATACCAAAAAGCTATCTCTGATATTATACATATAACTACATATTCAAATTTATATAGATAACTTTTCAGCCTCCTTACATCTTATATATTCATATAATTATATATTCATATAGTTACTTCCTTATATTACCGGATGGATAATAACTTAGTAAACTTATTTTAATCTTATTTATTTATTTAAATTAAACTAATTACTTACTTATTTAAATTAATTTTAATTATGAGCCCTAGAGGGAGAGGTAGGGGGGGACGTGGAGGAATTAAACTTAATCAATCAGCATCCAAAAAAACAAGGAACAAAAGCAATGTAAACAAAGGCTTGGTGAAGGAAATGACAGGACATGTGAATCCAAGTGAGTCAAATCTACTATGCTCTAGTGACCAAGTCGATCAGCTCAACTTGAGAACTGAAGAAGAGCAAGACATCAGTTTACACCCTAATGAAGAAACCTTTACTGGTTTTAGAACGGAAGAGCAGACCAGCTCAACTAAAGAACCTAATGCTGTCAGCACCCTAAGGAATGTGATTGAGATCCAAGCAATCATTGAAACGAAAGATAAAACATCAGACAAAACTGGCATTATTGACAAAAATAGATACACCGATAGAATAATAACCTCAGTGCAACAGAAAGATGTCGACAAAATAATGCCAGCCCCTCTCTCACCAACAAATGACAATATTTTGCACAAGGAAACAGATAATGCAGCAAGAGTACCAAGTACTCAACATAAACAACCTTATGGTAAAATGAAAGCAAATACCACCAGAAATCATAAGACTAAATACACTTATCAGCAATACAAACAAAATGCAATAGATAAGGGGTTTTATCAGAAATGTGACTATCAACCCTTACCAAATCAAGAAATTACAATCCTTTTATTTGGCAAAAATACAATAGCCATTAGAATTTGGAATTTTGCCAAAAAAATTGAAAAAATTATTTCTAAGGAAAATATAATAATGGTAAAAAGGATTTCCAAATCAGGTATTTTAATAAAGGTTAAGGAGGAAAAACACTATCATCAAATTAAAGAGGATGAATACATTGCCTCAAACTTCAATATAAAAACCTCGGACAGGGGTTATACGGTGAAAGGAGTTATCACGGTAGACTCTGAAACAAGCCTCCACGACCTGTGCGATAGTTTGGAAGGAGATATACAGGTCAAAGAACTCCAAAGAATTTGGAAAAAAGGGCAACAGGGCGAAGCAATAGGATTGAACAAAGTGATTATAAATATAAAAAGTAATACTCTACCAATAGAAATTAAGTTTGGAGTAATCATATACCCCATTCAACCATATAGGGAGAAATTAAAAATATGTTATGCTTGCCAAAACTTCAATCATCTAGCCTATTATTGCAATAATAAACCAAGGTGTAGAAAATGTGGAGAAATTTCACATAATTTAAATGATTGTAAAATGGAATCCCCTACCTGCCTTCATTGCGGATCTGAAGAGCATTTAGCAGGTTTCAGGAACTGCAGAATCATTAAAGAAAAGAAAAATAGATTACATCATGGAAACACATATGCAAATGCGGTGAATAAGAAAAACAAACACTCAGAAAAGAAAGGTCCAGCTAACATTCAAAGTATCATACATAACTTTATAACCACTTTTAAGGAAATAATGAAAAGTAAATTTAGGGAATCTAATAAAATTGAGGGTAAAGAAGAGGAAGCTTCTAAGCTTTTACAAAGCTTATTACTTCTAATTGAAGAGTAATGAGTAAACCAAAACTAGCAACTTGGAACGCTAGGGGCATCAGGGACAAGATCCCATATTTTGAGCAATTTCTAGTACAAAAAGAAATAATTATCTGCGCAGTGCAAGAAACCAAGCTTGGGACAGATCATGTTTAAGCATACAAGGATATAACATATTCAGAAAAGACAACCAATCCGGCCTTAGAGGACTAGCTATCTTTATACGAAGTGACATTCCGGTCAAGGAGATTAAGCAGGAAAATAAAGGAAATATTGAACTGCAAATGTTAGAAGTATACATAAACTGTACATGGGTTAGAATTGTAAACATATATGCAGCACCACAGGTGAAAACGACTCCAGGAGATTGGAGGGCACTACTCAGCCTCATACAAAACAAGAAAGGATTTATTTTAGGTGATTTCAATGCTAAACACGTCTTGTGGGGAGAATTATCCAATAATATCAGAGGTAAGCAAATAGAAGAGGCCTTTCAGATAAATGATAAATTATTCTTATTAAATGATGGAACTCCCACAAGACTAGATGCCTCGGGCAAGCTAAGCGTCTTAGATTTAGTATTCACTTCGATGCAAACGCCAATGGAATGGAGCATACTTCAAGATACGCTTGGGAGTGATCACTTTCCGATCCTCATCAACATGACAATTAACACCAAACCCATTATCAAAAAATTCAATACTAAAAAAGCCAACTGGAACCTATATAGGAAAATGCTCTCAGAGCTTCTCACCAATGAAGAATATATGGAAATTCACAACCCTAATACTCTCTATGACAAATTTTATGACGACATCAACATAGCAGCCAGGAAAGCAATCCCACTAACTTCGGGAAGCCAAAGCAAGCACTCCAAAAGTCAACCATGGTGGAACAAAAAATGTGAGAAGGCGGTCAAAAGAAAGAAAAAAGCATTAAAAATATTTTTTAAAACTGGAACAAGGGAAAGTATGGCTAAATATGAAAGTGAGTCAAGTCAATGTAAAGAAATTATAAAGCATGAAAAACAGAAAGCCTTCAATAAGCTGTGTAGCGAACTCTCCTCTACATCTCAACCCACCTGCTGGAAAATATTACAAACCTTAAGAGGCAAGCCCAACAGCTCACCTTTACCGGAGGATGAACATGAAGAGTTCTTAGGTAAACTTATACATAGCAATGATGTTGACACAGATAAGAACAGCTTAATAAGACATGAAAGCTACAATGACTTTCCTCTTATAGAATTAGAAGAGCTCAAACTGGTGCTAAATAGCCTACGAGACACTGCCCCAGGACAAGATGGCCTCTCATATGCTTTTTATAAAGAAATGCCCACTGCCGGGTACGCAGTTTTATTGAATATCTATAACAATGTTCTCTTGACGGGAATAGTGCCAGAAAGATGGAAAACAATCAAAATCACTCCTATTCAAAAAGCAAACAAGGACTATAGACCAATAGCATTGATACAATGTGTAGCCAAAATTCTTCATAAAATCTTACAAAACAGGCTTGAATATATTCTATACCAGGCAAATAAACTACCTCAAACACAAAATGGATTTAGAAAGGGCAGAGGCACTTTTAACATACTAACCAACTTATTGTTTTCTGTACATTCTAATAACTTAGAAGACCATTTCACCCAAATAACCTTCCTAGATTTAGAAAAAGCATATGATAAAGTTATAATAAGTAAACTAAGTCTAATGATGATGGAGTTAAAACTACCTAAAGCTTTCACGCAATACATAACAAACTTTCTAAGCGATAGAATATATCTTTTAGGGAACATACATAAGAAATGTAACTCAGGAATTTGTCAGGGAGATCCATTAAGTGGATTGCTATATAATCTAATGACACACAAAATAGGTGCATCATTTATACACATAGCAGACCTAGCTCAATTCGCAGATGACTTCCGTCTACAGGTTAAAGCAAAAACATTGAAAGAAGCAACGGCTAAAATACAAAAAGCTCTTACACTTTTTGTTCAAGAAGCAGAAGACATAGGAATGTCAATAAATTACAGCAAATCAGCAACAATGATCTTCCATAAAAGTATGAAAAAAACTGATAAGGTTGCAGCGTTTCTAACGGTGGATTACCACATAGTACCAGTTGTTCACTCCTACAAATATCTAGGGGTAATTATAGATGACGAATTAGATTTTGCTGAACACATAAGCAACATAGAAGGAACTTGTACCAGAGAAATAAATATTTTAAGAGCGCTTAAAAGTAAAAAATGGGGCATCCGCCCACAAACAGCTACAGAGATATATTATGCCACAATTAGATCCAGAATGGAATACACTAGCATACTCTATTGTTTTAAAGAAAACGTTTTAGAAAGGCTACAAAAAATTCAGAACATCGCCTTAAGAGCCATAGGGGGTTTTGTGAAAACAACCCCAATCGGCACCATGCATGCCATAACAAACATTCAATTCATAAAAGCAAGAACACAAGCTTTAGCACGAAAACAGCTACTGAAAGCATATAAAACAGACCTCATGATTCACAAATGTGTAAATAATTTGATATCCAAGCAACATTTAATTAACAGTTATAATAACAGACTAAAACTAGTGTATCCTCTCCTTCAGGACATTACCACCAACTACAGGGATATTAGTGTGAACTATAGGCAAATATTCCCTCCTTGTAATGACTATGATTTGATACATAAAATCCAGACAGGTATTCCTATGTTAAGCAAGAAAAATCTATCGGCAGTAGAACTTAAAGAACTTTCCCTAGAACATATAAGCAAGAAATATCATATATACAATCCAATCAAAGTGTATACAGATGGCTCTAAATCAGCAGCTGGAGTAGGTTGTGCATTCTATATCAGTGATAGTGAAAAGGAATCATATAAAATAACACACACAGCATCAGTGCTCTCTGCGGAATTAGTAGCTATAAAGCAAGCAGTCATGCTAATAAGAAGAAATCCAAACAATAGGAATTGGCTGATATTAGTTGACTCCCAAGCAGCACTGATGCTAATCAAAGAAGGTATATTGAAAGTGCATAACAATCCACTTGTTTATAGCATATTAGGTAATATTAAAGCATTAAAACAATCTGGCATCAGAGTGTTCCTGCAATGGATACCTAGCCATGTGGATATCAGAGGTAATGAGTCAGTAGATCTGCTAGCCAAGCAAGCTGCAGAAGCGGGTATTCTTCTAAAAGTGAAGCTACCGCTGGAAGATGGTTTTCTCAAAATTAAAGCACAATCCCTAGACATCTGGAAAGAAGAGTATGAACGACAACTTAATCAGAATAAAGGCCTATGGTATTTTAGCATCTCTAAACGTATAAATTTAAGCCCATGGTACAATCAAGTTCTATTAAATCCTGAACAAACCACTATATTCAATAGAATATTGTCCGGACATGGTATGCACAAAAAATTTAAACATATCATGAAACTAACTGAAAATTCACTATGTAACAAATGTGCTATGCTGGCAGAACAAGATATGAAGCACATCATAGCTCACTGTCATGGTAATTATGACATAAGAAACAGCATGAACCTAAAATACTTAATAAACCTTGACATACAGCCGGAGAAAGCAATTGCAACCAACTTAACAAATATAAACTTCATATTGGACCTTATAGAGCTTGTTAAGCCCTTTGACTTGTAAATCAATTTCGATTAATAAAGAAATGAAGTTTCTTCTCAGAACATGAACTCTTCAAATTATATGTATTCCTTCTACATAACATCAAAGTTCTTGATAACTTAATTGTTTTCAGTGATACTAACAATAAATAAAATTAAGTGTAATAACGTGATTAAAGTGCAATAATATAATGTAAAGTCTTTACATTAATTAGCTAAGATAGATAAACATATTAATAGCCCATTATGGAAATTCTGGTGTAAACTTAATTGCGCTAATAAAGAATCACTCATTAGTTCTTATTAATAATTAACTACGTGAAAATTAGAGTCAGGTGACAAGTGAAGTGGTTAAAGTTTAAATTATCAAGTGAATCATGTTCAGACAAAAATAAAAAGTCCTTTAATGTGTTGTTGAATTATGTACTTACTTGTGTTATCAACAAATATATTAATAATTAAAACAAATAATAAAATAAATTCATCACCAATTAAATATAAGCAAATTAAACTCAAGTGAAAGTTAAGTGCATTATGCTAGGAGTGATAATTGAATTATGTTCAAATAAAAGAAACAATGTGTTCTTATGATTAGTTTACTAAGTGTCTCTCTTTAAATCTAATTAAGTGTACATTGGAAGTGGTAAAAATCAAGTCATCAAGAGTAACTTTTTTATTCTATTTCTCTTACTTTTTTATTTCTTTATAATTTTTATTAAACACTTCTATAAGGGTATAGAAATAAACCAATCACAAATTTTAATTCGCCAACAGTAATAAAAATATCTCTATATCTAACATATCTCTATATCTATCATACATATTTTAACTATATATACAAATAACTAGCTTGCAGTATAATATTAGCATGTTAATATTAATAATTTGACTGCTGGAATACTTTGAAATTATAAATGCATGCATAGTATAATATTGGCAGACTGCCATTACAAATGCCTATACTGAAATATTCGCAATTACTATTTTAACACATAAACAGTGATAGTAGACTAACATCATAACTACTATCATAGCAATACTTTACTATGAACAATACAAAACGAAATTAAATATTAACATGCTGGTGGCATTAATGTAATTATGATGTGTGTGTGGGTGTGTGCATATGTGTATGTTTGTCTGTGAGTGAATATGTATGTATAGGTGTGCATGTGTATGTATGTATCAAAGAATGTGTGTATGTGTATATGTATATGTAAGGATGATAATCAATGACAAGGCAATATGCTTATCATAGCTGTTAGACTAAATTAATAAGAATAGATATCCTGGCTATGCAAAGAAAACATTTAACAATGGAATCATTTTAACTAGAGATAACTTAAAATAGAAATAAATCACACATGATTTAAAGAATATTTAATAGCACTATATGATCAATCAATATTAACTTATAGTACCTAACTTAGATTAATTCAAGACTGATAGGGTACGGAGATACATCACTAATTCCTGGTAAATTTGAAATATAGCAATACAGCTTCCTCAAGACTGGAGTCCTTTTCAATATGAATTATTTTTTTTAGTCTCTCATTTGAAAATAAGTCTAAGAAATTGCTCAAATAAAATAAAATTTCTATCAACAATTAATATTAATATTAATCAATATATCAGAATCCTCAATTCAAAATTTACTTTTCCTTTTTTATAATAAATATTCCTTTTAAATTTATTTCTTTAAATATCATTCTCATTTTATTTTATTTTAATTTTTTTTATATATCTTCTTTAGTTTTTTCTTTAATTTTTTCTTAGTTTTTCTTTTTAGTTTTAAGGCCTTAAATAAAACAAACACTTTAGAGTGTGCAATAATTATTTTTATTTAATTTTTTTTAAAAAAAAAAAAAATATATCAGGAAAAAAAAAATGATAATAATAAATAATAATAGAAAAAATATTTTAAAAATTGTTTGTGATAATTAAAATATTATAGTCATGTAAATAAATTGTAAATAATGTAAAAAGTAAATAACCTATCACACGAAAATAATTATTTAGGGGAATTAAATAAAATTAAGTACTTCAATATAAGGACAAGCCCGGAAAGGTGCCATTAAACAAGATCTGGTGTAAGGCCGATAGCAAATTCCCCTAATTGCAATTTTAAAATTTTATAGTAATTCACATTGTAAAGCTATTATAATAATTAGACAAAATCCCTTCAATAGGGAGGTTTAATAAATATTAAACTTTATAATCTAATAGCATTCATATAATTTCAATCTAGATTGACTAGAGTAAAAATCTATACACTATAAATAAGTTAAAGTATAGTTACAGTAATTAAAATTTATTTTATTTTATTTTTTTTTGTTTTATCTTCATTTTTACTTGTATGCTTCTCTAAAATAACAATCAATAATCAATGTAATTAAAATTAAATATAAAGTCAGTATAATAAACCTTACAAGCAGACCTAACATCTTTCATCAGAAGCGAGGGAAATCAAAGTTGGAAAAAGAAGTCAAACTGCATAGCAAGTTAACAGCAAGAATTGAATCGAGCTCCTCATCATTACAACACAAACCATAAGAGATTCAAATAAAGGAAGAACTGTCCGCCATATTAAGTTTTGGACATTTTAAATTGAAATAACCAACCAACCTATTTATGTTTATAAAAAATGTAAACAAGACAATTTTTATCTTATTCATTGACTTTTTTTCTCTTTTAATAGCTTTTAAGATAATTTTTTTAGAAAATAGGATAACGTGTGTTACGAAAGGTGTGTTATAATGAGACAACGAAGACGTAAATTAAATTTATAATTTCCCGGTTTGATGTTTGTTTACAAACATTTTTGATGTTTGTCTACAAATCATGGTTATCACGATATCAGGTCTACTTAAAATTAACACAGCGATTATATTTTTATAACATTTTATGAAAATTATACCTTTAAAATAATTATTACAATTTTTAACATTGTTAAAGACCCTTTTAAATAATTTTAACCTTAGAATTGAAGAAATAATTATTTTATATATAGGGAACAAGGTGAACTGACCCACCACTAGCGGAGAAAGGGTGAACTCAGGGCAGGTCCATCTAAAGCAGCTTATTTCGGGGGAGTTAAACCACTGTGTCCCGTGCCCCCACCCCTACTGTATGAATTTCTACATCACTTTAGACTTGTCCATTTTCTCAAATTAAAGTCATTTTAAGGGAGGGGGGTAGAAGGAGAAGAGGAAGTATACAGTCTATCATTTAATTTAAAAATCCCCAAGATCATAAGCATTTTGGAGATTGACCAATCAGGGAAGCCGCTGCTAACCCCTCAATAGAAAACATATTGAAAAGAGAAAAAAAGTCCCTACCACCATAACTACTGTAGGGAGGTAACCTTCTTCCCGGGATTCATTTGTGCTTCTTCTTGTGTTTACATCATTTTGAAAACTATTTTCAAATTAATCATAGTAATGATATTATAAAATTAAACTACATAAATTAGATGCAAAAGACATCGCCAAGGAAATGCGTGTAAAACAACCTGATTTGTTTACATAGTTTTTTCCCACTCCTTTCTTGCAGGGATTTTTTTTTAGAATCGTTGTTGCCTAAACTGACCATTCAAGATTTTTTAAATAGTCAATAGATTGAACTCGCCTCCTATCAAATAACTAACGTAAAGATTGAGTTAAAATTACCCGATAATCCCACTGAAATAACTCTGTTAGATTTAATATTTTAATTTTATAATGAGAAAAACTACTCTTAATATCTTAATTAAAGGCTCACTTAATATCTTAAAAACTTAAGTTGTTTTTTACTTCTCGAAAAATAAAAAAATAGAAATTAATGACAGATGAAAGTTACTGCTTGAGCTAAAGTGATGTATAAATTCATACAGTAGAGGTAGGGGCGTGGGACACAGTGGTGCAACTCCCTGGTTTGAGGTGGTCTTAAAACAGGGGCTAGTTGCATCAACTACCACACAGAGCGCTAGTTTTCACCTTGTGCTGCTGTTATCAATATTGTTATCAGTTTTAAATCAAAATTGTAAACAAGTCAATTTTTAATTTATATCTGAACATTTTTAGTTGTTTATAAGATTTTTCCTTTGAAAGTAAGATAAATGTAGAATTTTTTCCATTAAAAGGACCAATAAAAAAACACAATAAACACGCAAATTAATTTCCATATCTGTACTTCATGGTTATCATGATATTAGGGCTAGTTAGAAATAACACATCATTTATATTTTTATCATATTAATCATATATTTTATCATAAACAATTTACATTTAAATTAATTAATCTTGTAAATGAAGAAATAATTATTTTATGCGGGGCAAGGTGAACTGACCTGACCTGTCTGAAATAGCTTATTCTGGGTTAGTTGGATCACTGTATCCCGCACCCCCACCCCTACTGCATAAATTTCTACATCACATTAGCTTGAGCTTTTAAGATACTGAATTCATGATCAATTTTAACAAATAAAAACGATTAAATAGAACTTTTGTAATTATTGATAATTTTTAAATCAATTAACATGCATTAGCTTTTTAATGAAAATAATTTGGTCATAATTAAAGTTTGACAATTATTGTTAAATATACAGCTGTGAATAATAATATTAGTTGCCCAGCAATTTGAACTACGAAAACTAGTTAAAATAAATTATTTTTTCCAAAGTGGAAAAAAAATGACTCCCCCCCCCTAAAAAAATGACTATCTCAAATTAATGTCTCAAATTTTTACCTACACTCAGCATAATAAAACCGCCACATATTCCATAAGTTGAAAGAACCATGTAGAGGAAATCCAGTCAGATTTGCTTGAACAAGGGAGATTGAAACCTGTCTACTCCCCTGATACGCTGTATCGGAGGAGTCGAATACCTTGATATTTATATTAAAGGGCACGGTTACAATTAGTTGACCGGGAGCCAATAAGGTTAGTCCTGGATGTTAAACCACACCCACAATTTTATACCATGCCAACCTCGTTGGTTTCCTAAACACTATTTTCCAATGCTGTCAACTGATTTTAACTGTGTGCTATACTTTAATATATTAACTTTTTGACAAACTATTTTTTTTGGATTTTTTCTTAAAAAATATAATTTTTCACCAAATAACTTAATATTATTTTATCATTGTGCCAAGAATTAGAAATTTAATTAAATATATTTTTTGTTTTTTACTTCCTTATGACTTAAGTCAACCTTCTTTTTTAACATTATTGTACTCGATCAACTAAATTATTACCATAACCAGGGAGTATAAAATACTTTTGGAATATGATCACCTGTTGAGTACGCTGTGTGTAAATAGTAAATATGACACAGATACTACCTGACAGTTGCAGTTTTAGTTTTGATAACATATATAATTGTAAATAAAACAGATTTTTACATGTGTTTGTAATAATCAATACAAAAAAGCTTCTCTTCGAAGTTTATTTATTAAATCTAATCAAAACCGGCTTTCAACTTAAATGGTCATCATCAGTGCCTATATTGAGTGATTTCTATACTATAGGAAGAAACAAAGAGAGTCGGAAGTGGTGAGATTAAGCTTAGCAAATCCAATATGGTGAGAAATAATTCCAAAGATTTTTTTCCTATCAAGGAATAGGTGCCTTCTTCAATTTATCTCTTGATAAATCAACTGTTTTATCTTTTTTTACTGTTCATATTTAGACAAACAATTCTAAAAATAAAAAAAGGAAAAAGAAGACATCTATTAGTTTAGATGATTCTGGAGAATCAGTGGAAGTATCAAAATCATCCAAAAATCTAGGAAGTGATCATAAAAGAAAAGTGAAAAAATCAGAAAAGTCCTGTGAAAGTATTGTTTCTTTGGTACGTAATGCTAAGAATACCAATGAATACTACACACCAATTGATGAGGACGTTACACCAGTTATAGAACCAGTTTTTTCTTTAAACGCTTACAAAGACTCTGATGTGCATCCTTACATGGTAAGTTTCATATTCTCCATGTATTTAACGCCATTTTAAAATACAAATTAAGCTATTCATTTTATGTCTTAATAATGTTTTGATTCTATTATTTTTTTTTTTATTATTAGTGATGAATAACAGCTATGCAAATCCACCATTAACCTAACTATTGAGCTATGAAAATATCTGAATAATAACTGATATGGTTAGAATTTAATTCATTTGCATTTAAAATAAGTATTTTTAACAATATAATTGTGTGAGAGACACCTAGGGTATGTAACGAGGAAAAAGCTATGCTTTACATCTGCGACATAGTGTCATGTCCCACTCTGTTTCGTTACGTCTAACTCATCAGGGCGCCGACAGAGCCTGAACTCACTCTGACCTTCAATTAAAATCCCGAAGAATATAATGTAAAGTATTTACTAGAGACAAGCGGTGCTCTCTTACCGCCATCATGCTTGGCAAGCAGAACATATATCATTTGATACTACCAAATTTTGCAAAACATGAATAGTTGACACAATATAATTGTGCAAGAGACACCTAGGAAAAGTAACAAGCAAAGTGCAATGCTACATCTGGGAACTGTTACTACTTCAAATTTTAGTATCAATCGATAGTATCAAATGATATAAGTATTTTACTACTTCTATACATTTTCAAAATTGAAAAGCCTTTTAAAAAAATGTGTAACATTTTAATATACGACTATCACTGAATTTCTGCAATTTTACTGATCTATTGTTTGACCTAAATATGTGCTAACCCTGTTACCACATTCCAGAAATAGTATATTATTTACTAACTATCACCAACTTGATCTTGACAACTAAGATTTATGTCAAGCAATTGGTCAGTTAAACTAATAACTGGAATTTGTTGCTACTAGAATACATTTTCTCAGGACACATTTTTATTTTTGAAGCAGAATATACCCTGCCATGGTATGCTCCTCTAATAGATTATTAAGTATACCACCCATAGATTATTATTGGTTAAGGAGATCCTGAACCTTGTCCGGGGAAAAGGAATATTCTGACTAGGACTAATTAAGGAGACTGTACAATAGACCATTGATCGCAATGCTCAATTGATCCATTGTTATCAATTTCATGACCATGTTAATTATATTGTAAATAGAAGCAGCAAACAATTGAGATAAATTAAGAGGTCAACCAATGAATTTAAAAATGTTGGTACAACAATTTGTGTCAACTTTAATTTTATAAGATCTATTTTAGAATATGCAACTTTAACTTGGCAGCCATATTTAGCATACTTAATTAAAAAAATAGAGCAGGTAAAATTTAACTTACTAAAGCACTGTTTCTATAAAGTAAGGGCAAATTCCTTGCTGGCCATATTGGGTTATTACAATGACTTGCTTAAATTATTTAATGTAAATAATGTGTACAATAGAAGAAATACAGCCAACGTGATCTTTTTGTTTAAACTTGTAAACATTTTTATTGACTGTAACCTATTAGAAAAGCTAATAGTGTTTACAACACCCAAACACATATAGACTAGATACGCACAACCATTTGAAACACAGTACTCACAAGCACTCTATCACCAACATTCTCTCATTAACACATTAACAAGAACATTTAACACACTCGCACAACTCCTCAACATTCACACATGTACACTTTTTTACTCATGATCTCTAACTTTTCATTAGTAAATATAGTTTTAAGTTTTTCATTTATCAATATTTATTTTTTTGTTTTATTAATCATTATGTTTTCAAATTTTATTGTATTTGTATATGTTTTAAATAATGTAAATGTATGTTAATTTTATATCTGTATTTTTGCAAAATGATTTTAATTGCAAATGGGGTTTGTCCATTGAAAGGGACTTTACGCTGGTGGTTCCAAGCCTGTGCGATGTCAGGTACTCGTTAAATATCCATAATCCTACATGAACCTGGGTTTAATCAAAATGTAGGACTCTCAATATATACAGTTGTTCACACAAAAAATGTACACATGTTTCTGCTTTATTGTTTCAAGAGCAGAAAAGCTTAGTCTGGTAGTGGGGCACTTGTTGTTTTTAGTATAAGTTATAGAAACTTATAATAAAGCCATGGCTCTTCGGTGGATTAGACAAAAAAGCCTGTGCTCTAGGATTCATAAGGTAGAACACTATCTTCTATCTAAGAGGGTCAACAATAAAGGCCCAACAATGTGGCCTACTTGCTAGATAGGCCGCTCTCCCTAATTACTATCACTATCATTATCATTAAGTTTCCAATAGTACAAACATTTTGTGTTGGTATTTAAAAAAAATATATATATCAAATTATTAAATAGATATCAGTTACAAATATTGACCATCTTATCTTGAGGCCTGTTAGCTGAGAAAATTTGCTTGCATACATTTGAAGCTGTTTATTATGCTGATCTTTATGTTTTTTTTAATTTTAGGTTTCTAATTTAGAACAATCTTTTGGTATTACTCAAATGACAGAAGTTCAAAAACTTTCTATACCTGAGTTGCTTGGTGGTAAAGATGCTCTAATTAGATCTCAAACTGGAAGTGGTAAAACTCTTGCTTATGCGATACCTATAGTTCAAATGCTTCAGAAAATAAGACCTAAAATATCAAGAGAAGAAGGAACAAGAGCTCTTGTAATACTCCCTTCTCGAGAGCTTGCTCTTCAAACCTATGAGTGCTTTCAAAAGCTTGTTAAGGTATACTAAATTCTTTCATTGTTTTATCAGGCAAGGTAATAATAACCTTATTGGCCCAATTCCCAAAAAGTAATTAGATAAAAAATCTTTCCCTTACTGTTTGCAAATGATTAATTGTTTTCAATCTTTTGAGGCCAAACCCTTAAATCATGGTTATATCCCTTATATACCTTGCTCCTTTTAATTTTCCACATTTATATCGTAGGTATATTAGTACAGTCAATGAAGCATAATACCTCCGATTTGCTTGCCTATCGATGGAATGACTTCAAAATTTGGAATTAGTCTTATCTCAACCTTAACTTGAAAGGTGACATTGACCCACAGGGTGCTTTTTTCCTGGGGGGTGTTGCCACCCCATCTCGAGGGTGGACATTTTTTCGGTCAAAATAACACCAGAAATCGATTGATTGACTTATTTAAAGAAAATAATGTAGTATGAAGTTTTTTCATAAAAGCAATACTTTCCGTGTTATTAGCGATTGAAAACTCCGAATTTTCCCGCGTTTTTTAACAATTTTTCGGCAATATCTCAAGAATTAAGCATTTTATCGATAATTTTATAAGGAACAAAATTGTAGTAGAAAAAAAAACAAACACGTGCTATATAATTAAATTGTATGATAATATTTTATGTAAAATATAATGGTATGAAAATAAATTTTTAACATTATTTTAAACTTAAGGGTTGAAAAGTTTAAACATTATGATACTCATTCTTGAAAATGTGAAACGATATTAAAATCATTTTTAGTCATACAAAAGTAATTTTTAATTTTTTTTTAATATAGAGGTTGTTTTTTAAAATTGTACAGTTTTTTAAGGGTTGAAAGGGAGTAAAACATATCATAATGATGTTGGAGAACGTGAAACAATATTCACTCTGCATTTAAATAATTTTCAGTTATAAAAAAGTAATTTTTATTATTATTTTTAATGTATTATTATTTTTAAAAGTCGTTTGTGGGGGTTGTAAAATTATTTAAGGGTTGAAAAATGGTTCAGTGCATAATAATCAAGTTAAGTAATAATAATAATTGTCACATATTTTGTTTTAACAAGTTAAAATGCCTAAATCTGATTTTTTTTTTTATAAAGGGGTGGTTTTCACCCCTTAAAAATGATAAGCACCCTACGGGCCAATGTCACCTTTGAAGGTAAGGGTAAGATAAGCCTAATTCCAAATTTTCAGGTAAATCGGTTGATAGGCAAGCAAATCGGAGGTAAGGCTCGATTTTCATCTTCAATGACTGTACTATATAGGAAAAGTATTGTGTTTGCAAAATAATCCGAAAATGGATTGTCACCAGAATTTTTGACCTTCTGAGTGGTTTTCACAAAGTTGTCTGTCTGTATGTGTGTGTGTGTTTGGTATCATTATAGCTCCTAGTGTATTTATGCTAGAGAGTTGAAACTGATTGTTGAGTGGTATTCGGAAAATAAATTTATTATGATGTCATGAACTTGCTATATTTACTCAGTGAAAATTTAAAATAATAATCATAAAACATAGAAAAATGATGCAATGGGATTGAGATTTGGCACCCATGTAGCCATGTATAAAATTAATAAATGTGCTATGTTTCATCACATTATCAGTATTAGTTCAATTTTTATTAAACCACTTGTGTAAGTTTTTTTCCAAATTGTAAAAAATAAGATAATAATCTAATTGAGTTGAAATTTGTTACCAGTGTATACCTTAATAAATAAGTAGAATAAGTTTTGTTTTAATACAACCAAGTATATTTATAGTTTTTGTTGGATCATAAAAGTTAAGCAGCATTGAGCGTTGTTAGTGAAAGAAACGTATGTATTTACTATCTGGGATCGAGCAAAGCGAGTCTGAAGACGTGTTGCAGTATAAATTTAACAACTTGTATATTATGTACTCGATTATTTTATATTTATGTAGTTATACTCTGCGCATTTTTTTATTTTTATAAAACTAACTTAATTGTCAACATTATTTCTTATATTTCAGTCATTTGCATGGTTGGTACCAGGTTGTCTTGTTGGTGGAGAAAAACGCAAGTCAGAGAAAGCTAGAATAAGGAAAGGTATTACAATATTAGTTGGAACTCCTGGACGTTTATTAGATCACTCACAAAGCACGAGTACATTGTCTTTTCATAATCTTAGTCATCTTGTGTTAGATGAAGCTGACAGACTTTTAGATCTTGGTTATGAGAAGGATGTATCTAAGTAAGTTCTTATTACCTTCTATTATGTGGTTTATATTTAATTGATTTGAGTTTAAATGCTGTAGAAATAGCTCCAACTACTACTTATGTACTGAGTTTGTAAATGTGTACAAGTAGAACCCCTTACTCCCTGCTAACTTGCATAATGTAATTTTAGCAGGGGAAAATTACTTTACTAAACCCTGTATTGTATTATACTTTTATATAGGAACCTTCGCCAGACAAATATGACATTTATGAGTCTGGTTTTCATCCAGAAAAGTTTTTAAAAAATCTTATATGTGCTGCCTTCCAAAAGGATGCTGAGGTGTTTACAAATTAGGTACTCAAAGAGATCCAGTTTTGTTGAGACTATTTTTAAACATAAAATATCTGCATTTAGAGCCATAAGAAATAGAACATCTTGAGGAGTTCTATTCCACAGCAATGTGGCCTTGCTAAGTGATGAATCACCTCTACCTTATCACTATTATTATGTCTAGAAATGAATGTAAAACTGAAATTATAATGTTTGTTCAGCACATGAACTGGAGTGCACTACTCTACTCTGTACTATTCTTCTTTACTCTCAAATTTTCATTTTGGAGTAATCTAGGGTAAAGTACACTATGAATTAGATGCGTGCGTAAACAGAAAAAGGGTCAAAAGTGTAAATAACCTTCCTAGGTTATCTAACCTTTGTAGCTTGACAAAATTACATTATCTATACACCTACATTTATTATTTAGTTTATTCTTTAATTGAGTTGCTTTGTTAGAAAATGTGTTTATTTTACAGGATCTAAATTGTTTTAGGTAGACCCGTTTGAATTTCAGTGAAAAAGTAAAGTTTTCTGAACCTTACTTTTCGTTCAAATTATGAAATTATTACTTAGAATTTGAGTAAATAGTTGTTATTTTATTAACCTACACTATCTATAGTATAAAAGCACTGGGCTAATTGCTAGTTTGAAATAAATTTTATTGAAATTAAGTATGTACATATATCAGCTTTCTGTAGAGACTAGTAAATCCGATTTCTGGGGATATTAGGCTTTGAGATCACTACGATAAAAGATATATGATGGATTGAGCTGTGGAGTGCTATGATAAGAAGAAATAAAACTAAACAAGTTTTCGTCTCTCCACTCATTATAATTACTAATAACAAAGCCGACTTTCAACCGTTAACGGTCATCATCAGTGCCGGTGATTATTAAAAAAAGTAGATCAGTAGTCTACCAGTGAGTCTAATGGTACAAACTTGACTCAAGTTTGTACCATTAGACTCACTGGTAGACTACTGATCTACTTTTTTTAATAATCACCGGCACTGATGATGACCGTTAACGGTTGAAAGTCGGCTTTGTTATTAGTAATTATAATGAGTGGAGAGACGAAAACTTGATTAGTTTAGTTTTATTTCTTCTTACGATAAAAGATCTATTGATTCTTTCTTTTATTAAAGATAGAACTAATTAATAAAACAACAATCATTATTTGCTCCAATGCCATGTAATAATTTAATAGTTTGAACGAAAAGTATGGTGAACAAAAAGCACTTAAAAATTTATCACTGATAGTTTATTATGAGCACAAAACATTTTAAATTTGTAAAATTTAAGGTAATTTGAAAAATAAAAGAATTATTTAAAAAAAATCCCAAATATTATGTTTTATTAATTGAAAATAGTATAAATTGAGTTAAAAAATTATTTGATTTTGTTAAAATACATCAATAACTCATAAATTATTGTTATCACATGTGATAACAATAATGTGTTAACACATGTGAAAACACAACATAGTGATTTCCCGCCAAACTTTATTTTACTCTACTTTACTCAGTCTTTTAGGAGGGGTAAAAAGTGCAGTTTAGAGTAAGACTCTTCCTTCATAGATTCTTCTTGCCCGAGATTTGTTACAAAACACAGTGTAGTGCAGTATATGGTAGGTTACTCTAGTGTACACTGGAGTAACGTGCCAAATAAACCTATATTTATTATAAACCTACTTATATTTAATTAAGTTGTTTTAATTCATAAACTATTTTATTTTTTTATGTTCCTTAATTTTACTGGGGCTCCGTGTAGTGTAGAGGTAAAGTATCTGCCTTGTAAAGGCTCATCTTGGTTACTGTCCAACCTAGGACAGATGTGATTCCCAAATTAGAGTTTTTATTTTTATCTTCCTTCTATAATAACATTTAAAGAATTAAAATTAATTAATGTTGGTAGTTTGGTAATTAATGATAAGGCATTCTGCAATGATTTGGGAAGTGTTTCCTTAGGTGTCCTGGCACACTGTGCTGCAACACACATAAGAAGTTAGTTTGAGTTATTTGAGTAATTAATTCTGTGAAAAAGTTGTTAGCATCTGCTCTATAATAATTATATAATCCTGCTAATTGCAAATTCTGCTAGGCATTTTCTAGACCCTGATAGAACAGAACATGTTAAGCTGAGTTTACTTGTTAAACATTTTATTTGTTCTGATTTTAGTTAACCAAATTTATTTTATTTTTGTGAACAGATTGATGGAGATAATTGACACTCATAGGAATTCCAAGTCATCATATGTTGATTTAGAAAGAAGACAGACAGTGTTATTGTCGGCTACTCTGTCTAGAGGTGTTGAACGGTTGGCTGGTCTTGCATTATCTGACCCAGTAAGAATAGATGCTGCTGAAAGTGATGTGAATGACTATAATCAGTCTGACCCTGATTTATTTGTTACTCCTGAGTCATTGTCACAGTATTATTTAGTCTGCCCTGCAAGATTGAGACTCGTTTCTCTAATAGCACTTCTTACACATTTTGTAAAAGTAAGTATTTTATAGTACAATTTAATTCAATGTATCCTTAAATGTGAGCAATTACTTTATAGAGTTGATTGTAATGGAAGCAAATATATTGTTCTTATTTTAAATGTAAATTAAGTTAAAGTTAAATCGTAAAGAACAAATATATTAACTTAAAACACCTGCTGAGTATTTAATAAAACCGGTCTTAGATGGCAAAAGGATAGCGGAATACAAGAATCTACATTTAGTTGACAATGACTACTTTTAATATAATTTTAATTAATAACGTTAAACTACAATTTAAAATGCTTAAAATATTGTAATGCACCTATATTTATATTAGTATGTTATGAATAATCAATAATTAATTAATAATAGTACATAATAACTCAGCAACCGGAATTATTGCCAACTTTTTTCTAAGAAAATTGTATATTGTTACTCAAGACCACCTGTGAATCGCCTTTCAGTGTTCAGTGTTATCATTAGTGCTCCTTCAATAGTATTATTCTAAGGCTTGTACTATTATAATTATTTGTATTCAATTACTCTACTGCTAGCACCTTTATTGAATTCTCAAGAATGTTCCATCCTTATTTCTCGTAGATATGATATTTAGTACATGCTGATATCTCCAGTGTTTTCAGGTTTCCATCACTTTATTTTCAGATTGATTTTATAAATAATTTTACCCGTATGTCCCATAATTTCAATCATATCCAAAGTCTTTAAAAAAAATTGACTGGGGACCAAAGCAACCAAAACAAATCCTCTGGCATGAGGCACAGTAAACTTATGTTAAAAGGACCCAGTCCCAAAGTAACTGAGGACCTCCTCAGTCTCAGCAGAAGGGACCTTAGAACAGTAACTGGACTACTGACTGGTCACTGTCACCTCCGAAAACATCTCCATACCATTGGTATCTTTAAAGATAACCCAGTGTGTAGGCTTTGTGAATCGGAAACCGAAACTGCATCTCACGTACTTCTGAGATGTGAAGCCCTAGCCTTTCAAAGGTTCACCAACTTTGGTAGCAGCATTCTCACTAAGTTTGACTCTACCAATGAATCACTGCTCAAAAAGATCCTAGACCTAGTCCGGGGAAAAGGATTGTTCTGACCTGGACCGATTGAGGGGATTGTACAATAGACTTTCAGTCGCAGTGCAAATGGGGTCTATCCTCGACTCCAACCCCAATCTTTAATAATAATAATAATAATAAAGCAACCAATTTGATAACCTAAAACTTATGGCAAAATACGTTACTCATGGAGAACTGCATTATTCACTTCTCTTTGAGTCACTATTTATTTACATAACCATTGATAAAGCGATTTTTTAAGTTTTCATATCACCCACAATTCATACTTTTGCCTTTGTAAGTATACACTTGAATGATATTTTCTTGTGTATTGATTTCACTCAGAAAATTAATGAAAATAATATTTTATCATATTTTGCTTTAATGTTACAGAATGAAGGTTCTAATAAAATATTAATTTTTATGGCTACTCAAGATATGGTAGATTATCACACTGCATTGTTTCAATGTGTGACTCCAGATGTGGCTGCATTTTTTAAACTCCATGGTAATATGACGCAAGTTGAAAGGACTGAAGTTTTCAAGAAATTTAGAGCTGCACCTTCAGGAGTTTTAATTTGTACTGTAAGTTAATTTGATTTGTTGACTAGGGTGGAGGTATGATTCTTGGTTTTTTACCTAGCTATAATCTTTTCAGTGAATTAAGTATTCATTTATGTTTTTCTTTAAATAGTCCCATTAGTTATTTATAATGAGGATAAGGTTAGTTTAATGAGACCCCATATTTTTTAATCTATCAGCTTAATATAGGGAAATAATTATCATTAAGTAAAGTATCCATTCCATTAAGTATCCTATCCTGCCAAAACATCTTTTAAATCTGGAGCGAAAAGTTAAATTGCTCACACAATATCCCATTGATTAACACCGAAAACCATAATATACCTATTTTTGAAAAAAATATTGTTTGTTGTGTGTTCCTTTCTGAACTCAGCAAAATTTTGTACTCTCACAAAAAGAAGCCTTATATAACACAATAAATGTTGATAAAACACCAATAATGGTAGATAAATCAAATTGGATAAATCAAGTCATTAGTAGAGCTTGACAGAACCGATTCAGTTTTCTTTAACTGTACATTTGTGCTCTATTTTTCTTCAAGATATTTCCTGATACAATTGTTATTGCAGCACCCGTGTCCAGTTTCAGACTACTCTCATCACCTGCACTTTGTTATTTTCATATGTTTCACACCCACTTGTGCTACTCTCGGCACCTATACTTACGATATCTACATTGTTATTTTTGATGGAAATTACTCCCTCATAAAAACATAACTTTATGGTTTGAGGTTCCTGCAGGGGAATTATAACTACATGTTATGTTTGCTCATTAGATGTATCTGTACCTAAAGATTCCTTCTTCTTTAGAGATGCTATTTCCTGTTCACTTGGCTGCCTGCAATGCCTAGCATTTTGATATTATGTTTCCCTATGGTGTCCTCTCTATACATTTTGATAAGGAATAAGCTTATTAATCATTGATAGGATGCTGTCCTTAAGCTCTGGTTCCACTCTTTCAACCATTAAAGCAGTCTCTACCGCCTTATCAAAGTTTTGTCCCTGGCAACTTAGGACACCACTTAGTAATTGTTCCTTTAGGTCAAACATTCAAGATTTGCCAAATTTGCAAAACTCTGCAAGCTTCTTCAATTGCAACTCATATTCCTGAAAAATGTCTCCACCTTTTGATTTATTTTACACCTTTCACTAATTAAGTATGGTTTGGGAACTAAATGCTTAGTAACATTTTGCTCCAAGTGTTCAAAAGCTACATTTATATTTTTAGATTACTGCATTGTGAATTTATATAGGAATGAACTAAACATATAACCAGTCTCTTTATAATAAAAATGTTTATTTGAGAGTCCACATTCACCAACTTGTGGTCATCATCAGTCTTAGTTCAGCAATACAAAGCATTGAACAAAAAACTACAAAATAAAATTTTTATAAAATATATAAACAAAAAATATAACTCTATTGAGAAGAAGAGGAACTTACCCTGCTGTGAGTGGTCTATAATATTCAGGAATAAATGCAACAGATGCTTAGTTAGGTCCCCTTTCCCTCTCTACAACCCAGTGACGCAGCACTATTACTCTGCTGTCTTCAATATGTTCACAAGAGAGAGGTACCTGCCTCAATGTTTTTTAAACTTTCATACCCTTCCATCACATCAAATTTTATACCCTTGTCTCTACTTAAAAATGACGCTTCATGATTTTCTCAAATAGAGTAGGAAAGAGTAAACTTAACATGAACACTAATTTTTAAGCTGTGGATGTCATAAGAAATTCATAAAAACTTATTAATGAATTTAAATCTCTACAACTTTCAAATAAATCTTTACTAGTCTCCTCTTTTCTTACTCAGTGTTAGAGATTAGTTTAGCAATATACCTCCTGTTGTGTTCACTAACTTAAATAAACAAATCATGTTGGAAAAACATGTTTGACCCTTTGTTGCAGAATGACATAGCTTATGAGACTTTTGTTTAAAAAAAAATATCTTTCATGACAACATTTATGAAGGAAAGATAAGATAAACTACTAGTAAGTAAAATGAATTCACAATAGTTTTGTCAAAAAAAATCAGGTACAGGTTACCTCAAACCCTGTACGAGGATTCGCTACCCTCATCCTCCTTGCTTTGGACTCACTTCGCTCATCCTCAGAATATACAATTCTCCAAATTTATTCTGCAACATGTCTTCAGACTAGCTTTGCTTGTCCTCAGATTAAATGCATCCATTTTATTCTCAGAGGTCACCCACATACATTGAGCACTGACCATGCTTAATGCTGCTTAATTTGTATGATCCAATAAAAATCATGGACATACTTGTCGCATTGAAAGGAAACTTAGTGTACTTATTTAGTAAGTAAAGGTGTACACTTGTACCAAATTGAAACTCAATTATATCATTTTCTGATTTTTTACAATTTTTAAAAAACTTACACAAGTTATTCGGTAAAAATGGAACTAATGATGATAATGAGATAAAACATAGTGAATTTATTAATTTTATACATGGCTACATGGGTGCCAAATCTCAATTTGATCAAACCATTTTTCCGCGTTTAATGATTTTTTGAAATTTTTGCTGAGTCATTATTAGGGGTTAATGAAGTTTTAAAAAAATCCGAATGGCACAACTGCAGCGGTAGACTGATTTTTGTACAAAGTTTCAACTCTGTTGCATGAATAAACAAGGAGCTATGATCATAACAGGCACACACACATCAGACAGACAACTCTCTGAAAACCACTCAAGAGCCCTATAAACGCTTGAAACAGATAATTCCGGTTTCATCCCAGTTTCGAATTTTTTTGCAAACAATACTTTTCCTATATACCTATGGTGTATAAATAAGGAAAAGTAATAAAAAATGTTTAAAACTTATTACAGAGAT
Organism: Microvelia longipes; assembly: GCA_018340805.1. Lineage (NCBI taxonomy): Eukaryota > Metazoa > Arthropoda > Insecta > Hemiptera > Veliidae > Microvelia > Microvelia longipes. Next base: position 41,632,815 of record JACMZG010000008.1, on the reverse strand, counting down.
ACTCGTCAACACTATATAAAGCTTTCCTAACAGCTTTATCAAATGAAACAAATAGTTTTTAATTATTTCTGGAAGATGATTAAACAATCTAATGTCCATTATGCTTATTCCTACTTCAGACTTCTTTAACCTATGTCTATGTATAGACAACATAGAACTACCTCTAGTTGGATAGTTATTATAACTATTATTATTTGGAAATTTGACTAAATTATTCTTATAATAAATTAAAGCTTGATAAATAAAGAGGGTTGTTAAAGTCATAATCCTATGCTTTAACTTAAAATTTTTAAGTCAATTAAATCATACATCATACTTAAATTATAATCATATACTATAATAAGGTAATATAACCATTAAGGATATCAATTTTTCAAACTAAGTCCTGTTATTGAAACCTCAATTACAGATTAGTTAATCGTCCAAAACAAATTAAACCAGGAAAACAAAAAAAAAAAAAAAACCAAAGTACTTTTATTTTTTAAGTTACCATAATTTTCAAGAATGATTTTTAAAAAAGGGTTGATTTCAAAATATCGTTAAATTATTACATACATTTCTTTAATATTATTCTCATATTATAAATATTAAAATAAATGAACTGAGTTATGCTGAACAAAAGTACTATTTTATCACATGTTAAAAATTTCTTATTTTAAGTGTACAATGTAATTTGATCAGAAAGAAAATTTATTTAAATGTTAAGTTATCTTTATTATTTATAATGAATATTTTTATAAGTGTTAAATGTAAATATGATTTTAAGTTCTCATAAATGAAACAATCTACTGATAAACTTGAAGATAAGTCCAGTAAACAAATCAAAGACATTTAATTTCTTGCTAAACATCTCACTTAAATCTAATTTTCACAATATAAAATTGATCATGCAACAAATCTTTACAAAATAGGTGTATTTATTTCCTTTATAATTAGAGAAACTTATTTATAACAAGATTAACTTTAATTTTCAGATAATACATGTGAAAGTAAATAATATTGAATGTAATTCAATTATAAATCTTACATTAAAACGATAAAACTTAAATTAGTTTGGTTTCCCCTTAATAGTTTAAATTATCAGTTATTTGAATCTGGTTTCTATTTGAAACATTGTCATTACTAATATCGGCTCTAGCAGGCCTCTCAACATTAACATTATTTACATTTCTTACATGATTACTGAAGAAATCAGGATTTGGATCGTCTACATTTCTACTCTCCTCATTTCTTTTATTTCCATCATTTCTAGGATTATGATTTGGTCTACTATTATAACCATTACGACCATAAGAATTACTCCTTCCATTATTACCATAATTCCTATAATCACCATTATTACTATAATTACCATTATGTCTATAATTACCATAATTTCTATAACTATCATTATTACTTCTATAATTTCCACTTGGGTTATAGCCATTATTATATCCGCTATATCCACTGTGGTTATTTCGAGTATTGAAATTTCTGTTAGAAAGGTGATTTCGATTATTCTGACTTGGAGCTGGCTTCACATTATAATTATTGAACATTATAATTGTTAGAACTATAATGGTTGCCATTCCTCACATATCGGTTAATATTTGAGCCTAGATATTGATTACTATTAACAGTATTCTTACTACGAGTTTCATCTAACTCGTGCGTCTCAAACTCAAGCAACAAATTCTCAAAATCTGCTATGTTGTCTATTCAACAACCCGTATATGCGTTGAAGAACTAAGTCCCAAAATGCTTAGCAATTTGTCTTAAGATTTCCACTTCTGAAATTTGGTATACCCCTGAATACACTTGCTTCACTTCCTTGTAAGTTTTACTGAGATACGCATGAGGGCTTAACTCCCCTAAGCTATTAAATTTTCCATTTAGTAGTTGCGTACGGATCTTGTCCTGTACTTTAACATTCCAAAACCTGGTCATAAACTTGGTTTTGAATTGGATAAATGATATATCAACATCAACTGTGTCTAACCATAATTAAGCTGTCCCTTTAAAACTTTTCTCGGCAATTACTCTATAGTTAACGATAAGGTTATGATGCCTTAGAAACCTCTCCATCTTATCAAAGAATGATAAAGGATTTTCAGAACTCTTATCGTAGGAAAAATTATTAAAATTTGGAACAAATAAATTTTCAGGTAAAGTAAAAGCATGACTATTTACCCTAGGTACATTAGGTTCTCTATTCACCGCATTAGAATGATTAAACTGATTAGACCTATTCATACCTTGCTCATAGCTATCCAACCTTTGAGTAATAATACCCAGTTGAACCATAAGAGAGTTCAGGAAATGATCCCTCGCTGGATGATCTGCTCCCTGACGATGGTTCCTACCGTTGTGCCTCGGATATTGATCGAACAACATATCCTCATGATGGTCTATGATGTCATCCTCCAGTAGATCCTGGTATATGTCATCATGTCCCTCAATGACATGAACGTTTGCTTCGACATGGACATGCTCCATATCCTCAGCATGCTCAGCTCCGACCTCATCCGCAGCTCCATTCTGTCCTCGCATAGCACGGGTAATTCTTCTTTCGCTCGACATAATCGGTTATAATTAAATTATTACGGAAAAAATATAATAGTAGCAACAATTTTGACAAATTAAACGGAAGTTAAGGTTTACGAGTTTAACGGTTCGAAGTCCCTGTTCGGGCGCCAAATCAATACGGCATCCCTCTCTCTACCTCCTATATATTTAAGGTTTCAGGTACATAATAAGGTAGCTCCAAGATAGCATCAGACTCAAAAAATATAATTGAGAGGGTGGCGTATGAGGTAAGAAGTATAACACAGGTAAAGACAAAAAAGAGAACTAGGAAAAATTCATCAGAGTCTATTGATACTAAAGAAAATTTTCAAGATTATACATTAACGAAATAAAACAATTTATAAATTACATCACAGGCTTTTGCAATACACAAACAAATCTGAGGGATAATAAGACATTCTGTCTAAATTAAAATCAACGTGTGTTGCTACAACATGATAAGGTTAAGTAAAGTTTTAAGTTGATCCGACCGATAATTTGAACAAAGTTATTCAACACATACTAAACAAAAATTTGAAATAAATAAAACGGTAATTAAAGAAGGCTCAAATCTGAGAACAAACAAAGTAAAGAAAGGAATTAAAATCAAATAAGATTAACATTGCCAACTTATAATACCACGAGTTTCAAAAAAAAATTTGGACTTACATAACCAAGAAAATTTTATGGCGTCCAGTACACGAATCTCAATTTTTTATAAATCGTACTAAAACCATCTATAACAACTAAAATGTCGAAAAAACTATAAGAATCAAAATATTAAAAGAATTTTGTATGTTAAAATAACATTTAATTGAAAAAATAACTGAACTAACAATACAAATAATGTTCAGCTTACATAAGTGATGAAACAGTAAAATCCCAGGTCTTTTTTAAACAAAAATCTGAAAAATTGACTAAATCTATGATGACTTGAAAGGGCGACAATTTATTTTTTAAAATTTACTTTATTAAAGAAATATAAAAAAATTGACAAAAACAACTAAAGAAGTAAAAGAAAATGTAATTGATTGTGCCTGGGAGAAGGCTGGTGTCAAAAGAACCAGACAAAAGTCGTCTTTAACGAAAACTTGGAAAACTCACTGTACCAACCTCACGGAAGCTGATACGTAGCAAAAAACTTCAATTAAATTGAACTAACTTTAAATGAAATAAAAAACTAAATCGGAACTCTAAAAGAATTAATTAATCAACCAAAATATTTTTTTACAATAAAAAACTGTTACAAAATTTGAAAAAAAAAACAGATTATAAAAGTAAATCTTAATTTAGAAAAAATGGATAAACAATATTTTTAAAAACTGAGAGGTAATAACACGGTTATCATAAGCGCGAAAATTTAAAACAATTAAAACTCAGAAATTTTACTATTAAATATACATCAAAATATATCAATACAGTGTAAGAGAGAGAAGCGGTACACTGTAACTGTTTTCATAGTGAGTCCAATTAATGTGCTCTTAACACAGAGTTCTTCTGAATGACAGCATTTGCTAGAATTGTTCCCGGTGAAATTTATATTTTTCCAGTGAATTTTGGGGTAATTAATGTCTCTTAATACTATTATTTTGAAGCCGGAATGCATTGAATCTATTATATGTTGAGATTGTTTGATGAGAAACCATGTATATGGTTTCTCTGGTATATAATGATTACTAACCAGAAGTGGTTAGCATCCAGGTAGTCGTATCTTCTGTTGTTGATTTAAGAATTTAAAAAAGGAAAAAAGAATAAGTAAGTCACATTTTTAACAGAACGTAAGCCATATCTTTTTAATTTTATAAAAACATGTATAAAAGAACATTGTTGCCACACAATATGAAATTTTGCTGAGTCAACACTCCTCCTCAAAATTTTAATTATAACATATCAAATTCAAAAAGTAATTTTGATTTTGATTCTTCTACCTTTAGATGTAGATGGCATAGGTTTTTTACCATATTAAGTTTTGTATGTACCTTACTCATATCTTTTCCTTGCTTTTACTGCATTTTGTAAGTCAAGTATGTACTTATCACCTTTTCCAAAGCCCCTTCTTGTCTGTTTCTTGTGACATTAACCTATCTCTTAAGTCATCATAGGGTACTTCCATAGCTAATTTGTCCCCTATCATGTTATCTTTCTCTCTGAATTCGCATAAATCTGCAGCATTTTTCAATTTAGTTATGAAAGATGAAAAATTAAATAAACAAAAAATAAAATTATTTTTTTGGTTCAAAATACTTGTTAAATTCCTCCGCAATCAAATTGTAAGTTTTATTATTATGAGTAAACATAGTATAAATTAAGAGAGCCTCATCTCCCATTATTCAATTGAACAGCATTTTAGTATCATTTTTACTATCATCTCTCTTGCAAGCTTTAACATACATTTTAAAATTTAAAAACCAACTTCGCCATTAATTTGCCATATTTGTGGCATTAAATTTAAAGACGCCTGCGGCCTCATATCAGATGACATTGTCACTGTTTTTTTAACACTTATTCCAAAAACACAAATCTCTTCATACACCTGACACCATGTTGTTTTATGGGTTTTCACAATAATTCATAACACAATTGTCACGAATACCGCACAAGCAGTGGAGAATAATCTGAGGGTTGTAACTACTTATACTAATTGTATACTTATCTTCTTTTCTCCAAAGGTACGGGTGATCAATATGTATATCTCCAACCAGGATTCCGAAGAATGTAATATTAAAAAAGAATACCTGAAATCCTTAATAAAGACTAATACTATTGTTTAAAATCTAATTTGTAGGGACTATTATTGGGATGTCTCAACTTAGGGTTTGATCTACCATCACGGTAATTTACCATTAATTAAAAAAAAACTAATTGTTCTGGAATCAATGAAATACTTTGGCAAAAATATCGTTTATACACAACTCGATCAAATCCCATGTATTGAAAAATCTCAACTTGAATAATTGACACTGACAATAGATTAAATTTTAAATACAACTTTCTATTTTTGTTTTATAACTATAAATGTCTTAATCTTTTTACACCAGATTGCTTTATAATTTACAGAATCTTCCTTACTTAAAGTATATATATATATATATATGTTTAATAGAAAATATTTTTTTATAAGAAAAATAAATAGAAATTGAATTAAATAAGTTTATTAAATTTGTTAACATCAGTTAATTTTCATCTATGCTCTAAATTTGCTTATCAACAAATCTTACCTACTATAAGATTAGTGATGACAAAAATATTTCTTTATACTTCCGTATTTATTTCTCTTATTTAAGCATATAATTCCTATATCTAATAGTATCTAATTTATTTCATGCATTAATCTTTTAACGTACAATTATATACTTTATTACAATAATTTTCAATAAATAGGCAAAATAAATAAATACATTTAATTTTTTATAAACACATTTTTAATATTAAAAAGAAACACTAAACATGGAAATAATCAAACATTAATAAAATATTGGAAAGTAAAAATTCACAAAAGAGAATGAAAAAAAAAACACGAAACGCAGAACTCAAGAATGTTACTTAAAAATATATTTGGTATGTTTTTTTTACAATAAAATTTAATTTTCAAAACCACTGCTGTTGTCATCAGAATTAATATCTGTATTGTTTGCATTATTATTATGTGCCGTGTCAATAATTTTATTGAAAAATGGTACATTATTTGTTTGTACAAACTGCAGTAAGTTTTTAAGGTCTTTCTTTTTAGCGTCATTCATTTCTGGTGGTGTATAGAGGTGTAGAGGTGTAAGTATAGAGGTTGCAAAATTATTTCAGTAGGAAGGAAGTAAGTTTTGACTAGTAAACTCGATTCCCATTTTCCGTTGTATGAATGCCTTAATTTCACATATTTTACACACTGAGAGAATTCTATAATTCGAACAGACTTAATTTTTATTGCTGGTTTAGGAGACTTTAAAAATAAATCTTTTAAAGAACTTCTTATATCGAAGAAGTCATGAAAGTCCAACTGGACAACTTGAAATGGCGAAGGTTCTTTTCTTGCATCTTTAATTAATATAATCCAACCACTACGAACTTCTGCCGCATCAATTTTTCTATTTTTATTTCTATTAAAGAAAAGTCTTGATCATTCGGCAGGTAACTATGACCTCTCATAGGAAATAAATAGGTGATCTTTTTAAAAATTTTAAACGAGTGAACTAAAGTGTACAAAAACTGTACCATCACATGGTTCTTGTTCTGGCCACTGCACCCATTGCTAATTAAAATTAAATAGTCACAGGGAGACTCATTTTTTAGGTAATTAAACAACATGGATGATACCTCATTTGCACCTTTTTTTCCTTGGCCCTTGTGGTATGTGAATATGGTAACTTTGTCGTTACCTAAGTTGTGGACTCCAAATACATTGAGCCACAACTGGCGAGAGTAAAAACAGCATTTGTTTTTAAATGAGGCATTAATGATGCACCATGGGAAGTAGTAGCTATATTTTGTGGTCCTAGCAAACCTTTAAACTTGATTGAACTTAGGAGCTTATCTATGTGACTTTATTGATAAAGTTAGTAATTTACATACCTCGTGGATTGTGTTTAATGAGTTCCAAGTTTCCTTTAAAATATCAGATATATAGATGCTTATGAATTCACCTGCTTTCAGTTTTGTGAAGCAGTGCAAGTTATACTTAAGGCTTTTCAAGAACTTTATTCGCCAAAAAATACAAAAATTAATAATAATAGAATTTTAGAACGCACACACACACACTTATATATATATATATATATAATATATATATATATATATATATATATATATATAATATATATATATATATATATATATAATATATTATATAATATATATAATATATATATATATATATATATATATATATATATATATATATATATATATACACAGGGATTAATATTTTTAAATGAAACTTAAATTTATAATTTAGTATAAAACTCTAATAATATTTCTGATAGGCTCCCGACAATAGGGGCACCCTCTGAAAAATATATCTACCCATTTATCACCTAAACACAATTTTCACAAAAATGAAAATGCCCACAGGGGATGGCTATGTGTGTCGCAGGTTGAAGGCGACACACATAGCATTCCCCTACCATTCCTCCGACGATTCTTTCTTCTTGTTCATTAACAGCTTCAGCTTGGTCGGCATTGATATTATTTTCAAGCTGTTCTGGAGCTGCTTCCTTATGTTCATCAATGACCACTTGAAGAAAAACATCAGGATCGTCGGGGTCTGACTCAGCCTCTATGTCGTAGTGTCCTTTTCGATTTACTTCTTCTTCCAAGAAATTTCTTTCAATTCCTTTTACAATAATGCTAGTTTCTCTAAAAAAACATCTAGACTGACCTTTGACTGGGGTTCACATACCAGGTTATGCCATCAGTTTGAAAAAATCACTGTTTAAATAACCACCTAAACCACCCCCACTTGAAATGTAACAGTTGCCACCGACCATATTTGATTCGACATGATTATAGGCTTTTTACTGACTGTACATCTTAGCTAATGTAGCGCAAACGTCCAGTCGCGTTAAAACCATTTTTTAGGTGAAATGTAAGGTTGTGTTGTCGACTAGTCGCGCTCAACGAATCCGTCCCAAAAAGTAACCTCTGAACAAGCTTTTTCTCAAGCTTAATTATCAGGGTATAATTAAGTGTATTTATCAATCCTTTCTACAAGCTTTAATTGTCAAGCCACTTAAAAGCTTGGTAAGACAAGCCTTTATAAAGCTTGACCCATCAAGCATAATGAAAGCTTGAAAAGACAAGCGTTAATAAAGTTTAAACTAACAAGCATTATAAAAGCTTGACATAATAAGTTTCCTAAAAGCTTAAGCGAAACAGCTTTTTAAAAGGTTGCCATATTAACCTGCTCATAAGCTTGTTATACAAGCATTTTAAGAGGTATCCTCTGTGATCCCGCTTGGGATAAAAAAAGTGTGGGTAAAAATCATTTAAAACGGCAATATCTCTGGTTCTAAGCAAAATATCAAAATTCTAAGACGGTACTTTACTTCTAAATTTTATTCTGCACATTTTAAGACAGTTTAAACCTTCTGGGGTAGAAAATAGAGGCGCAATTTAATAAGTACACTTTTAATAGTACTTCTCAAATTGCGGCTTTCTTTTTTTGCTCCAGAAGGTTGAAACAGGTCTTAAAATATGCAAATAAAAAATAGTAATGAAGTACAGTCTTAAAAATTTGATATTTTTCCTTAGAACCGGATGTATTGCCGTTATAGTGATTTTCCCCCAACTTTTTCTTTATCTCTACTAACCACCTTAAAAGTTAACTATCTATAAAAATAAAAGAAACTAGTCATAACTAGAAACATCATAGGGATAATAAAAAAACAAAATAAGATTAGGAATGGTTTATTTTATTTTAACAAGACAGTAACTATAACTAAACAATTTTAATATGGTGGTCTCTTGGGTAGGCTTGTTCCTACAACAAAGAAATAAACAATATGTGCAATCCTATTGTAGCAAAATATATATATATATATAATATATATATATATATATATATATATATATAATATATATATACTATATATATATTATATATATTATATAGAATAGAATAGAATAGAATAACCATTTATTGCTTTTTTTTTAGAGATTAATACAATACATAATAATGTAACACAATTATAACATGCAAATCAGTCATGGACTGTGGTTCCCAGTAGGGCTTTAAGAATTGCATGCACATATTTAACTTATTTACTTTTTTTATGATTAATTAATTTAAATACATGCAATTCTCAATCAAACAATTATAAACTTTATTGTTATTTTATTTTACTAAATATTACTAATATACTACTATATTCATTTATTTTCTTTTAGTTTGATCTATTTAATTTATTAATTTATTTTAATTGCCAAATTTCTACTTTTTGTTTTCTTTAATTATTTATTTATTTTTAATTTATTAGTTTGTTATTTGTTTTAAAATTTTTCATGCAAAAATTAATTATAAAGAACTATTTAGGTAACCAGACATTATTATACACAAGACCCATCCTTTTCCATTCACATCTATCTTGAGCTACACGTTTCCACGTAACTCCACCACATACTAATCTCATCTCCTGTTCCCATCTCCTTTGTGGCCTTCCTCTATTTCTTACTCTTTCTCTGGGAACCAATCTAATTTTCCTTGACCATCTACCATCTTTTACTCTAATTAGATGTCCAACCCATTTCCATTTTCTAGCCATCACTACTTGCCTATATCTCTAACCAGTCATACTTGTAATCCACTCATTCCTCTTCCTATCCTTTCTCGACACACCTAGCATACTCCTCTCCATAGCCTTCATTGTAACGCGCAACATGCTTAATATTTTCTGGGACATGACCCAAGTCTCACAACCATAGGTAAGAGTAGGTAGGACAGTACTTTTCCATAATTTACATTTTTCGTAATTCTATTTCGACTTATAAATCTTATATTTGTAAAAAGGAACGCCAACCAATAGCTATTCTCCTCCTTACTTCTCTTCAGTATTGTCACTCTTTGCTAGTAGTCTGCCTAAAATTATAAACTCTTTACTTCTTCTACTTCTGTATTGTTTATTTTTATTTTATTATTTGACTCGCAATTTAATTTCATAAGCTTGGTTTTGTTTACGTTGATTTCTAGTCCTACTTTTTTCCTTCTCTATCCAGCTCTTCTATCATTTCTTGCACTTCTCCTACTGAATTTCCTACTAAACATACATCATCCGCAAACATAATAACCTTTAACCTTTCTCCATTGATGTTAATACCTTTTCTTGACCAATCTAATACTCTAAATACCAACTCTAATAGCCTAAACAGGAGGCAGAAGGAACGTCGCCTTGCCTCAGCCCTCTACCTATATCAACTTCTCTTACTTCTTTCCCTATCCTTATTTTAATAATAGCTCCACTATATATGTACCTAACTAATTTCAGATATTTTCTTTCACTCCATTTGTAATAAGCATATTTATTATACTGCTGATAAAAACACTGTCAAAGGCTTTTTTATAATCTACAAACAGTAGTACTACAGGCAGTGAGTACTTTGATTTTTCCAATAACTGCTGTAAAACAAGTATTCCATCATTAGTGCTAAAGTTTCTCCTAAAACCTACCTGTTCCACACTCACTTCTATTTTTTTCATTATTCTATTATTAATCACAGTCATGAAAACTTTATAGATAACACTTAACAAGTTAATAGGCCTATAGTTATTTATATTTTTTGCATCTCCTTTTTTATGTAGCAGAATCATTTATAGAGTCTAACCATGCTCTGGGTACCTTACCTTCCTTAATACATAAATTAAATAATTGACATAATTTATTAATTAAACTCTTACCTCCATATTTTAATTGTTCATTAACTATATTGTCTGGTCCTGCTGCTTTATTGTTCTTTAAATTTTTCACTACGCTTTCTACTTCATCTTCCATTATCTTCCATTCATCATCTTCATTTATTTCAGTATTAATATTCTTCTTAACATTATTTGTGTCTAAATTTATCTTGCTTTCTTTTTTATAACAGATTTTTATAAATGATGTAATTATTTCAATTATTTCTTTTCTCCATACACAACTTCATTATTTTCATTTCTTATAGCTGTCCATTTTTTCACACCAATATTCTCTTTACATTTTTTCAGTGAGGTTCCTTCATCGATAGCTTTTTCTAACTTATTAATCAGTTTCTTTCCGACCATTCTTGTAATTTTAGTCTTATTAATTTTGATGTAATATTAAATTCTACTTTTCCTTACCTTCTCTCTTAAACGTCTTCTTCTGGCAAGTAATTTCTTGATTTTCACAGGCATCCTATTTTCTTCCTTCTTTTCTTTCAAATCTTTGTTTAAAATTGGTAGTAGCTGTAGTTAAAACTTCAGTTATAGATTGACATAAATCTTCTATATATCTTTTATTTTCAATGTACTTATTTTTCTTCTATTTCTATCTCATAATCTTTCTTTTTTATTTCTTCCCAATCTGTTTTTTCATAAAGTATTTGTATTTCTTTTTTTCTTTTCCTACCTTCCACTCTGTATTTAAATTTTAATGGTCTATGATCACTTCCACAAGTAATATGTTTACATGTTTCAATATCGGATACATTATTCTTTTTGTTGGTTAAACATAATCAATTTCATTTTTACTGACCCATCAGGGCTAACCCAGGTCCATTTTTTTTAAATTCTTTTGAAAATGTGTTTACTACAAAAAGAGCGTTGCTTTCCGCAAATTGAATCATACGATCACCTCTAGTATTTCTTGAACCTAATCCAAATTGGCCGACAAATGGTGGTACTTTTCCTTGTCCTATTTTTGAGTTGAAGTCTCCCATAACAATGGTATTACGACAGCTGTCCTCTTCTAAAGCTTAAGTACACATTACTGTCCTCTTAGTAATGAAGTACAGTCTTAAAAATTTGATATTTTTCCTTAGAACCGGATGTATTGCCGTTATAGTGATTTTCCCCCAACTTTTTCTTTATCTCCACTAACCACCTTAAAAGTTAACTATCTATAAAAATAAAAGACACTAGTCATAAACTAGAAAACATCATATGGGATAATAAAAAACAAACAAAATAAGATTAGGAATTGGTTTATTTTTATTTTAACAAGACAGTAACTATAACTAACAATTTTTATATGGTGGTCTCTTGGGTAGGCTTGTTTCCTACAACAAAGAAATAAACAATATGTGCAATCCTATTGTAGCAATATATAATAAATATATATAAATATATATATATATTATATATATATATATATATATATATATATATATATATATATATATATATATATATATATATATATATATATATCACAAGCAATAGGCTTTGTGTCCTCCATGAGGATGATTTTTGTTCGTTCCGATCTGAAAAAAGCGTTTGAGAGTCATCATGTGCCATAGGATGTGGTAGAAACTCTTACATACATAATATATAAACTTTGGAGATATGTATATTTTGAGATTCAGGAGGTCAATGTCTTTCCCCCTGACCCCCCCCCCTCCATGCAACCTACCTCATTAGCGTCATTTAAATAATCAAATAAAAAACAAAAATAAATCACCCGAAGTCATGGATAGAATAATAAGCTGATCAAACAAAAAAATTGTATTCTTTGCAAACGATTGGATAAGTGTTAATATAGTGTTATTACTTAATATATTACAATTTTAATTACCTAAAAGAGTTTTCCATATTTCCGTCGTCCTAAATGGTTTTTTAAACTGATTTTTTCCAACATTCTACCACTAAAGAGAAGTTGCTGGCCATTTCATCAGTAAATGTTCGACTCAAGTTGTTCGATAAAAATGGTTGAAGCATTCTGCCACCATAATTAGTGTATAACTTTGCCTGAAAATAAAAGAGGTGGCATATATAACTCACTCAATGAAGCAATAATATGGGGTACTTTGAAACAGACATACCACTCAGTGGTATGGCTTTCATATGATGGAAATCACTCAGTTTATACAGAGGTAATTAGTAGTAATTGGGGATTGGTCTTGGTTACCAACTACCAGTGGTAACGGTACAGGTTACTGATGGTTATTATGACATCTAAAAGTTCAAACTTACCTAAAATCTAAATAGTTAAATCTAAAATAAGAGAAAATACTTAATAAAATGTATACATTTTTAAAAATAAAAACATTAATAGCAAAGGCTATTTACAGAGGCAGAGTAGCCCTTTTAGGCTTGCTTTCTTTTATAACATTGTTGAATCGGTCAAACTCTTCAATGATATGTAGGGTAGTTTTTCCAAAAATTCGTTGTCCGAATTATTTACACAGGGATACTTTAAGGATGATGAAATTGAGTCCACTTTCTTCTCCAAAGATTCAGTTACTTTAAAGAGGTCCCCTAAAATTAGATTCATCCTCATGAGTTCTAGTTTGATTGTGTTGTTATCATCTGTAATGCAAAATATGAAATTACACAGATTTTAATTGTATAAAATATGAAATTACACAGATTTTAATTTTTAAACAACTCATCTTTTAAACAAAATATCATTGCAATTTCAAAGACCTAGAAACATATGAATAGAATGACATAGACGTATAAATAGAGCTCAAAAAAGGCCATTTGTTGGAGCCAAAAATAGTTAAATAGTTAAGTTATAAATAGAATTAAAGTATTATAATTTATATGTATAAAACCTACAGCTTTAGTTGCAGCAATTTTTTTGGTTCTTGCAATTTTTTCACCTAAAGAAGCTCAATGTTTTTTAAAATGTAATTTACTACTATTGCGCTAATCATTGACAGCGGCAATAAATGAAACTAATGGTTTGATTAATAAGTTTATTTTAAACTTGAATTAAATATACTTATCACAGCGAAAATTAACTTGCTTATCAATACTTGTTTAACACTTATTTTTAGCTATTAATTTTAAGCTTTTTTTCAAATTAGATTTAACTTTATTTCAAACTTGTTACACGCCCAGAATTTCAAACTTATTACCAACAACTCTAATATAAGTGTTTTTTAAGCTTTGCGTTTCAAACTTACCAAATCTAGCATAATTTAGAGTTAAAAAAAGTATATTGCAACAAACTTGATTATGAGCACCAAAGACGAGGCTTGTTGTAAGCGAACAAACATTGTGATTAACATCTGGGTAACGGTTTAGTAATTTTAATTTTTTAATTTAGTAAAAAAAAATCGAGTAGGGGGGCGCTGAATTCAATAAAACCGGTCTGGAGGCGATACGACTACTCAAAGCTAGGTGTTCCCGGGTTCGAATCTTGGTAGCGGTGCTAATTTTTTATCGTCTTTTTTTACAGTATTTAAGTTTATAACTTCACAATAATTCTTAATTCCTTCCAGCTTGCGGAGGACCGCAAGCTGGGCGAATTTTCTTTGAAATTCGAGCTTTCTTGCTTATTAATCCAATTTTTGCTTAATTTTTCGGTATATATTTAGTAACCTGAGCAGTAGCGTCACAACTTTTTATTTAATGTTTTCGATGTTTTAAAGTAGTATAAGCTGAGCTTTGAATCAGTGTAATTATACTGTGTCGTGTATAATGCGTGAGATAAATATGCGCATTTGTTTTGAAAAATTCGAAAAAATTAAATAGCAAGTTGTGACGCTATAGTGCTTAGGTTATTATTTATAATATATACCAATTTAGCAAAAAATGGATTGATAAGCAAGAAAGCGGGCATTTCAAATAAAATTCGCTTGGCTTGCGGACCTCCGCGCCAGATTTTTTTTTTATGTATAGTGGAAAATGATATCTTATTATGAATGAATCAAGTATTTTATTAATGAATGGTTGGCGCCCGATGAAGGTACTGCCCGACCAGTCCTATTAATACATTTCATGTATAAGTATTTTATTACTTTATATTTTTGTTGATGATATAATATTTTTAAAATATTAATATGTTTTAGTTAATATTAATATGATAAATTCTTTTAAAAATATGATTTGTTGTATTTTATTTTAAACAAAAAGTTGTTTATGTTAAAGGTAGCAACATTAAACGTGGAAGACCACCGGGTCGTTCACATTTATTATCCTTCATCGGACTTTTTTTCATAAAATATACCTACATATAAACCTGGCTGATGCCACTTAAATAACATAAACACTCGATAAAATATTTAACTTAAAAATTTAGTAGTGGTTAGGTTTCCTTTTAAATTTTTATTTATTTATTATAATTGTTGTATACTTTTTTATATAAAAAAATTGACAAGACTTTATATTATTTTTTTAAATAGTTCCAGTCGACACTCGGTTTCCTTTTCAACATGTTATTAATTTTTTAATGTTTAATACGGATAAAATATTATTATTATTTTTTAAATGAAACCAAGTTAATTTATTATTATCTCTTTATCTCTTCATTTTTAATACAATAAATTTTACATATATATGGTTTTATAATATTTTTTAAGATTTATAATATGAACAAGATACGAGATTTTATATAAATGCTCCTAAACATTTATACAATTAATTATTATTTATTAATTTTATAACATGAATAAACATATTAAATGAAAAGAATGCTTGACAGCCTTATAGAAGATTATATTTAAAGGAAGATACAAGTTATAATTTTATTGCCAGTTCACCGCTTTTATTGCTCTTAACTCAACGAGACAATTAACACAAACGTTTTAAAGTTCGTTCCTTAGAAGGATTTGCCAATAAACAATATATATTGTTTAATATATATTGCAGTGTTCAAACTCTAATAAATTTCGTTTTGTATTCATCGGATTTGCCGCGATGATCTATCTACCTTGATCCATTATCATCTTTTGATAAGGATTAATTCTACTATGTTGGCATAATTCTACTATGTTGGCATAATTCTACTATGTTCTGAATATGTTCTTCTGAAAAGCCCGGCTAGTCTATATATATAAGACATGTTCTCATTTGGAGACTGATTATTTAGGAACGCAGCAGCGTTCTGCCCCACCAAGTCAAAAAGAAAAGGTTAAGCCGCTAAGCCAATAAACAACGTCAAATAATTACAAGCTGCCAGTGTATATTATACTGGCAACAAAGTTGGGTTTTTGAGGGTCTTTTGAGTGAAACCCGCTAAAGGTATCTTGCTGACACTACCTCTAAACTTAAATCTTCATTTTTGATGCAGTCTGCTGACACGCCGCCTAGAAGAAGAAGCTGATGATTGTAAAACAATACTTCTAGAACATTAAATAATTTTTATGAGGACAAAACTAACATTCTGATTTATACTATGCGATGTTCTGTTTAGATGCTTTAATCTAGTAATTTTTAGATAATTAAATTATAATTTAATTAATTATAATAATAAATTAAAATAGATAATTTAATTGAGTAACAAGATATTGTTACTCGATAGGTATGCAGTGTTGCTTGTCATTGTATCAAAGTGTAGATCTGTTAAATATTATATTTGCTTTAACATTGATGTAGATCTTATGGCTTTGAACAAGTTTTAGACTGTAGAAACGTAAAAAGAGTCAATCAAAGGTATTTATTAAAATCAATTCGCTTTATTTTCCTGGAATTCGATGTGAAAATCTGTTCGTTCCTTACAAAGTTCTGTATAAAGATAAAAAATTATAGTAATTTGTCTGAAGATGAAAGATGATGTAAATTTGGTTTATGTGGTTTATTTTTACTTAACTTGCTGAAATGATCCGCCTAGATCCTAGGTCAATTTTATTTGCTTCATTTACATCGAATTTAGCGTTGAAGTTCAGAATGTTTAATCTGACTTACTGTATCTATTGTATTCGCTAGATGGGCCTAGATCAGTGGTTTTTAAACTTTTTTGTCAGCGACCTCTGTCTGGACTTAAACATTTTTGGCAACCTCCTTAAATTTTAACTAAGGAAAAACTTGTTATGGATTGAAAACAAGCATTAAACAATGCGGTTTAAGTGTATAGTCAATAACAATAATTATTGATATTAAATTTAAAAATGAAATAAAAAAAATCAAAGATATGACTAAAATCTTCATTTTTAGACGCCGTATTTTTTTCAATAATTCCTTTAAATGAAAGCAGTTTATGAAGCATCCATAATTAAGCAGATAAAGAACAAAACATAAAAATAAAAACATTTATTTCCACCATGGAAGTACGATATAGTACGATATAATGAAAAGCAAAAATTTGACCCTTAATGTGAAGGGTGTAGTTTGACATAGTAATTTTAATCTAGGCCCAAGTGCTGGCCTCATTGCGACTTCCATGTTTTCTATTCATGTCTTCTGCTTGGTTTTTAAATTTTTCTCAACGGAAAATACTGATTCACATGAATACGATTTGTTGCAAATGGCAGAAGTATCGACTGCGGAACGACGGTAAAGATGGTGCGAAATTCTATTTTTCAATTGGTATCGCAGCTTGATTCGGGAAATTCTTTTGAAGATTTATTAGTAGATGATTAGTGGAATCCATTTTTGTGCTAAAATGCTTTTGAATTTCAAATCCTTTTAGAACGATATATTTTCTTACTACTCCTAAAGGTTCCTCGTTGAAACTATTTTCCAAAAAAAATAATTTGTGGTTGAAAACATCTTAATTATTATTTTCTACATTTGACTTCAAAATACATAAATAATAGTTATTTATGCCATAAGGCTGAGAATTGTGTCTTTATGTCACGGCAATTAGATTTACCGACGAGCTAAGCGAGTCGGGAAAAATTACCAAGACATAAAGACATTCTCAGTCGGATGGCATACACTATTTTTTTGAGGTAGTACTCTAGGTAGTAAAACCTCATGAAGGTTTTACACAGATTGTTTTTTTGAACACGCTACATTACAGTAATGGCGGCAATATATGAATTACTTTTACGTCCTAGGAGTTTTTTTACATTCATTATTGTCTTCGGAGGTGAAAAGTACTAAATAACCTTCTATAACAATAATGATTGGCTGCTCATCCTAAAAACGGTCCAATAAAGTGCTCAATTACGTACTACCTCAAAAAAATAATTTTTATTTCAAATGCATTTATTTTATCTAATAATGTCAGTATATTTGTATTTTCTCCTTGTAGGGACATATTCAATTACTTTAGTTTTTCAAATAGATCTGTCAAGTAACACAGTTTAGATTTCCATATTTCGTTAAGCAAAAGAATATACAAGTTTGTTTTTCTGATAAAAAGATCAAATCTTCGTCTTTTAACTTGATCAAACATTTCAGGGCTCTCCCTTTTGAGAGCCACCTAACTTCAGTATGCAATAAAAGGTGAACATGATAAAAATTCATACCTTCGCATAAATTTGCTAACAGTGCTTTTCTTGTAAAACATCAAGCCAACTCATATGATGAGAAACAGCTTACTCCACAGTTTGTTAGTTTGTCACCCTTCGACCTGTGAAGTTTTCTTAGCCTAGCAAGACTAACCAGATCTGTTGGTAGCTAAGTTATTGAGATATTTAGAATACCGGCGATTTGCTTGAGGGTTACGCCATTAATTATTGTCGCGAGACTATCTAAATTTATAGATGTCCTGGTAATCACGCAAAGAAAGTTGATTGCGTTAGGTTTCTATGTAGACTAGAACAATATATTCTGTTCTAGGACGTTGGAGCGCGAGGATTCTACCTTTAGTAGACTGCATAGTACAGTATACTGCACCCACTACCCCTGCAGACTACGTACATAGAGTTGGCAGGACTGGAAGAATTGGAAATAAGGGCTCCTCAATAATTTGTCTCGCCCCTGCTGAAACTTCTTACGTAGATTTGTTATCATCCAAAAGAATCAAGTAAGGACCGACAAATATTTCTATTTCTATACTCACTATATCTTTTTATACTTCTTACAATATTTGTATTCACACAGTTTTAAAATAATATTTATATTTTGATTTAGTCCTAATTTTGATTGCTGCATAATCAACTTCTATTAGTTAAAAATGTTTTTGTTTATAAAAAGTTATTTTGTGTTCATAAAAATGGCCTGGGATGCTTCCTGATATAAAAGTAGTTCGCCAATGAGTTTTGTACTGAAAAACATAGCTTTTACAAGATTCTTTTATTATTTTCTTTTTACAACCTACTTTCTCAATGATTTACGCTTTGAATATTTTTATCTTTTTTAGGGTCAATGAATATGATTTAGGAACCGTGTTAGACAGTATATTTCTCATAGAACTAGAACCAGATAAGAAGGTATGTTCATGTTTTCATAGAAACCTCTTAAATTTAAATATTTTGTTATCCCTCTTTCAATGTAACACTCAATATGTTCTGGTTTGTATAGAAAAATAAATTAAAAGAATCAAATTTTATGATCTAGGATGTTCTATACTGCTGCAGAACTAACAAGAGTCTATTAGCCACGTAGTAGGATTTATAGCTTGCTATGAGTCTAAGTATATTTTTTTCGTATTTTCAGTTAAGAAAAATCTTATGTTAATTAAGAAGCACTTTAGGATTTTAAAACGTTTTACAAATAAATTAGATTTACATGGGAAATATTTACTTTCTTGCATTTATTGGTTTAACTGTTTCCAGCTCCGAGATTTAGAAGACGCCGCTAGTTGGTTACAACTTAAGTTTGAGCAGGCTGTTCTCGAAGATAAAGAACTTCATGATATGGCATCAGTTGGTAAGGAAAAATCTTTGAAACTTAAGAAAAAACGAAAATTAAGATGTTTTATCTATAAACTCATTTCGTCATACTTGCTCCTAGTGTAAACTAACAGAGTGTTATTTATTTTTTATACTTGCAGTAGGTTTTTGTGTTAGTACTTTGACACTTTTAATTTCTTCTAGGTTACAAATCCTTTGTAAGATTCTACGCAACTTATCCAAAGGATTATCGTGAGATTTTTAACTTTAAAAATTTACATCTTGGCCACTTCGCTAAGAGTTTTGCTCTGAGAGATTCTCCGTCCACTGTTACTGGAAGAGGCAAACCTCCGTTTAAAAAATTTAAAAGGTTAGATTTTCTTTTGAAATATGATTTTTTAGTGATATGTTTATGTTTTTATGTTGAAATGATGTTTTTTAAACATAAATCAAATTAACTATACCATAGTGTATAATAATAATACAGTACCGTTTTTAACATGTTGAACTAATTCATACATGATTATTAATATTCTATCATTATCTATTACTTTTGGGTTAATATTTCATTTTGTATCTGATATATCTGGGTGGCCAAAATTCCGACCACATCCTCTATTTTTCCCATCCAAATGCGTCACGTACAAGCATTTTCCTGTTCTTCCATCTTCTTTTAAATTCCATGTACCATGGTCCTAACCATTTTCTTTTGTACTCTTAAACTTGCTCCTAGGCTTTTTTTCAAAAAAGTCGTTTTTAAGGATTGTATTCAATTGAGTAAAAAGAGGTAATTCAGCGGGCGTGCGTCTTTATAATGGGTAGTAATAGAATATTTTTTACCCCGAAGCGTCTACGAGTATGAAGGATCTGTGAAATCTAAGAAAGTGGACATCAGTTTCAATGTTTCCTCTATTTCTTTTATTCTTTTTTTCGTTAATTAATATATTTATGATTTTTTGGATGAAGTTCTGTTAAAGATTAGTCATGGACATTCTTCTTTCTATCCTCATATTTACGTGGTTAGGTATAAAAAAGCTCTTATTCAATTATCAGTCTTCTTTTAATCTCAAACCAGTTGTTTTTTTGTTATATCTAAACTTACACTGCTTGAAAAGAGCAATAAAATATTCTAAATAGAAAACGAGAAAAAATTAACTTAATAAACTGTTTAATTTTTAGCAAAGACAAAAGCCAAGATCAATCCAAGAGGAAACCATTTACGTCTGAGTTTAAGAAACCACACAGCCAGACTATAAGTGAATATGATTCAGGTATTAAATTTAAAACTAAAAAAAAATGATAATTTTTTAATTTTTATTAAATAAAATGTACCTATTGTAAAATTTCTTGTAAATATATATATATTTTTTTATTTTGCGTTTTATTTTTTATGTAAAATTTCACTGCCTTTTATAGTTTAGTTCGCAATAGTATGAAATAATAAGTTGAAACTGTAGGAATACTTCTCAAGACTCACCTAGGGGGTTGACACAAAGTCAACTTTGTTGACTCCATGACTAACTTTGTTGACTCCATGACTAACTTTGTTGACTCCATGACTAACTCTGTTGACTCCATGACTATGTTTGTTGACTTTGTTGTTAACAATAAAATAACAAGTGGCTTCTATTATCGACTCGAATGTTAAAAACGTCGATTAAATATTAAACTGTTAAAACCGTATTATATGACACCTCGAAATTCTCCATAGCAATTATTGACAACTGCAAGGGTCCCCCTGCATTTGCCCCCAGGGCTGGACTTGTGTCCACAAATCCAGCCCTGGGGCAAATGTATTTTATTCTCGCCACTCTGTTTTTAGAGAAACAAAGTATGCAGAACCGGCCGTGGGAAGTCCTGGCCGACGCGGCGCTTAGAATATAATCTACATATGTGAATTAGAAGAATAATATCCTCCTACTAGATCGTGGATATGACCTTTGTTGGTAACGGGAGGTAAACTTACAGTTTACCTAGCCAGACGCATCTGATGACGATAGTGTATACCTTATAGATAGCCGTTTTGAAACACCATGAATGGGTGACCTCAGCAGTAGTAGTGACTTGTCAAGATTGCGAATCGCGCTCAGTTTTAGTCCAGTGATTTCCTGTACTCGATGAAGGGAGATACTAGTGTGGTTCCACTGATTTATTAGTTTTGGAGGGGTTTTAGTAGTTACCAAACTTAATTTTTAGTTACTTAACCTTTGGTGCATCAACTACTTATTATATCCAATATTTTGTATCAGGAACCTAAATATATTATACTTAACATAGAAATAATTGATACACAAACAATATGAATAGTTCTTAATCGTAAGGCCTGATAGCTTGTTGCATTAGGAATTATTTTAGTCTATCCTTCTTTTCTTTTAAGAACTTCTATTTTTTATTCCTTAAAGGAATAATTAATAATTTGTTGCTTCATAAATAAAATAGTTGCCGAGCGAAGCTCGGGTTTCACTGCTAGTATTTTAATAAAACGCATAACACATTTATAAATATATATATTTATATTGTATAAATAATTGTATATTTTTAAAAATAAAGGTTTAAAAAAAATAAATAAATAAAACGATTTAACAACTCCTACATCTTTCATATATTCATCATACCCAACTAAGCGTGTTTGTAAATTAATCACATACTGTTAAGTTTTCAGCGTCTTTAAATCTCTTAGTTATGGATAGATATGAGTTCCTGTGAATTAGATTTTAATATTTTAACTATTTGTCCTATTTTTGTTACTGACAATTTGATGACTAAATTAATAAGGTATAAGATCACATCAAGCAAAACTGGTGTAAATACAGCTAGGAATTGGGTTTATCATTGCTTGTCTTCTAGAATCTTGTCTAGGATGTAATTCTTTCATTTGGAACAATATATTCTATTCTTTCTTATAGTTAATTTTTTACAAAGGTGTATTAATATAAAAATAGCATTCTTTAATCAAACAGTTATCTATTGCTTTGATCAAGGAACAAAAACCTACTAAATTGAAGTTGAACTGTATCATATTAACGAAAAATACGTGAAGGTTGTTCAAATATTCTTCCACATTTCTTAGAGGCCATTGTCTACCCATCTTTTCGGAAGGGACAAGTTTGTAAACGTGATGACAGTTTATCTAAAGGAAACTTGGTAATCCCCCTGTTCACATATATATTGTTAACGCAGTTATTAAAAGAGAAAATGGCTATTAAATTATAATATGAAATAGTGTAAAACGCGAGGCGCCATTTTAACAATACGTAAAAATGGAGTTGTTCTGTGTAAGACAATAACAATTGGCAGGTGAAATATTGAAGCACGTAGCTAACAGCATAAACCTCATTTCTCATCTATCATTCTAGTTATTTTATCTACTAGGTCTACAATGTGTTTTGGGATAAGGATGTATAATTGGGAACGGACCAACTACATTGTTTGATAACAAGGAGTTCTTTTAACACTTGTTTTTTAACACTTGTCTTTACTGTTGCTTTTTTCAATTCGATATTTAATGTTTACCAACTAATTTTCTAGCAGTATTACACGATTTTTTTATTGACTAAATAGCTTGTACACGATTACTCTAATTTTTCATTTGCTATTTATGTTCGTGATACTCAGCTTAAATTGTTACTTGGTTTTATTGCATTTTTATTATTTTAATAAAAATTTTAATTTAAATGATGCAACATTATTTTGAATTGGGACGCTTGTCTATTTTATCACATATCTTTGTTCTAGAGCATACGTAGGTCTATTTTATCATCTTTATTTAAAACAAAAAGTTAAACGCTCAGGGGTGCGCTATTGCTTTTGTTACTTGTTAATAAGTTTTTGTTGATAATATTTAAATGCTAATCTAATAAATATATTTACAAATAATATATCTAATATTTAAATTTACATGTATGTAATATACACCTAAATACTTTATAAATTAGAAAAATAAAATTGGGTATATATTCACATTTTGTGGCGATTTCATGGGTAGCAATACGGTTAGTATGATAAATTGAAGATTTCACACCTCCTAGCACCTGATGTTTGGTTTAGTGATAATGGTTCTGAATCTATAAAAAGTTGGGTCGTGATGATATTAAAATAACATTAGATCGTTTTAAAATATATTGTAGAGATGAGACTTTTTATGGTAACTTTTAGTCGGGAATTTTCCTTAACTACCTGATAGTTATAGAAAAAGAGCTTTATAAGCTTGTACAATGTGTAAAAAGTATAAAACTGTTTAAATCCGGTGGTGGATAAACCATGTCTGATTATTAGTAGCCGATAACTAGCCTATTTGAAAACAGGACTCTGTTTGAAAGACGATTTTCCTCGGCTTATTACCGATTAGACCGCTTCCAGACTCCAACAAAAGAGTCCTAAGGAAAAAGTGTTTTTGGTTTTTTTTAATCTTCTTTTTTATTATTAGTGGACAGTGTTAAAATAAGATTAGGGAGGTCTAAGGGTTTTTGTATCAGAAGGAGTAATCTCGAGGGCCAAAGTGTCTTTTATTTCTCAGCCTTTAAGTTCAATAAAAATTATGACACTTGATGAAGTAACTGAAGGTCATATAATAAGGAGTGGAACGTAGTTGTTTCATAACTCGTACTCTCGTTTTTATTAAACTTTATTCTTCAAGTTATTAAATTATAATCTCTAAAACTTTTTTGGTCAGTAGTTTTTCCGTCTAGAACGTAAGATTCTTAGGCACTGTCTGAACTTAGAGAAGATAAGGGAGCAAAATGTTCCAATATATGTATATTATAGTATCTCGTAGAGATGTAGAAGATTCTAAATCTCAATGACACTGAATATAATGTCATCAAATATACAGAATATAAATATAAGGAATACTTTATAATAAATAAGTATATAAAGGATACAAAATATATGAAGTCAATAAGAGCTCCTATCTTCACATGGCTCTCCATTGCTTTTTGATAAACTTGATGTTGATGTTTAAACACGACCATTAGCTTCACATTTCAGCTATTCCTCTATCAAAATACGTCGACGATTTCGTAATATATGAACTAATATCACCCAAAATATGTCTATTCATCTTTCAATAAAACCAATAATATGACTTACAGTGGAAAAATGATACTAAATTTCTCACAATACTTTAGCCAAAAATTCTCTCCTGGAATGCTTATAAATTTAAGTTAATTTATAATTTAATGCTTTCTTAAGTAAAATTTTGTTTTTATGAGACCTCATTCTATTGCCACTCCTCTAGTCTAAATAAATAACTGCTTAGTCAATTTTTAAGGAAGCTACTGCATTGATAACATAATAGGCTAGGAGAGTAAACTAAACTGATACATTTTAATCTATCTTGATTAAATCCCGGATAAAAGGTACCCTTTCTACACATTTCTTGGGTTTTAGGATATATGTGTTTTTGCAAACTAACAAAGTATGTGGAAACTAACTGAAGTAAATATTATAGAAATAATGCTTATTAAACTTGCCGTGTACAAATCTAACGTTTGAATGGCAAATAATATAAACGATACAAGTCCTAACCTTTGTATACGGGAACCATCCGAAGTGGAATTGATTAGTATTAACGAAACAAATAGTTATTTAGCTAACCATAAACTAATGCTGTATGTATAAAAACAATAGCGTGACAATTAAAGGTCTGTTGAGGTTTCCGCTCCTAAATAGTATGCGGGAACCACCTGGAGTGAAGTTTATTTGTACCTAGACTTGACGTACTCATATTGCTCAATGCAAAATTATTTACATTAAGTTGTGACGTTGATTCTAGAAATCATACAGATAGTATTAGAATGAAATTGAATAGAGTTAATCTTTATAATTTTATTTGTACCAGTATTAATACATTTCTATTTTACCCCAAGTGCTGTATTTATAGAGTATTAAATCCTATCTCCTATAATAGAGGGAGGGCGGATTTTGATTAGAAAAATATGAATGAAAAAGATACGTGTAGCTCGGCCTTTACAGAGAGACGTGAGATTGGCTAATTTTATTATTTATTAATTAACATTTTGCAATGAGCAAGGGTCGAATTTCGGAAGTAGAGAAACTTAAAGTACATGCAACGATTTTTCAATTCTCAGGTTTAATTCTAAAAGGTGCTAGAATATCGTATTAGATTGGAGTTGGAGGAGAAGATCTTATGGACCTAATTGGAGTGACAAACGTTGTAGACATTTTAGGCAGAAATATTTTTACAACCCATCCTGATTTAATTTTTATTAGTTTTTTATTGAATGGCCACGATTCAGTACCTACAGACGTAAAAATTTAAAATAAGGTTGGTTTCTGTTTGTTTCTTATGTTGTTGTATTGTATTATGTATTACTTCTTGTGCAATTATTATTATGTTGTGTTATGTGTGTATTTTGATGTTTGTAAAGATAGATGTGTGTGCTCTTTTTCTTGTTAAAGGAAAAATGCCTAACGGTTCAACCGAATGAAATAAAACATAGTAAATTATCACTTGTTTTAAGAAAAAGAAGTTATCGGTGGAGTTTCAATAAAATTTAAGTCTACCAACCAGAAATTAGCATTTCATTCTTATTGTTCTCTGCATAGCTGATACCTAGTGTAGTCAAAATTTCGAAACGCTGAAAACATTAAAAACAAAACTTAGCTTGTTTAAATAAAATTCGCTGGACTTACCAAGTCTTCTTTTGCATCAGGGTTTTCCACAAAAGGTAATTATAGATTATTTGTAAAGACAAGAAAGGAACAAAAGAAGTGATGTGATGACGTAGCACTAATGTGATTAGGTTTAAGATGTGGTCTTTAAATAGACGCGGAGATGGCGTTAAAGATTTTGATATAGCTGTGTTGATACTTTGGGCTCCAGGGTGAGAAGATTAATCACAAGACAACTACCCTCTGTCAGAAAGAGCAACTTGCATTGTTTCTTTTGGATCCCTCCTTCCTTAGGGTGTAAGACTTCCTTTTGTACTTCTTCGGCGCCTCTCCTTAATTTTTGTCCAGGAACAAAGAAGGAAAAATAGCCGTGACCGATGATAATACTCTTAGGTTAAAGCACATCTTTTTAAAGCATTATTACTTAAAGACGAAGTTTTACGAGAGGTAACTGGTTAAGAGGCCTTGCAAAAGCGTTCCGCTCTTTTAATCTTAATTTTTTTTTCTTATTTTTTAAGACGAGGATATACCATAAAAATAAAATATAACTAAAAAATCGGTTTTATTCTACTTGAGATATTATTAAACTGATATTATATAGAATACTAGCAGTGATACCCGAGCTTTGCTCGGCAAATATTTTATTTGACAAACAACAAATTATTAATTATTTCTTTGAGGAATACAAAAAATAATAGTTATTTATGCACCAAGGGAGTAAAGAATGTCATTATTCCCCTGAGCATTATGTTGGTTCCTAAGGCGAAAGCCGAGGGAACCAAAGGATTTAGTTGTTTAACTCCTGAGGCGAAGCCGAGGGAGTTAGACGTCGACATTAAAAATAAAGTAAGAATGTCTTTTTTCATTTCTTTTTTCAAGATTTTTTAACTGAAAATTATCTACCTTTATATAAAAACTCGTCGTTTGGTGAATTATGCAAAAGTCTTCAACTTGGTTCTTAGTAAAAACATTCGCTTTCTTTGCAACATAACCTTCGTTTTTTTTTTTTAATAATGCTATTAGTGATGCATAGCTTTTGATATTAAAATTTTCTCTCACAAGCAAAGATGATTTGATCATTAAATGCAGTGACCGCAGACTTGACGCTTGTTTTGTTTTTCATTCATTATTAAAATAAACAAGCAATGCATTTTCACTTACTTGTTGTAAATTATGATCATGACACCAACTTTTAAAATTGTTACATGCTTTGTCATATAACTCGTTGGTAACAAGTTTTCTTTTACAAAGTTCGCTTCAAAGCAATGTCAGGAGGTGTATTGTTAAAAACTTCGTTCAATATCGCACACAATATTATTCTGACATAATTAAAATATTAGAGTAGAATATTAGAGCAGTTATAAGTAATATTTTTAATCTAATTATTAAAGTTTAAGACTGGTTAAAGTTAAAGCTAAGGTTTTAACTAAAAAAAACTTTTTAATGATATTTTGTCGAAAAAAAACAATGAGCATGCAATCTTAAAATTATTTTAAAAAATCAGGATAGCCAACTTATTTTTTTTACTTTTAAATAAAGAAACTAGTTTTTATTTTTAAATTATTTATTCTTATATTATTATTAGCATTAACTAGTTTACTTAAAATGATTGTTAATGTTATATTATTTTTTTATACATCTTATTCTTGTATATCTTCTTGTTTATAGGTATCTTAGTTTTCAAATAAAAATAATTATATACTATTCAGTTTGTCGATTATTAAGTTAAGTTGGCAACAATTACTTTTTACTCCCAAGGGAGTAAAAAGTACTTTTTACTCCCTTGGGAGTGAAAAGTGATTCTTTACTCTCTTAAATCTAGTCATTAAATTTCGTATTATATACCGTCTGGAGATAAAAGTTATTAACAGCTGTAACAGCTAGACAATTATTTGTTTATGACGTTTTGTCTACCTGGCGATTCTCAAGCTGCGCTTTATGATTGCTTGATAAGTTTCTTGTTTCGATAAGTTGACGATCAAAAATGGAATTCTTAAATCGTGCGTTTTGACGTGTAATGCAAATACAATAATATTCTCAACAAAATAGGCAATGATTAAACAATTTAATAAATGCCCACTATTTTAAAAACACAATAGTATTATTTGAGATATATAAATATTATTTATATTATTTATACTTTTGATACTACCAATATATATATATATTGGTAGTATCAAAAGTTTTGCTTGCTAAGCATGATGGCGGCAAGAGAGTACTGTTCATGTCTAGTAAATACTTCAAATTATTTATTTCGGAATTTTAATTGAAGGTTAAAGTAAGTTCAGGCTCTGTCGGCGCCCTGTTGTGTTAGGCGTAACGAAACAGAGTAGGACATGACATTATTTCGAGCCATCAATGATGACAAATGTCAAATGTTGGAACAGTTCTTAGATGTAGCATTGCATTTTGCTTGTTACATTTCCTACATGTCTCTCGCACAAATATATTGTGTCAACCATTCATAAAACTCTGTAGTGTCAAATGATGTTGACACTACTGTTGTAACAGTTAACAACAGTAAACAGTGTTTACTGTTGTAACCTGAAGTTTTAGTTATGCTCAAATCTTTAATGAGCAGCTTCAATAGATAAGTATATTGAGCTAAGCTTATTTTCTGATGTCATTTATCTCAAGAAGTATTGTACCTGTTTTTCTTTGTGAATGGAACTATTTATTCGTAAACATTTCATAGCCAGGTGGTAGGACCTATTTTACCATCCATTGAAATAAATAAATTTAAACTGTTTATGTTTAAATTTACATAATACTATTTATATTACTGTAAAAGTCTGTCATCAGATTTAGTCTGAGAAATATTCAATATACGTTGATATTTAAATTAATTTTACTTTACTCTCACAAGAACATCTTCGAAAAATTTATATTCACATGTCTACCTTCTAAAAATGTTAAACTCAGCAAATTCAATTATTCTGACAAAATTTTATGTATTTTTTATTCCACTTAAAAATGGGTTAATGCTTTATAATGATAATCAAATTATAGCTAATTAGGTTATTAGGGGAGAAATTGATTCTCCGCAAATTTCATCTCTAAAAGAAGGATTTGCCAATGATACGGATCGTGTGCAATAAAGGAATATGCAAAAACTACAAGAAAACAGTTTTTTGGAATTTTTTTGATGAAATTGAGTTTTTTGGAAAATACAATTCGTGGTGGTGTTTTGCTTTGAAAAAATGGCGAGTACCTAGTCAGACCAAACTCTTATTTACGTACCTACAAACTTTTATAATGAAATAGCTTCCACAAAGTATAGAATGTAAAGAAGGGCATTGTTACAGCCCTACGTGTCTGTTATAGCCAACGACGACATTTCATTTTGTCATAGATAAGTCTTGTGGGAAACTGATTTCCATGCACTCTATCTCTTCTAGATCTATGTTATCATTATTTAACACTATAATTTTATTCCAATCTATATTACTTGCAGATATGCACAGAATTTACCACTATTGACTTAACTCTAATAATGAAAACACTTGGGTACATTCACACAGTCATTCATTCGGCGCCTTTGAGGGTTACCATTTCACCCGTTTTTTCATCGGGAAAAATTCCTCCGATTTCAAACCACACGTTTTTAAAAAAAGATCTGTTTACAGATATTTAAATTTATAATTCAGATACCACAATTTAAATTATAAATTGAAAAAATACCAAAAGATGCAAAAAAGAAAAAGTATATGGAATAAACATAGAGATATTATTACTAGAGGGGTAGATAGGTTAAATTTGGAAACATCCAAAAAGTAACCTGACCACCTTCGATTATATATCCAATCAAATAATCAGTACTAGCTTATATAGGAGAATGTTAATAATACAAATCAAAACACGAACAACATACGGAAAGACAAATCAGTACAGACTTTCAGTAACTTATACAGAAGAGCATTAAAAACACAAGGAATGTGCGGGAAGCTGAAAACGATTGATTTTTTACAACCTTAAATCACTCTTATAGAGGAGGTTTTAATGAGGTTACACAGAGCCCCTGAGAGCACCTAAAAGATGTTTCAGGCCTCTCACTGTAATGAGATAGGGTATGCCCCCTCTAGTATATATCTCTATGCCCTCTAGTATATTTCTCTATGGGAATAAATGTAACTTGAGTCAATCCAGGTTTTAAAAAATTATTATTTTTTTAACAATATGAAAATAATAAAATTAAGTGGCAACACTGTATTGAAGTATTTAAAATTTTATAATTTATGCTGATTCACATGTTTCCAGCTTGGTTTTATTTAAAAAATTTCTTACTAAATCATTATTTTTAAAAGATTTTATGTTCTGCTGTGTGTATTATTGAAATTTTAATATTTGCTATGCCAAAGGACTATTATAGTTGTAAATTTAAAGACATTTATGTGATACATTTAAGTTTTTAAAGGAAGAGAGGAGTTCTAATGAAGCAGAATGTACTATGTGCAAGTAAGTATTCACAAAACAATTTATTTTTAAATCTTTAATAAATAATAATGCACCCGTTAATAATTAATGAATGAAATAACAAAAACAAGTTATTTCATTAATCAACGGATTAATCAGTGGTGGGCCTAGAATGAGTGGGGAGCATCTCATGATGCTCTAAGGCATCATGAGACGAGTAAAAAAGGAAATATACCTTTGATAACATATCGATAAAATTATTTTGTTGAATTAGTAACTTATCCAAATGTAGATATAGCATTGTTAGGGCATAAAACTGGTGACCATATATGTATATGTCACAGCCACAGTGATTAATGTGGTTATTATGCATAATAACAATCATATTTGGTCAAAGTGATAAATAAAGCTTAATTTATCACTTTGTCTTGCTGTTATGCAGAATATCTAATCTTATTTCTCATTGTGATAATATACACATAATAACAATATATAAGCATAGAGATATATACTAAAGAGAGCATAGCGTATCTCAATACATTAAGGATCCTGAAACATCTTTTTGGGGCTCTGTGGTTATGATAAATTAACTGTTTTTTGGCTTCTCGCACATTGTTTGTGTTCTGATTTGTATTTTAAACGGTCTACTATATAAGTTATTGTATTTTTGTTCTTTTTTTTAATAATTTTGATAACCGAATACAGTCAGGTTACTCTTTCTATGTTTAAAAATTCAACCAATAGGGTCCCTGTAGTAATAAATCTCTATGTATATAAATGTCACTTTAATTGACACTCATAATGAATGGATAGAGAAATGGTTACTTGATTGGGAAATATTAAAAATACTTTTATTATCATATAAAAGAATACCTATAAATAATTATAGAGTATTTATTAATTATTTAAAATAAACTTCAGAATTCTCGTCCATTTTAAATGTTAAAATTAAACAATTAATAATAATATAATAAGTAAAAAAGGTCAAAGACGATAAAGTACTGCTAAAGATTGATAAAGACAAATAAAGAATCACAAAGCAGCAAAAACACATTTTTTTGCACTTCACAATTATTGCCTTGGTGGAGAAGAGGAAACTCTTCTCATTCTTCTAATCATTTTATCTAACCTAATGAGGAAGATTCATAAATTTTAACCTATGGTTTTTTTGTTAGGTTAATCGAGGTAAGAAAAAATGAGCTTCGATAAATTTACATATTTTTCTACTGATCGAAGCGTGCTCGTTGTTAAATTTTTTAGGTGTATTATTCTGACGTTAGTCCCTCAAGCAACGCATTACTAGTATAAAAATAAGTACTAATAAAGCAATATAATTATTAATTAATTCCTCTCGACCCTAGGATTTGAAAGGACTATTAGATTATTATTTACATTTTGTCTATATGTAAATATATTATTTTATGTTCATTATATTAAATTAGTTGAATTTTATAGCTAACTATTAATAAAATTGTCTAATTAAGTTCGTTTCATGTGGTTTTAGTTCAATTGAAAGTTAAAACATATCTCTAGCACCGTTCGTTAGACATTTTTATTAAAAAAATAGCGGGTTGCTCTTCTACCAATTTTAATAATTAATTTTTTTTATTTAGAATGTTTTTAATTATAATGTCTAAATAAATTAGGAATTAAGGTGCTTTAAATTTGATTTAAATATCACAAAATAATAAAGAAAATTGGTTATCAAATAGAGAGAATTACCAACATTTCTAAAACTTTTCCGGAGGACTCCCCGTTGGATTTCCTCCGCTTATTTAAATTTAGGATATGGTAACTATAGGTAAAACCATATTTTGTTTTGGTATGTGGCGTTATTTTTTTGACACTGCGTAGAGAATTACGTGAATTATTCTATTCGACTGTAGTGGGAAATATAGTGATGAAATTGTTTTACCAATATTTATAGTATATCTGTTGTTTGGACTTGGGGTGTTAAAAATCAACATTAAAACTTTCACAATCAAATGAGTTTAGGATATAATTTACTTTTTGAGGAATGTCTTTAAGTCTTTTGCTAAGACATTACAAGTGTAAATAAGTTAAGCAAAGATTTCAACTAAAACTAAAAACAGCATGGCTTACCTAATTTTAGAATGAATTCTCCAACATACTTGTTAAAAATTACAAATAGCTAACATAATATGTTGTATCTTGTTGGGTGTTAGTACTTTTGAGTATTTCAAATGCCAGGTGAGAGCTATAATTTGTGATTCACTTAATTGTCTGTTCGATTATAACAGATGAGGTTACATTCGTTCTAATAATTGGCTTTAAATAATTTAAATGGTGGTGGGGGAGATTATCTATTTGAGGTTTAAAAAAATGTAAAACTCGGGAGGCCTTATAATCCCCTGAAATGGACAATTCTGATAAAATCCTAGTTTCGGAATATTAATGCATACGCATTATTTCATCTAAAAAAGGGACTAAAATTAACTTTTTAACATTAGCTTTGGAGAACCAAATTATGCTTTTTATCTTGCTCTTTAAAATGCGATATGAAAAGTAAAATGAGGGATAGAAAGAAAATTCAGCCAGAGTTGTCAACTTAATTATTACGTGTGTAGTAATGTCTAAACACAGAGTTTCGGAGAATTTAAGCTAGTAACACTGTTTTTGTTTTGCCTATCACTCCTTTCAAAACTAAACTTATCTTAACGTTTTTAATCTTTGACTGTTTCTCTTTTCAATTTTCATAGTTATTTAATTATAGTGTTATTTTAGTTAATTAGTTTAATTATTTGTATTTAGTTATTACGTTAATTGTTATTGAGAGTAGTTATAGTAAACTGTTTCGAAGGAAGACGATAATAATTTGGTTTTATGACAATCTGCCATTTTGCAGCAATCCATCACCGAGGATTTACACCTACATTCTTACTTTTCCTCATTTATACCGCAGGTAAACAAGAAAAATATTATTTACACTAAAATGCGAAGCCGGGATTTCAATGACCATTCCTTTACTCCGCGTACACTACGTTTGACGAAATATTACTTAACTAATGTATTAAAAACGGCGACCAGTCCGGCTCGTGAAAAATCAAATCATATGTCGTTTAAAAGCACTTGTAAAGTATAACAAATCTGGCACAGAGTTCCGCAAGCCGGGCGAATTTTCTGTGAAATGCGCGCTGTCTACATTATCTATCTAATTTTTGTTAAGTGTTTGGTATATTTTTTAATAAGATGAGCAGTAACGTCACAATTTTGTTTATTTGTTTGAATTCTATAAAAATCTCAACGATCGAAGATTTTTCTGATGTATTTACTTGTCGACTTAAAATGATTTACTTGTCGACCATAACATTTGTATTTTTTAATACTTTTATTTTATTTTGTGATTTACTTTGAATTTGTGATTCCTCCTTCTTTGAAATAAAATTAAAATAGGGCGGTACACCAAAGGATTTTTTTATGAATTAAGTTTATGCAGGTATGCTAAGACAGAGATACCGAAGTGTGCTGAAAGTTTAGTAGATTCGAAAAATCTAGGGGTGCCACCCTTTTTCGTTTTAAGTAATGGCTATTTACACACAAAAGAAGTAAATTTGAGTGCAATTCCCTGTGAAAATATGTCGAATTCTGAAGTGAAAGCCTAGGTATCCACGAAGCCGTAAACCATAGTTGCTGTCCTGATACAGGACAACAACCATATAGCACAAGAGTACTATAATGTAGTTCTATATGTAGCATACTGATACGTAGCATACGACGTTTTCCAAATTCTCACACGAATTATTCAAAACCTGTGATTGTTTTGCATAAAATTATAAATATCACAGAATAATATCTGAACTAATGCTTAAAACTGAATTGGACACCGCCTTTGTAATTACCTTACGTTTATGGGTTCTCTCCAGCTTAGATTATTGTTTAAAAACTTTGTTAAGTCATTATTGTGGTCATTATGAAGTTATACATTTTTCATGAACAAAAACATAGAATGAGTGTATCCTATAGAAACGCCTAGGAACGAAATCTCCTACACACACTTCTAAGTGAATTCTATATTTATAAACTTATCAATACAACATCCTAAATCAGTGTCGTAACCTCTTCCACAGCAATATCTCAGTTTAGCTTATTTTCCAATGATAATTCGCTAAAAAGATCTTTAGCTATGCCCTAGCTACTAGCAAATGGGTTTTTCCTCTGGCCTTTTTCAATGAGATATAATGAATTTGTCATGGAAAGTTTTACTGTTAATTTCTTGAGGCGGGGTGATAGACTAGATGTAAATTTTATATAGTATGCACTTTTGTGTTAGCTCTATGTATTAATGAAATTAAATCATATCTGCGGAATGCTTTACCAAGCGTGGTGTAAAAAGGATTGTAAACATTTAACTTTATAATATAACCACTCTTAAATAAAACATAATCATAGGTCTTTAAT
The DNA here is from genome assembly GCA_018340805.1 of Microvelia longipes. Lineage (NCBI taxonomy): Eukaryota > Metazoa > Arthropoda > Insecta > Hemiptera > Veliidae > Microvelia > Microvelia longipes. Next base: position 41,597,700 of record JACMZG010000008.1, on the reverse strand, counting down.
TTGACCTACTCGGGTTCCTGCTACATAGAGCTATTCATTACACCTCGGTATTAATTTGCATAAACGTTCTGATAGCTGAATATTCATAAGGTTCGAAGAGTGGGCTACCCAGTCACAAGATTCTTCTGACTGATTACATGAAAAAAACTAGACAGACCTCTATTTATCTAATCGTAATTAAAGAAACACTAACTGTTTTTTGGAGTTTTATTCTGAAAAGGTGACACGCTAGGGTTACTTAGGTTTTGTTCTCTAACTGAAACACCTGTCAAAATTCAACTGTTACCTTTGTTTTTACATACAGCACTAAGCATAGGTTTTTTTATGGAGCGGTGGTGCTTAATAGCGTGGGAGCTTAGACGCGCTCGACCGAAAAACCACGTACAATAGATATGTCATTATTAAGCGAAGACAATCTTTATTGACTTAAAATAAACCCTTTTCTATAATTTAGATAGAATTTATTAAATTTTTGTATTTAATCCCAAGTAAATATATAAAATTCTGGCGCGATGGTACGCAAGCAGGGCGAATTTTCTTTGAAATGCGTGCTTTCTTGCTAGCCAATAGATTTCTAGCTAAGTTTCCGTTAAATGCTTTTTAACCTGAGCAGTAGCGTCACTACTTATTTAATTTTTTTCAAAGAAAATGCTCTAATTATCCTATAGATAAATAAAATGCACGGCACAGCATTATTTGCTTTTGTTTAAAGCTCAGTTAAAATATATATATATAATAAAATATATTATTTTATATATATATATATATATATTATATATATATTATATATATATATATATATGTATATATATATATAAATATATTTATATTATAATATATATATATATATAATATATATTAATATATATATATGTATATATATAATGTTTATATATAATATATTATATATATATAAATATATATATATATATATATATATATATATATACATATATATAATATTTTTTAAAGAATGTGTTTCAAAAATACACTCCTTATTGTTCAATGGTTGTATAAATCGAAAAGCGGTCTCAGCATCCTATAGAGCTGAAACATTGGGTACGGAGTACAGCGTAACCTTTCCTAACGCAGTTCAGATTCACTACGCTCATCTTCACTACTTAGGACTCGCTTCACAATACACAGATCACTTTTATGTAAAGATACACAAATAATTTGTTAGATCCAACAAATCCCTAAAAATGGCCTTCTATTCACTTTTTTCTTTGAAAATGAATTTGGACGATTGAAAGATTATTTTTTACTTTTGTGCCCGTCCACAGCATCTAATGATTCATGATCGAGGGGAAGTAACTTAGAGTGTTTTACGTCATAAGACTTGAGCCTTGCTTAGTTGAATCCCTCGAACCTGTCTTTGAGCGGTCTTGATTCCATTTATTGGTGGTTTTAAGTTTTCTTAGGGTCCTAGAAAGGGTAGATTTTTCTATTCAAGTATTAGTGTATTTAAATTACACTACACTTACTAATCACTTTATCAGTTAAGAACTGTTAAAAAACTTTCTCACTCTAATAATAGAGCTTTTAAATTGTTTTCTATTTCTTTAAATGAGGGCTCAAAACTATAGAGAACCCTTCCTAATTGTTCGAGTTGTTTTCCAAGTGAATTGTATGGCATCATGCAATGGTGACGTTAAAAACACCAAGTCCTATAATGCACTGATAGCAATCATAGTCACCTGGCGTGCCAGATCTAACTCTATCGCATCATTTTAAATCCATGACTTAAACCACTTTAACTTCCACTTGCCTTTCCCCTCTTTATTCTCGACACAAATCATAACTTTATTTTCTTTAACTTGTGGTCAGAATTGTTGACTCTTTGTAGTTTTGACTTTTTCTCCCCTTTCATTTATTACTACTGTTTTATATAAATACTAAGAAAGTATTTTACATCTCATTAATGTTGAACTTTAACTGTTCATTCCAATAATTGTATGGCTGATTTAAGGAATTGGAATATAACCACTGCTAAAACCATTTTTATTATTTGAACCCCTTATTTGTAAATTCTTTGTTCTTTGTATTTCTGTTTAGTTATTGATTACGCTAATGATTTTATTATTTTCACTACTCATGCACCTGTAATTGTAACTATACAAAGAAAAATGTTAGTAAAAAATAATAGTTATTAACTTACCTAGGGAGAAAAGCGAGTTTTTGCTCCCTAGGCAGTCAAGTTGATTCTTAAGGCCAAAGCCGAAAGAATCATATTATTTTAACCCTTAGGCTTGCCGAGGGATTTAATTACTTCTCAGGAGCAACAACTTGTTTCTCCCGTGATAAAATTTTACCTCTAAAAATGAGAAAATGGTTATTTTATTGATATTATTTTTCATTTTGATGTTTTACCACAACCCAATTTTTAAGTTTATAAACAAATATATTGAATTGTATTGTGAAGAGAACCTATAGAAACATTCAAATTGAATTATCAGCTACCGTCTATATTTTCTATTGGATAATAATATCTCTGGTCCGGTTTCAGCTTAATACTATCATCAGCATGCAGGGCAACACTCGAGCTCTCAACTTATAAAGTTATATTAGTAATCTTAATAAGCACGACGAGCCCTCTGGAGATATAAACACATTGTTGAAATTTATGAAGTACTGGACCACACTGTCCTGGAAACCGGGATATTATTGGAATGATCCGTTGCAGGTGTTTTAAGGCCTCCTGAGTAGTTTTCGCAAAGTTATCTGTCTGTATGTGTGTGTGTGTGTCTGTTATTATCGTTGCTCCCAGTGTATTTATGCTAGAGTTTAAAGATTGTAGAAAAATCAGTCCACCGTAGGTGTGCTATTCAGAAAGTAATTTATTTATGATGTCATTAACCCGCAATAATTACTAGCAAAAATTTCGACTCAATGTGGAGTGAGATTTTGCGCGCATGTAGCCATGTATAAGACTAACATATGCGCCAAGTTTCATCCCATTACCAGCATTAGCATTACATTCATTTTTTATGGAATGTCCTTTTTTATTTTTTTAAAAAAAACCGGAAAATGATTTGATTGAATTGAAATTTAATGTATACTATACGTAATAAATAAGTATACATAGTTCCTAGGTATCCCGTACCCGACTTTTTTTTTTTTTTTTTTAAATTATTGCAACTTATTTATCTGGATATCTAATAAAGCATACAATAATATGCCATACTGATAAAATTCTCACAGTCCACTATTTATTTATTAATTAGTTATATTTTTAATAGACAACTTGCGTGCTGAAATAGAAATAATTAAAAATATCTGCGAAATCAGTTCATAACGCAAACGTAGCGGTAACAAGTATTATAATAAAAAATTGAATTTTTGCAGACAACATGACTACAGAATGAAAAACCGTTTTAGCTTGAGATTGAAAAACGACTTAAGATCTGGTTTTATCTTTCTGTACTGACTAATTGGGACCCTGTAATTTATTCGATTTCAACTGGAATATAATAAACAATTCAGCGAAAAAAGCTTAAATTAACTTTTAATGATTGTTTATAAATCTTGATTTATTTCTTTATTTTTGAAACCTGGAATTAAAAAAACAAAATCATATTGAATCAGAACTATACTTTTTGCAATTACAGAGTAAACTTTTTCGTTTATAACCATAATTCCAATAAAATAATTAGAGAAAAAAATGCTGATGTAGGTATCAAAGAAAATAGGCGATGATTTGAGGAGTAATTTTTCAGGTTTAACATTTTGTAGATAAAAATTAAAGGTTTAATTACTGCGTATAATTGGATATCGGCGCGGCTCTGTACGCACTACTGACTCTCAGATTAAACCATAAATCAGAAGTTCTAAAGAGTTTTACTCATTTTCTTTAACGTTTTGTTGTATTCATGAATAATTGTGGTAATAGTTAACTAATGATACTGCTAATGTTAGAGGTCTAAAATTGCTTAAAACGCTTAATGTGCTCCTCTAGCATGACCATTTAAAGGTAACGATAAACCTGTAATCTTCGTACCTAAAAGTTTATAATTGTATCAACATTCATTTATTGCTTGAATGAATCATTACTTATGTGATGGTAATGCTGTCCATGGACTGCTATCATTACTTATATGAAGCTAATGCTGTCCATGGACTGCTATCATCACTTATATGAAGCTAATGCTGTCCATGAACTGCTATCATTACTGATGTTAAGCTAATGCTGTCCATGGACTGCTATCATTACTGGTGTGAAGCTAATGCTTTCCATGGACTGCTATCATTACTGATGTGAAGGTTATGCTGTTCATGGACTGCTATCATTACATATGTGAAGCTTATTCTGTCCATGGACTGCTATCATTACTTAAGCTAATGCTGTCCATAGACTGCTATTATACTTATGTGAAGCTAATGCTGTCCATGAATGGATTGCTGAAGTTTCAAACATATAACTGTAAATCAAACAAATTAGAATAGTCACTAATAAATTGTGAATATTTCCATATCGTATATTTACAAACGAATTTCACATAAATCATAGGAAATATTTGTTCCAATAAAATATTCACTTTTCTTCCATAGAGTGATGGAAGAAATGTGATACTTAACTCTAAGTTAGAATGTAAAGGGTTAAAAGTAACCATTGGGATAGCTTTGGTCGCTATGAAAACTATCCTCCTGCTCCGCATTTCCTTTTCGGCTCAGTCGGTAGAGTGGAGAGCGAACTTGAAGATTATTTGTTTAGTCTTCACTGGAGAAGCACATTTTAAAAGTTTTAAAACCAATAATGTTTTATAAGATTATTTGCTTTTAAATTTACTTTCAACAATTTTTGCCCCCATTTTTTGAACTGTTTACTTTTCTTAAAAAATATAATAATTATCAACTACATGCGTAATAAGTTCTATACACTGTTTCGTTACCTGGTCGAACTGTAAATACTATTTCCCTTTCCAGGAAGTGTAAGTATCAGCATATCGCATTGGCAGACAAAAATTAAAGTGATAATTACAATGTTTGAATAAGAAATCAAAGCGGGGACGGTGCGATACTCTTTTCTGTTTAACTAACCCTACGTCTTCGCCCACTTGACAGACCCCCCCCCCCCGGCAGTTCAGTCTTTTTATATGTTGGTATATAACAAAAATTACTTTGAATATTCATAGACTAATATAAAACTTGCTCCCTTAAAATTATACCTTCCATTGCAATGTAACATTATCCTTATATTTTTATTAATATTTTTTTTTAGTTTGAGTTGACTAGTAGAAGATAATATTTAATATGCAACAGTGATGGAATATTTCAGGTCGCGTTTGTTGGTATATGTGTGTGTGAATGTTGATAAATATACCTTTAATAATTTGGTTACATATTGCTTATGAAATCAATATTTTCTACAATGCGACCAATTTTGTTATTATTATTATTTAATTCGTTTTCATTAAAAAAGGAATATCGTATTTCCTTATTTATTCTTGTTTAAAGCTATTAGTGCTAAGTTATTACAATTTGTCCTTCAAAGTTGATGATTGTCGTTGGTATTGTTCTGATTATTAGTTCCATGTAGGAGTGTACTCAGTTTGTCATATAAACCTTCTTGTTCTTTCCTTTGCTCCTGCTTATTCACTTGTATTAATAGGTTTTTAGTTCTTTAAGACCAAGGACTTAGTAGCTGTGTACTACCAATAAACATTTTTAATCAACTGTCCATAGTAGTCATTTTGTTATTCAATTATTAATTTCAATTTATCTGGATCCATTGAAGTTTTAAGTTATTGTTATTATAATTACTTCATTAGACTTTCTTTAAGATAATACTTTTGTTTCTTGATTTTTTAATTTTCTTGTAACAAACTTCATGTAACTATAATGATTTCAAATAAGGAAATAATTTGTATTGATAATGAAGTATTAAGTTAATTGTTTTATTAAGATTATAGCCTTGAGAGCTTTGATTTCTTTGATATAGTATAATGAAGTCTTAATTTAAATATTAAAAATAATTATTGATTAAATATTGTCTTTTAGTTTTTTTAGTCAGTTCGCATAAAATTTACATGAAAAATATGGTTTTCTAATGAAAAATCAGTTAAAAAGAATATAATACTCTGTGGTTTCCAATAATTCACCGTTCACAAAAATATCTCGTGTTAAATTGTTCCTTGAAAACTCTACCTTTATCTACCTGTAAAGCAGTCCTTTCGTCTATTAATAATTTGATGACTTACATATTCTTGAATTACAGTGGTCGTAAAATGCCTAAATATGTTTGCCAGCCTCTGCAAAAATGTTTGTTGTATATATTATATATATATATATATATATATATATATATTATTATATTATATATATATATATATTATATATATATATATATATATATATATATATATATTACCCACAAACATTTCAAAAATCTTATATCTCCATATATTGTTTAGACTAGGCTGCAATTTTTTACACATATATTATTATAAATGGTTCACTAACATATAATGTTTCATTCTATTATCAGTCTTAGTTCCAGTGTTATTGATTGACATATATACGTCAAGCAAAACATGTTATTAATTGACATAATGTCAACAAATCACGTATTTTGACACATATTTACTTATATCGTGACAGTATGTCACTTATATATAAACCATTAATATGACGAACTGATAAAGTACAACAAGCATGTGGGTGCCAAGCGGCCACAAGGAGGCGCGGAGGCCGCGATCCGGCCCCAGCGATGACGTCGCAGATCGGTTGAGAGACCAAAAGCCTTTTGTTTGTTTAATGAACATGCTAATAACGGATCCTTGTTGTGTTAGAAACAAAGTCGCTTCTGAATGACTGCCGTCCAATTAATATTTCAGAGAATTAATCCGACTATTATGCTTATAGTTCCCTTAACCCTTTGAATGATCACCCTGACACAAAGCTATCACGTTTTTTAGGGCACGATGGCTCAACGCATAGTCTATCTCTTAAGATGAGCGCAATAATGCATTAAACTTAGGAGCGGTTACTATGGTTAAGTGTCCCTCTACATGACACATCCTGCACATGAGATTGACTTAGATCTCTCCATACTAATACTACTTCTTTCTAGGGAAAATTTTTTAAAGTTTCAAGCATCTTAATAACTCTAATTCACATGGAATTAATCTAAAATAACAACACATTAGCTAAGTAAACAGTACAATCTATTGAAAAGTATGAAGGTGCAGAATGCACCTCAGTGTTGGAATCGTCCATTCATGCTCTATGTAGTCCTTGAATGTTCAATCGATTCACATACCAAAGCCTTTACCGAGTTCATCGTTTATACAATCTCATGTTCTCCAATATTAGACAATAACCAAGAGGTAAAACTATAATTAGCTACCTGCGCTCTCCTGGCTTCTTTTAATCTATTCTTTCTATTGTTGCTTTATTATATTCTGATCGAGTCTTCTGTTAATAATTAACTGAAGAATAGTTTTACAGCAGCAACTGAGCCGACAAACGTTTAGATTCGAGACATTGTTTTTCTAATAAGAAACATTTCGTTCTCTTACTTATTGATAACAGTGATGCAATTAATATTGAATTTTGATTATAACATTTATATTTTACGAGTGACGGTTTCATTGTTGTGGTTTTTGATGTTTTATTTATATTTTGCTACATTCATCTTTATAATTGTTTTCTCTATGATATCGTGTTCCATCTCTACTAATCCCATTTGACGACACAATTGTTGTTTCTAAGGACCACTGAGGTATCCTCGAAGGCACTCCTCTCGGACGCTTTAAGACCTGATTTATCAATGAAGATATTTATAATGACCAAAATATATAATATAAAAACAAGCTGAAATCGGTTCAGATGGTCCTAAAAACACCTAAAACGGATAATTCAAATGAAATCTCGTGTTAAAATTTTTTGGGTGAAACCAATACTTTCCTCTATATACTTTTTGTATAAAAAGGTGAGGAAAAGTAAAAAACACACACACACAACACACATTAACACACACCACACACACACAAACACACACACACACACACACACAACACATATATATTATATATAATATATATATATATATATTATATATAAAATAAAGGAAACAGCAGCTTGTCATTATATATTATGTAATTTTTTTTGAATAAAGGAAATATTATAAAAATATATATATATATATATAAAGTCTCACAAAACGTATTTTTCCGTCATTAGGGACCTCTGAAACGGATTTTTGTCGTGGTCCGAGGTTCAAATTCAGCCATGACGCCTATCCCATTAGGCGAATTTCCAAAAGAAATTCGCTAAAATTATACTCTTTTCTAGTTAAGACGTAGCAACATTATCAAACACACAAAAACAGTAGCAAATATCATAAAAATTCATGAATGTCAAAACAAAAACAAATATGCAACATTATCAATAAATAGCATTATAAGAGGCTAATTTTATAGCATTAAAATAATTAAAATAAATAGCAACATAATAATGATACATGCAACATTATCAAACACACAAAAACAATAGCAAATATCATAAAAAAATCATGAATGTCTTGTTGAAATTATTAATTAATGCCCCGGTATATAATAAAACAAAAAACCAAGTTTTCCCGACAGGATTAGAACAAGGAATCTTAAGATTTCCAAACATCCGATTGCGCGAAACAGTAGAGCGGAAAGTAAATCACTTTCAGCCCTGATTTTTGTTCCCTCCATTTTTTTCACAAACAGGTCGTAATACGGGTATTTCCTCCCTGAATATAAGGGCGGAAAGTTAATTTTTTCACCCTTCTAGAGGAAAAATATATTTCTCATGTTGCTGTGGTTTTTACTCTTCATCAGCTATTTATATAAGCAATAATTGTTAACTATTTTAAAATTAAAAAGTTTTCTTTTTGTGGACTTATAAAAAAATATATAAATTGAAAAACAGGATTAATTTACACAAAGTCCTATATTTTTTTAATTATTAATAATTAAGCTTGTCTGACAACAATTATCTCATCAAGATTTAACAATATAAATAAAATACCAATGTTTAACAAAACTACTTCATATTTGCACTTGGTGGGCTATATATTTTGTTTTAAATGCCTTTATTAATAATTGTTTTACACTATTTACATGGACATACATATATATTAAAAAAAAACAAGGGCTACCTCTCTGCTGTAAAGCTTGGCGGGCTTTTTGGCGGCCTTGGCAGGAGAGTCTTTTGAAACTCTTATTAGGATGTTAGGGCACTGTACTATAAATCTTATGAAACAACAAGTTCGCAACCCATTACAATTGTCGTGTCAAGCATTAAGTCCTGGCTCATAACCACTCTACTTATTACTTAAAACTCTTAAATGGATATTAAGTTCAATAAAGAATATCAACTATTTTGATTTCACGTAACGATTGCGAGTGTTTCTTTCATACTACTTAATAGAACTTATTCTGCTTCTGCTATTTGTATTTCGTCTTTGTTTACATTTGACTTTTATTAAATTGTTAACAATTACAGCTTTAAGATAATTCATTCACCACGACGGAACACTTAACAGGACCTTCCAGAAACTGTACCTACGCTCACCAGCGGATCGATAATTACAGGTGGACATAACCACGACACCAGATTTACTTGACTAAACGCGTAGAAACATTAACGCATTTTACAAGCAAGGTATTTAATTCTGAAGCACTAATACCATTGGAAGTATTATTTCAGTATGAAGAGAGTAATTATAGATTGAGCAGACTTTATTAACAACATTTATTTCCCACTAGCTTATAATACCATTATAATAAAATACGAAGGCTGCCAATAACGTAATAACATCTTGTATGTCAAGCTTTGTCGAGTTATGCTTCTCTCTCATATTTCTTCTTGGCGCTCTCTAGTGGTCTTACTTCGTGAAATTAGATATTATTAATATCTCTGAGGTTGACATTTGTTTATTATTAGTCCTATTGGTTGTTGGGCTTTCAATAATTAACAACACCAACGTCGTCTTTCCACCAATAAGCTTTACTTTAACTCTGAGCAGAGTCCGGGCTTCGGGCGTAAATGTACATTAGCTCCACTCTTTCACTCACAGCGTGTATAGACTAAACATAGAGTACTACAAGCAGAATACAGTAACTGTATCATCTCTATATCTTGAATAAGTTTACTTAATATATATTCATTTAACAATCTACTATATCTCGTCTCAATCTGATTTACTCTATTTATATAATAATTTAAAAGGTTCCTCTTATAAAATAAAAATTTTAAATATTAAGTGTAAATTGAACTCATCGTATAACTTAAAAAATTATAATATATGTTTATTATAATTAAATAAATATTAATTAAAAATATAATATAATAGGATATTAATTATTGTATAATGATATTATAATTATTTATGGTATTAAACATTATGTTGGGTGGATATGTGCATTTGATACCTATGGGTAATCCATTTTATAGGAAAATAATTATCTCATGGAAAATAATTTAATATAAATATATAAAATGATTATAAATGAATTACTCTGTGGAGTGGTATATCCTCTCCGATATTTCACTTTTAAGTTTTATTATTATGGGATATTATATTTTTAATAAAGGTTATATTAATTATATAATTTCCCATTATTTTTATATTTTAGTCTGGTTGGTATTATAACTCTCCTTATTTATTTTATTTTTTTGGACCTTTTATTTAGTGTGTTAAGATTAGGTGGTTATTTCTTAAATCATTAATGTGGTATATATAATGCTCTCCTAAGTTATGATTGTTAGTGGTTTGTCTTAAGTTTCTACTAGTGATCTGATCGCGTCAGGATTTATTGCGGAAACTTACGTCCTGTGCTCCTGTCATCAAGTGTTAAAGATGAGTTTATATAGCTTTATTAGGCTTATTGGTCGAAGAAAAGTACAGAAGTTTTGGTTTTGCTCATTGTTAATGTGGTGCCATAGACATTCCACGGCCTTCGCTCACTGAAGTTTATCTCATGTTCATCTACCATTTTGCTTCATGTGCTCATTAATAATTTGTAGGTAAATTTAATAATTTTATAAATCAAAATTTTCGTTTTTGAGTGCTAATAAAAATGCTTGAATTATACATTTCGAGGAAGTTCACTTTCGCTACATAGATTTTTTTCACCATTATTTGGCGAGAACAACTGTGAGTTAGGAGACAAATTCTATAAAGAGTAAGTGAGTTTTTGTTCTACTCTCGTTCTAAGGTTCGCTGATAAATTTGGTTAATGACATGTTCGGCGAGTGGGTGCTCTGGAGTTTAAATTGGTGGTGGTTTATAGGAATGCGGCAGATGGGTTGTTGACCAGTATGTGCTTAGTTGGTGTATTATTGATGACAGAGTTCGCTTCTGCGGGGTTAGGGTTGAAGATATTTCTCTTATTCGTGGTTTCTGATGCGGGATATTTGGTATGATTGAATAGTGAGTGCACAGAGGTACGGCTAGATTGATCGTCGTCGCCGGGGCAGCTTTATATCAATGATCCTATGTGGTGCAGATCTATAGCTCTATCCTAATGTGCAAAGAATACATTCACGATAGGGCGGTTTAACATATAGATATTATTCTGTAAACGTGTATGCAAGTTCTTTTAAAGAGATAAGGCTATTCACGAATATTCCAGTGGAAGTGGTAATTTAATTTTGCGTGAAATAACCATTAGTGGCATCAATTTGTATTGTCCTTATGTATAATAGGTATAATGTGACGTGGTATTAGTCCTTAATATAGCGCAAATTGGCTGCTCCATATACTCGTTAGATTTAAAATTTTAACGATAGTTAAGATATATTTCATTATATATACAGGGTCATTTCACATTGTAGGTTCAAATCATTTACTATGGGAAAATTATAAAAATCTATATACTTATTTATATTATACACAATCGTATATCTCACCATTGGAATTTAGTTTTTCATTTTATTAAAGCAGTCAGCATTATATGAAATTACATACTCAAAGGCATACTAAAATTCTATCTTTTAATAATAGAGAGCTTAAATTTTTTACTCTTGTATTTTAATAAGTACTTTCAATTTTTTTTTTCACAACGTTTATTTATGAGTGTAAATTTTCATTTAATTACTTAATTTATAGTGAGTGCCTCTCTCGCTTTATTGCGCTAGTTAGAGTAGGAGCAATATTCTACAGGGTATATATTAAACTTTCAAGAGGTATATACTTATAGATTAAGCTCGCCTCAAAATATATATAAGAGTGGGTAGTAATCTCTCTCTTGACGCTAGACTATGGTTAAATCAGTTTTCGTGTCAGGGGATACAATATATTTTTGTTATCGGTTGTCAGTGTTGCGTTGGTGTGGTTACGAGTAACGGTGATTAGAGTGAGGGGCTTCATATCGGGAAATTGTTGGGCAGAATATACGCACCGCGAATATTGATACAAAGCTAAGAATAAATAAAATTATAATTCTTCTATGAAGCAGATGTATGTTATATGGGGTTCATACTATTATAAATTTTAATCTTTGATTGAGTCCATATATACCGCATCAATTGATATGTATTCAATAATACTACTAGTATGTAGAGTATAAATTAATGTTAACTTACATATATAGCTTCGGTAACAAAAAAATATATAAAAATAGTATATACTATTATCTTGTTTGAGAATAAGATTGTTGTTTATAGCAGACAAAAGGGAATAATAAAGATGGAACTCATTTCAAGAATCATTAAGCTCAGAAGTGGAGCGTTGTTTGCTTCTTAACGACACGGGCTAAGTGAATTGAATTAGAACTTCTACTCTTTACGTGTGTGACCACAAAAACGAGGGAAGCAAAGACCCGTGAAATTTTATACTTGGAAGAGAACAGAGCGACATAAGAAGGCAGGAAGTAAGTGGCTTCCATAAGGACCAATTACTTGTAGAAAAAGCCATGAACATGACTTATTCTGTCTTTCTAAACATAACTTGTACTGTACATATGTTTTCTTAACACGAAATCGACATATCAACTGGTTTTTATATTATATTTATTTATAGTAGTTATATGGTTTGCGAATTGACAAATTTAGTGAGCAAACTTTATGGCTCCTCCCTAAACATTTTTCGTTTGGTTATCCTTTTTTCCCTGTTAACATATTATTCTAAAAAGAGTTGTGAAGAAGTAAGCTCAATTTATTAACCATTGATGAATAGGGTTTTTTTAGTAGAAATCAAATACAGCGGATGTGATATCAATTAATTTGTAATATTCATCACAGTTATTGTGATTTAGTATTTTTGTATGTAATTAGTAAAAGAACGAATTCACTTCAACGTTGTTTTGTTAAAATGAAATCAAAGTAATGACCTAAAAAGACTTTAATATTTAAAATAAAAAAGAAAGGGAGGCGTACAAAGCACTGTTCGGAAACTTGCACGAATTGACATTTCTCCATTAAATTTTAACCCAGTTTGATCGCTTTTAATTTTTTGATAGAACCTAATTACAGTAGTAAAACCCCATTCTATCACCTGCTTTAGTCTTTTTTAAGGTATATTTACGAAAATATGTCACGTGATGGTTTTAGAATAGAAAACCCAGGGAGTAACTGGGGAAGTAATTACACTTGTTTAATACCTGAAAAGGATTTAATGTTTTATTTAAAAGAATATTTTTTTTAGTAAAAATGTCAAAAACTGGCTTATTTTGATGTTTGCTGTTATTGCGTTTTTTTCATCTATGGTTTAATCGTCGTTGTTTATTTAGAGTAAAATTAAGGTAGAAATGACATTTACGTGCCCATTTTCACTTTTAGTCAGTATAAATGAATAATGAGATTTTTTTAAGCACCGGTGTATTATATAGGAAATGAGTAATTGTGACAAACACACATACATATTTTACACATCAAACATTAAGGCCTCGTGTGATGTCCCTTGCGGAGTACCGACTGTCTGTGAAATAATACTAATCGTTAAGGCCTCCTGTTTTCTGTCGAACCTACGAAAAAAAGTTTTGTTTACGAGTGAATGTCAACAGCTGTCGGATATTCCTGGACAGGACTTCTGTCGTCAAACGGTTGATACTCTAAGAAAATTACACCTTTAATGTTGACTTACCTTACTTAAAAAAGGTAACTTTGACGCTTTATTCGTTTTCACAGATTAGTAATTAGTGAAGCTGCATAATTAAATGAGAAGGATATATTTAAGAGACATCTTTCTAAGTCTGTAAACATTTAATGTGAGCTAACTGCTCACTTTTAGGATTTTTCATGTTTACTTCTAAAATTATGTTTAATGCGCCCTTTAGTGTAACGCTCGACTAATAAAACAAAGTTAATTTTAGTCTATCTTTGATATCTGATCTGTAAGACTCATCTATCACCCTCTTCTTTATTCAACGGCTAGCACTGATGATGACCTCTTGCTAGGTTGAAAGCGCTTTGCTATAAAGAAATATATTTTTGTGGAGACTTCTTTCTCTTTTATTAATAGCTTGATTAATATGTCTAATATATGCTTGCGATAGTTTAGGTTACTTAGGAGGACCAAGGAAAAATTTATTAGTTTTTTACGCGCATGTGATTTGGTTTTCGTGACGTTGCGGCAAAAGCAAACAAATTTAACTTTATTTAAAGAATTTATTAATGTATCACCTATGTAAAACGGAGGAAAATGATAGTTATTTGTTTCTAAGGCGTAGCAGAGGTCAAAATGATCATTAAAAGAAAAAAGTTTTTGGGGTCGTTCCCCACAAGTTAATAATTTTATCTTCTATTAATACCGTCAAAAAGTTTTACGGCTCTTTTGGAGTTACATTAGTTGTCCATGGAGTAAGATAACTATGTTATTAGTCATACTAAATTTCAATAAACTATGTTATTAACAATATTTAAACATTTTATGTACAAAATAAGAATAAATTAGCAAACAAATCTTTTTGTCATAGAATTATTCTTAACAAGTTTCCTAAGTTTTTCTCTGAACAACTTTTTTTGCAAGAACGCAGATTAGTTTATGCTAAAAATGTACTAATATTGATTAAAAAACAAAAATGTAGAGTGATTGTTCAAAAGTAACCTAAAATCAAAAACATATTTGTTAAAAATTTATCTGTATTACCTGTAAAACTGAACTAGAGAAAAATAAAGAGTAAAAAAAATAATTGGATATTATTGTTTACTGTGTGGTTTCAGATCCTATACAACTATTAAAAGCCATACATTAAATATATGGCTTTTATTTAATAAATAAATAAAAATATATTGTATTTATATTTATTAAATAAAGAATATTAGAAAAAATATCACCTACATTAATAACCTTATAAAATACTTAATATTTCACTCACAGGAACAACAACAATTAATTATACAATTAATAATTAAATTTTATACGACTCTTGTGTTTTATTCATGCTTTAAATAATTATATTTACTCTTTGTATTTAATTCTTTTTTTTTGAAGAATATTTTTATAATTTTATTTCCATCTTTGTGTAATTAGTTTAATGATTCACGAAGCATAAATATTAGAAAAAAATACAAACATGCAAAACGTTTTTACTTATAATTATAGAATATTTTTTTATTTATAATAATTATTTATTTTTTCCTATACTTTATTATACATAATGAATTTTTTAGCGAATTTTCAAAGAACAAATGAGCTTATGATGTTGGTGTCATGGAGGGGGTAAATTTATTAAGAATGATATAATATATATATATATAATAATATATATATATATATATATATATATATATATATATATATATATTCTTAATAATTTACCCCCTCCATGACACCAACATCATAAGCTATATATATATATATATATACATAAGTTTATTATACAGTAAAATTGATCTTGTGAGTTTATAAGGTTGTTATTATTCCATTAAATATATTTTAATTTTCTTCATTTAAAGACATCTGCTTAGTAAGTTATATACTTTAGTAATAAATTAGATTACAAACGTTTTATGAATTCAAGATCAGCTATTATTATAATGCATTTAAAATCTTCTACTTGGGTGTCTCTTAGAAAACGGGAGATAGTAATGAACTTTTAAAGAATTATTTTCTGTTATGTTGTGTGTGTAATGTAACGTTTTGTCACATTATATTTTGTATTGTCATACTTGCCATAATTTATATTACAAATGTGTATGTGTTAGAAAACAACCACATTAGCTAATTTTTTTGAAAATTCGATGATAATCAAGCACAGAATGTCGTACTTTCCCAGATTAAATATCACATTTTTTAAAGATAAAATTTAAAAAGGTGAGGAAAAGTGGAAGAATAAAAATCATACAAAAAGCCCCTTTTAACAAATTAGGCTTAGGATATTTATTAAATTCTGAGGACAAGCAAAGCGAGTCCAAAGTTCTAAGCTTTGGATAACCAAAACGTTCTGACAACAAGTGAAGCAAGTCCACATTTATGAGAAAGGAACCGTGGTGCCCTGTTCCCGTTTTTTCTGTTTGTATAGCTATTTCTAGACAAATTTTGCAAACTCTCGAACGAATTATTTTAATTTAATTTTTTGATAGTGTTGGACGTGAACCCTATTGAATATCAGGTTTGTGGGACGTCAATAACCTGGTTACTGAGTCAGCAAAAATTTTAAATAATCGGTAAAATTCTAGATTAAATGTTTTTGTCTTGAAAAAGGTCTTGGTTTGTAGTTTCCGGGACGCTGAATCCGAAATAACTAGTCCGGAGTCAATACCATCACTCCAAGTGGCCAAAAAGTCGAAAAACCATTGTAATTGACCGGAAACCAAGATTACGGCCGGTAAATAACAAATTTTTAGTGGGATGCCGTTTTTAATGTTTTATAGGGCGCTGAAAGAAATAAAACCGGTTCGAAGTTGACATGACTCAGTTGGTGATTAAATATTTAAAATGATTTTGTAAAAAACAAACATATCTAAAATACCGTACTAGTAAATATAGTACCCAGGTTCAAATCCTGGCTAGGTCAATAATTTTTATCGTTATATTATAATTATATTTTTTATAGCATAAGTTTATAACTATACAAAATAATCCTGGCACGAAGGTCCGCATGCCATTTGTGGCAACAATATGGTCATCCTTCCAAAAGTGGCGTGTACGCTGTTATTTACACAAATTTAAGGCTGAGTTAACGCTTAGCAGGTTTTAGTCAATTTCCTTCGAAAAGTCTAGAGAAAATGAGTAACTAGTACTAATGCTACCTCTCAAGTTATAAAGCATAAATGGGAAACTTATTAAGCAAGAAATGGATTGTTAAGCACGAATTTTAAAGGAACTTTACCTGGCATGCGGAGCTTAACACCAAAATTATTTTGTAGTGATAAATTTATTCAACGAAGAACCTCAAATTACATGGAAATTACAGTGCTCACGAAATTTGTTGTCATTGACCGTATTTTAGATAGTTTGGTTTTTACCAATGGTTTTTAACTTTTTGGCCAGGTGTGGTTATATTGACGACACACTCACACTTCCACAGATGAAATAATACTATATAAAAAGTCGGAGACATAAGCGCTAAGAAGAATCTCTTATGAAAAAGGCTCTTATGACGTTGTATTAATATTGCCAAGTAAAATCGTGTTCGTGTGAGAGCCTGTCTTTGAGTCCACAAAGTTTGCTGAGTGGTTTACAATATAGTGAGAATATGAAATAAATTTTCCCTTTCCAATAAGGCCAAATAAATAATGGGTGTACACAGGTGTACATAAAGTAAAAAATCAATAATAAACTAGTTAAAAAATGAGTCAAAAAATATTTAATGTAAATGTAAAAAAAAAAAATATGTAAGCATACCCAAAGAAATTGCTCCAGACAGTAATGGTGAAATGGAAGACTGACTAGCCATTTGTTCTCCCTCCCTGTATTTGTGTATAATGACATCTATTAGGTTAGCTCATACTAGGTGAGACATTAAGTTAAACCAAACAATTAAATTTTATATGAAGCGAGACGTTAGTTCCATCTTGTAACGAAATTTGAAAACAACAATATTATATGTATAAAAATTATAATTTAAATCAATAATGATGATTTAGGGATAAAAATTACATAAATATCTTAAATCATAAATTAAAAGTAATTGAATTTTTTATGTAAAACAAATTTTTATTTAAATATGAGTACTAAGTAACAACAGTAATCAAGTTTCCTTCAGCTTCTTTTTCGGTTGAAAAAGTAACTTGTTGATGCATTAAATTTGATAGAAGTAAGTTACATTAAGAATCAAAGCACCTGCTTGTAAGAGCCAGTGTCTCCTGGTCCTGTCCGGTGTATTATGTTAATGAGAACCAACAAGAAACTTCAAATAACTTAACTCTTTCTCTATCTTCATCATATCTAATTAATTTTATTTATTTTAGTATAATTAACATTTTAAGAAGTAAAAAATTTAATGCCTTATTCTCTTGTTATTCTTTTAAATTAATTACAATAATTATTTGTTTATAATTCATTATTCAGGTTATTTCTTTTATACTTTAATTTCCTGTAATTATACTAAATGGAGTTAAACTGTGTTGAATTTTTAATAAAATATTAGTTGTTTGTTCACATAAATAAAAGGCTTTAATACTATAATATACAAAGTGAGAAAGAGTTATAATATTAGTGGGTTAAAATATCTATTATGTTGGTATCCTTGATAGGTTCAAATTATCCCGCCACGTTCTCTGTTTGTAGCCTTAGGCATTGGAATTGTAGCACCCGTTTAACTCTTAAATATTTAATCGTCTATTATGTTGAAAATTATTAGGTATTTACCTAATAGTTTTAGTTAATACTTGGTGTTCTTTGTTTACGAACTAAATTGTTTTCCATGAATGTTTGAAGTTGTGTTACGGAATGTAAAAGATTGAATACCTTATCTATACTGTCATTTTAAATTTATATGGATGTTTTGGAATATATTTTGTTTCTTAATGAATAAAAACTTATTTAGATCTATAAAGTTTCTAGATGGAACTATGAATGACAATACTTTTTTACTACCATAATAAATACGGTCTATTTAGTTAGACAGGCTTCCTGATTCGCTTTTTTCTTTTCATAAACTGACGAGACTCTGATCAATAATAAACCAACGAAGCTGACTATAAGGTCACAGATTTGTATGAAACAGAAGGAGGCTTTAAAAGGAGTATTGGAAGATTGTTGTTAAGAGAAGATATTGAGTTTGGAACAAAAGACGTATAAGAGAATGATAGAGGAAGGTGAGATGAAGAGGAAGGAAGGTTACAAACAGTTTATCAGGAGTTGACTATTCAACAGGACAATGGCACCTCCCGACAAACCTCTTCACTGTCTATACACAGTGGTAATTAGTTTAAAGAGAAATGGGGGTGCCTGGGAGTAGTTTCAAAGACAGGCCGCTGCTTGCAGGTCCTTCTGGAACCAATCCGGTGGGAGACAAAGAGCTCCTCTAGGTGCCGGACTCTGGCGCCTTCATTTAACTTTAATCGTCTAATATACACCTCTGCTATCGTTGCAACCAAGTTTGTCAGCAACCTCTAATAAATAGTGTCTCTTCTAAACGTGGCATTTAGTACTAAATAAACTCTTGGGTGTTCCTCTATATACAGTGTTTTAGCCTGTTAACATATCTTATGCTTACCACGATTGGAAATATTATCTGGCTATCTTCTTATACGTTGAAAAGTTTAATTAACTGTGTAACGTAAATTTATATTGTCCGAGAGCAAAAAGCTAACTGATATGAGAATAGTCTGGTTTCAGAACAGTTGGCTCTGGAATGTTTCATTCATGATTTTTTTTAGTGTTTTGTTAAACGGACCAGTGACCTAAGTTTTTTAACAGGATGTAACGAAGTCATTTTTTTTGAGTAAATTAGGATCGAATTGACTTTTTTTATTTTTTAAGTTCACATTTAATAAAGAATGCAGTTTATAATATAGGGGGAAAGGACAAGGATCAGCGGAGTGTATTGAGAGGGTGAAATGAGGCGAGTGACGGGGTTGACAGTGACACGGCGACGTGACAAGGCGAAGTCGATATGATCCGGAGGCGCTAGCAGTGTAATATGAGGTGTGCCATATCCAACCGGGGTGGTCCCTGTCTTCTACATAAGATTTTGTCCTGAGTTAATGTTGAATCCTTCCAGTGGGATGAGCAGAATCATATCACGTGTGCACCTGTAAGCCAGTGTAAAGAAACCTTTCTAAACCTGCCACCCAAATCTCGACAAGATCCCTTTAACAAGGATATATCTTCCTGGCTTGACTTTGGCTTCCTTTATAATATGAAACGATTAAGTATGCCACTTAATCCCAAACCTGTCACTTAAAAAGATGTTAAATTACGGTGAAGTGCAGTTTCATATTTTCAAAAGTGTTCTATTCAACTATTTGACTCTAGGTTACTGTTTTCATTCTTTACCTTTATAATCATATGTAATATTTTAATTTGTGCACATGGAGTTTGGTTTATTTATGAAATCTACGTTTAAAATTTATTTTGCTTTTGCTTTTTTTTACTAAACATCAATGTAATAATTTTATAAACTCTAAATACTGATATATTTAGTTTGTATTTATTTTAATTATATAAATAAAATCAAAATTTTGTTTAAAAATAGTATTAATAATAACATAACTACGTTTTCCTAGAAATATTTACTAAGCGCAAACTATTAATACTGCATTTTAATATCTTATAATTATCTGAATAAGTCTAAAAAGTAGAAGTTTTTTTCATATTCGTACTTGACTGAAAGCGGTTTACATAAAATAAATGCGTTTACAGGTCGGCTTCTACTGATCATTATTAATGGATAGGAATGACTCGAGACCAGTTGTTTTAGGTCCGCTGCACGATTCTAGTAGCTTAAATAAGTATATAGGGAAGCAGTTAAAGGTGCTATTTGTTTAAGTGAGCCTGGTCCCGGTCAGGACTTTTAGTTAAACCACAACACACCGCTCCGCCACTACCCAACAGTTAAGTGGAAAATTATCGGGACTTGCCCTTTATTGAAGTGGTAGATTTGTACAAGAGATGTCTATCTATATAATGGTTTTTTGGTTTTGCTGTGTGATGAGGCTAATAGCTATGTCTTAGCCACTACACTATTAGGTTTTAGTCTGTTTCAATTCCCACCGGAAACACCTCTCATCTTCAAAAGACTTGCAACTGAATAAACCACATCAAATAATATTTACATTTTCATGTTGTTTTTAAACAATGACGAGAAATGGATTTTTATTTTAAAAGTGTATTGTAATTTCGTCAGTTAAAGAGCCTTTGTTTTATTTTATTTTAAAATGAATCATTAATTTTATTTAATTCTTTAATAAGGTATCTATGATTAAGATGGTAATACCTAAACTAGCGGTGGAATGAATATTAATACAAGTTAATAATTTTCTTACAAGTTAACATAACTTAGATTTTCCTTGCCATTATTTACTCTTATCAAACTCTCTAATTGTATAATTATCAGAACTTGCAAATTCATTTACTACTAAATTAAGCTAAAGCTTCCTCCAAAGTTGGATCTAATTATAAAATAATATATCATTTGATACCTCCGAGTTTTGCAAAATATGAATAGTCGAAATAAAAAACACGAAATCAACAAATGATATATGTTTTGCATGCCAAGCATAATGGCGGTAAGCAACGCTTGTCTCTGGTAAATACTTCACATTATATTCTTCGGAATTTTAATTGAAGGTCAGAGTGAGTTCAGGCCTGATGAGTT
The DNA here is from genome assembly GCA_018340805.1 of Microvelia longipes. Lineage (NCBI taxonomy): Eukaryota > Metazoa > Arthropoda > Insecta > Hemiptera > Veliidae > Microvelia > Microvelia longipes. The sequence goes on along the minus strand of JACMZG010000008.1, from coordinate 41,576,017 downwards.
AGACGTAACGAAACAGAGTGGAACATGACATTATGTCGAGCCATCAATGATGACGAATGTCGAATGCTGAAACAGTTCCCAGAAGCATTTTGCTTGTTGCATTTCCTTGGTGACTCTCGCACAATCATAAAATTATTACTTACAACTGAAAATAATTCGCATTGCTACTCCTGCGCTAGCTAGATAATTTAAAGATGTTTCTTTCTTTGATGAATTCTTTCTTTGCTATTATCGGTGTCTCTATCCAACTACATAATCTTACATTAAATACTTCTTCGAAAATATTTAATTACTGCAAAAAAATTAAATAAAATTATAATCCTTTTCTAAATCTCATTTTTCCATTAACTTTTTAAAGGTTTATCTAAAATTGATTATTAGATGGTGAGAAAAGAATTCAACAATAGTTGGCCTGATTGGTACTTGTGTATCCACCCGACACGTATGTGATAATGATATAAAGAATCAAAGAACTTCCAGCCGACCTACTGGGAGCCTCAATTAGGAAACAAAATGTCAAAACCTTCTTCCAACGCCTACCAATAGCTTCTTTTGTAATTATTAAATTCATTTATTAAAGTCGGCTTTGCGAGAGCAAAGGAAAAATTAATCATATAGGCCAGTGACCAGTTAGTAGTCAAAAGGATTTTGTTGAACGCATGTAATGATTTTTCCTAATTCACCTATAATACCTTTACTTTTATTTAATTTAATCGATTTGTTTTAATACGTATAATTAATTGCATGTATATTTATTGACAGTCTGTATAATATTTATTATTTGACCCCTCTTTTATATATTACTGAGGGTCGCGGTTCCCTTGAAACAGTCTAAAAGTGTCGTAGCCATAAACGTTTCTACTAGGGAGCTAGAGGTGCTTAAGCCAGGGGACTTAAGCTCCTCCAAAAGCATTTTGCCTTTGTAATAAAATTATATTTATTATCTTACTCATAGGAGAAAAGCAAATTTTTCCTCTCTGGGAAAGTTGGTTCTTGAGGCCAAAACAAAAGGAACCATACTAATTAAATTGTCAAAAAATGTATATACAGTTAGTTCCCGAGGTTGAGGAAACCATTCAATTAACTCACGAGGCAAAGCCGAGTGATTTAATTACTACTCGGGAGTAAAATTTGTTTCTCCTGTGATAAAACTTTACCTCCAGGAGAGAAAAATAGTGTAATAACGAACAGCGAAATTTAACATCGCGGTTTGCTTTATTATAGAACGACACACGGCTAAAATCAGTTGACAGCGTGGGAAAATAATTCGAGGGCGCCAATGAGGTTATTCCTGGATGTTAAACCACGCTCTAAATTTCAAATCAGGCCAACCTTAATGGTTCCTAAATACTATTTTCCCACGCTGTCAACTGATTTTAACCGTGTGTAGTACTATATAGTTACCTTTTCATTTATTGCAATAAATATTTTCTTATATAGTTTGCCTCCTTAATTAAATTTAAAAGCTCAGTCGATGATATCTATAGTCATCATAAATGTTACAATGTTTAAGAATTCAATAAACTTATAAATGAATTAAACAAAATAAATAATTTATGAGATCAATATGACAAAAAGAAGTTTAAGAGCTACTTGCCAACAGCGAAACTGCTAAGTCAGCATTTTTAGGTTTTCATTTTCATCTAAACAAAGATTTTGATAATTCTACACCAAATGTTTACACCGGGACTTCTTATTATCGAATAAACTTTTATTTTAATAATTTGATTTTAATTAACTGGATTGTAAAAGTCGCTAATATAAGAAACATCAATAAAACGATAATCATATACAAAGTAATAATTTGTAATCTAATGAGGTGGAAACCGATATGATTAGCACTTGATTTCTCCCTAAGCTCAGGTAAAACTTAGTTATTATAAAACTAACAGGGTTTACTTATTACTAACTGCTTTTCACGAAGACAATAGATATTTCCCTTGCAGTTACAGCTAACAATCTAACAACACATCTAAAAATACATTCTAATGCTTTTTAGTTCGTTTCTTAAGTACAAAAAATATTTTTGTGGCTAATAGTTCTTATTTAATATCATTTATAATTTTAGGTTTAAATTCAAAACATTCTATCCAAGTTAACATGTCATTAAATTTGGTTATACTTTAACGATATTAGTTTTTTTTTTATTGTTTTACTTACATAATTAAAAAGTTTGTATTATTTATCCTTTATATCCTCTCTTCATAATATTTAATTTCTGTTTGATTGTATATTTTTTTAAATTCTATTTACAAGGAATAGGTAATACTAATTAGTACAGCATAGTTTATCGACTTTTATAGATGAATTATTAGATACAGGATTTGATAGCTTTTACATTGTTTTACCCAATTATTTTCACAAGATATATCCTAGTATTAACCTTTTTGAATGTTTTATTAATTAAGTGTAATTAATGTTTCAGAGAAATCGTTGCAAATTACCCTCCTCGTTCATTTTATGCTATGAAGAACTAATTTTCTTAACTTAACAAGTGAGTTTTCTTATATTTTTTTTATTTTACACTGTCGAAAAATTAACCTCAACAATGTTTGGCGAAACTTGTTGTTCACTGCAGTACTGTTGTATTCTCTCTACAATGCAATTTGTAACAGGATTAAATTTAATTAAGCAATAAAAATCTTCACCACTCGATCTTCTAGTATCTTTCTCTAGAATTAAATCTTCGGCTCCCTTGACATTATTTATATAATAATGTCAAGTATATTATAAGTATATAATAATGTAGTATATTATATATACTACATTGTCACAAATGCTGAGTTCTACTCCAGGATACCTCGAACTCCAAAAAATAAGATCAACACAGAGTCGAATCTTTTGTATGAGATAGACATAGCTTTATTTATCTTTAATTTTACGAGTGGTGAAGTATAATTTTGAGACTTAGTTAAGTAAATTAATGTACATAAAAATATTCTTCTTTGTGAACGTCTACCTTTAATCGTTATGTGTTATAATTCTAAGTACTGATTTTTGCGAATTATCTTTGAAAAAAATTCGCAAATAAGATAGCTCGTATGGGGGGGGGGGGGTACAAAAGTCAACCTTCGGGAGGACACGATCTCTACTGAAAACCAGGTGGTTCGGACGCATTAACCTGGTTTGCTGACTCAGCCAAATTGTCAAAAAAATCGTAAAAATGTATTTTTATTTTTTGCCGTTGCAAAAAGGTCCTTGTTTGTGTTTTTTAAGGGCGCTGAATCGAATGAACCCTTTTTGAAGTCAATACGACTACTCTAAGTAACCAAAAAATAAAAAAAACCATGGGAAATAACAAAAAACCAAAATAACGGTAAAAAATAATTTTCGAGTAGAGTATAGTTTTCGATATTTTCTGGAGTGCTGAATCTAAGAAAACCGGTCCGGAGTCGCTAAGACTACTCAAAGCTAGGGTTCCAAGATTCGAATCTTATTATTACAGTATTTAAGTATATAACAGTATATTTATCTTATATATTATACACTGCACGAACAGCGTTATTTGCACTCATTTGATGCTCAGTTTATGCTACTTTTTAGCGCATTTTCTGTGAGAAATCGAAAAAATTAAATAACAAGTTGTGACACTACTGGTAAGAGTTATTAAATATACATAGAAAAATTTAGCAAATATTGACTCTTTGAGCGCGCATTGCAAAGAAAATTCGCCCAGCTTGCGGACATCCGCGCCAGAATTATTTATTTATTTATTATACAACTGTTTAAGCCAATGTGAGAAAGTTTTAGTTGAAAATTGAATTAAATGTTTTGTTTTAAGTTGAATAGTATAATATTAACTGCGATAAACTATAATTCAATTAAAAAACAATTAATATTAAGATCCTTGGTTATATTGTAGATGGATTTTTAATTAGCGTAATTTCAGTTCAATATTCATTAGTTTTTAATACTTTATTTAATAAATATATTTATAATTTATATTTAATACAATTATGTAATTATTATAACATACATACATATATATATATATATATATATATATATATATATATATATATATATATATATATATATATTATGTACATGCAGACGTACAGAGATGTACATACAGACTAGATCTGAAGGCCCTCCCCGTACTAAACCTAAGGGATGAATACAAGAGATAATTTTGTATAAGACAAAAACACTCTGGAGTAATGATTAAGTTTCCTTTATTGGTGAGCATTTCCAGATTTAATATTGAAAAAATATATGTATATTTGACAAATATACATATATTTGATCAAATATGCTTAATATTGTTTGTAAAATTGATAAGGAGTCTGAGAGCTTTCCTATAAAAATAATATTGTCTAAAAAATTAAAGAAAAGAGGTAATAGTATAAGAAACTGTTTTAGTTTATACTTATATTATTTGTATAAAACTCTGCAATCCTCAAGTAAAAAGAAAGCAAGCACATTAAATTCTTCCTTTGTAATAAAAATATGTTTTGATTAAACCTTTAAGATTATAATTGTTTTATTACTATGTAACAATAAATATTAATGATTTATTGTTTATAGCTTAGTAAAACATTTATTACATATATTTAGGAATGAGAAAAAATCTAAGCAAACGTTTTTTATGCAGTTTTGTAGATTTAATTACAAAGGACGATGTGTGAAAGACTAACACTTTGCATTATTAATTTTTAATTAGTTCAGGAAATTATTTTATAGCTTTTCACGTTGGATGTAAATTGTGTTGGTTGCATTCTATATTTTTTTTCCTTTGTAAATGAAGATAATAGGTGTATTTATTTATTTTATTTTGATATTTTTTCTCATATAAGGTGGTACATTTCATACACATTACTTTGACAAACTCTGCTTCCAATGGAGCTATCGCCAGAAAAATTAGTATCCACCCCCACAAAGTCGACTAACAAGATCTTCCTACATCAGTTTGTCATATTACTAATTTATATCAGTGGCATATTGCCTCAAAATATGCGATTATCCAAATGTAATAATAAAAAAATGTGATTTGTTTACATTATGTTATTATGTATCAATCAATTTAATCGGAACTTTTACTGATAAATAAGTAAATAATTAAACAACCTTATTGGCTGAGACTTAAAGCACCCAAACGTCAATGAAACAATAACATTGTGTCACATTAGCTTTATAAAGAAACAGTTTTAAGATGAAAAACACTTCTTCAATCTTTTTGTTAACCGGATTTTCAATTTATACATCTTCCAGATCGGGTAAGTTTATGCTGACTCAGGCGCTGATACAAGGGGTGGGGGTGAAGGGGGCGATCGCCCCCCCCCCAAGGTCCAAAAAAAGGAGGAAAAATTAATTAAAAAGAGAGTAGCTTAGGCGGCACCAGTTATTTTAACAAATTTTTTAAACAATTAAAAAATTTAAAAATTTTTAAAGCTCACTTCGCTCGCATGATTTGTTATTTATTAATTTTAAAAAGGAAATCTGCTATTTTGTATAATTAGAACTGAAAACATTTATTGAATTAACTCCTACCGCAAAGGGGCAACTCAGAAAAGAAATGTTATATACTTATTCCTGTCACTAGGTACGCCAAAATTTAGCTCGATGGAGTTTTGGGAACCCCCTCTTAGCTGGAGTTTTGGGAACTCCCTGAAGTAAATTATTTTGACATGATGCCATTTAAGGTATTTAACTTTAGTGATTAGGAGGGCTAAGGCGTATACAGGACAGTTTCTTCTCAACCTTATGTATAAGAGGCAAAGTAAAACCAAGAAAAAAAACTTGACTAACTTTTTTTCTTTCATAAAAATATGATTCTATGCGTTTTACTCTCATTTAAAACGAAACCATTTCTTTTTAATTTTTATTGGCAAACCGCTTTCAACCTTGCATGAGATCATCATTAGTGCAAAACTAAAAAGTTACATAAATACAAATATAAATGAAAAAAGATAGCAACAAAATAAATAATAATAGAACTAAAATATATATGGAAATAATATGAATAAATAATAAATAATTAATTAAATAAAGTAAAATTGGAATTAATAAAACATGAGGCAAATAAATTAATAAAATCTACAAATAACCACTTCTTGCCTCCTAGATGGTAAATGTCCGGTAAGCCGTTAAGGTTAAGTTGAGGTGGTAGTGGAACTACTGTAGAGTACGAAGAAGCAGCGAGCTGTCCCATCTTATGTTTTGGTTTAAGCACCCAGTTTGTGCTGACTGCGCATTTTTTCGAGGAAGTCAAGTTTTCATCCCTTATCGACATTATGTAAAAAGCCGGCTTCGTGAGGAGCCTCGTTATTTTCTTCTGAACTTATAAGCTGATAAAACTTACTGCTAGTGTGCTTAGTATGATTTGCTTAACAGATGCTTAGACTCCTCCCGATCTGTCCTAAGCACTCAGAGCTACAGCTACCCCATTTTATCATGTATACTCCATTTTTTGACGCAATAGTACTACATCCTTGACCTTGCTTACTGGTAGTAAAAATAACACAATAGTTGTATTTTAGTAGAACTGATGAGACAAGTTTTCAATATAAGGAGGACAAGCCTTATCATCCTGAGGCTCGCCCTCACCCATCGTTCTCAATAATAACTTATATTTTTTATCAACAAGTTTGTCAACCATTGAGGGATTGTAACTGTTTTTGCGAGCTGTAAGATGTATTGTAGCAAGCTCCTGTTGCGTCAAGTTTTATTTTATTTTATTTTTTTTGCCCGGATTAACCACTTCGACAGCTTGGACCGCTAAGGACCAAGCTGGTAATTACTCTATTCACCCGCAGTCTCTTAATCGGGTGAGCCCTCCAGCAAACCCAGTTGGAGGCACTTTTTCAAAAGAACATAAAATCTATGTACTATGTACAAAATCTAAACAGCTACTATTGTTGTTTTTGTATTAGTAATATGTTTAATAATTATATTAAACTGTTTCTTTGTATTTTAAATCTTCCCCCAAATTATTTCCCTTATTTAAACCTAAAACATTACGCGTTGTGTATCCTAGTGTTTTATGAGACTGCGCCGCAATTTATTTTACTTATATAACTTTATTTACTTATTTGTATATTAATTCACTTTATTTGTTTATGCTTTTATTTTAAATATTATAGCTTTATTTATTTAATTTGTTTTGCTAATTTATTTTATTGCAATTCATGTCATGTTTTATTAATTCCATCTTTACTCTATGGCATGGGCGTAGCCAGGGGGGGGGGGCAGGGGGGGGGCCGGGCCCCCCCCTAGCCGAGCAGGGTTGTTGCAAAATTATATAAAAACTATGGTCAGGCAAGGAAAAACATTTTTTTTATAAAATTAATCTAAATTTTAAAAATTAATTAATTTTATAATTTTAATTTATAATAATTTAGAGCTTAAAGGTAGCGCTTTTGTCTTAAAATTAAATTTGTTTTTTTTAGTTCGACATATTAACTTTGTGGTTTTATTATTATTAAATAAAAACCATATTTAGTTCAGTTCAGTTCAATAATACTTTATATTTTGTTTTAGGGGATTGTTTTTTGTTTTTCATTAAGACTATTTAAAAAAATTGTTTTGATTTCCTCTAAGAGCTTGTTTTTAGCGATTTCCTTTGGGATAAAATTCGCTAATGGGATAGGCATCAGTTTCTTGTAAAAACACTATCTTTCGAACGATATTTTTTAATCAAACTTGGTACAAAAATCAACCTTTGGGAGGACACAAACCCTATTGAAAACAAGGTTTTTGTAACATCATTAACCCAGTTTGCTGAGTCAGCAAAATTTTCAAAAAATCGGCAAATTTCAGGGTTAAATATTTTTTCGCCGCAAAAGGTCAATGTATTACGTTTTTTTGAGACGCTGAATCAATAAAACCGGTCCGAAGTCAATGCCAACCACTCTAAAATGACCAAAAAGTCGGAAAAAACATTGTAAATTACCGGAAACCAAAATTTAGGTCGATAAAAATAAATCAAAATTTCGGTAGGGTGTCGTTTTCTATGTATGTTTGGGCACTGAATCGAATGAAACCAGTGGAAGTCATACGACCACTCTAAATGACCAAAAAGTCGAAAAAGCACAACAATTCATTACTGAAAACCAAATTACGGTTGACTGACAAAAAATTTTGGGTAGGGTGTCGTTTTCTATGTATTTTTGGGCGTCAAATCGATTAAATTTGGTCTGAAAGTCGATACGGCAACTCTAAGTGATCAATAAAGTCAAAAAACGGTGGTTAATGCAGAAAACCTAAATTTTGAACCCTAAATAACATATTTCAAGTGGGGAGTCGTTTCCATGTTTTTTGGGCCTGTGTGTTGAATGGCATGGTCCGGAGTCGATACAATTACTCAAACTCTCTCCTGGTTTAAATCCTGGTTGGGACGATATTTCTAATCGTTTTTTTGCATAAAATAGTTTATAACTACAAAATAATTTCTGGCGTGGTGGTCCGCATATCGGAAGATTTCCTTTGGTATGCGTGCTTCCTTGATTAACAACAATCCCTGGTAGGAACGTTAAGTTTTATTCTTTTTTTACATTATATATGTATTACTACTAACTAATTCTGGAGCGTCGATCCGCTGTCGGCAAATTTCATTAGAATTCGTGTTTCGTGCCTTAACACCCATTTTCTTGCTTAAGGTTCCGGTTCATACTTCGAACCTAAGCAGTTACTCAATTGTCAAGCACTGCTCGTAACTCATTTTGTCTGTATTTTTCAAGGAAATGCGCTAAAACTTTTGAAAGATAACTGATTAAAGCTTGAAGATAAGTAACTAAGCTTTAAACTAGTGCAAATAATAGTGCGTACTGCTAACTTTAGAGGCATAGTTTAAGTAACTGGATATTAGCGCATTTTCTTGAAAAATACAGACAAAATGAGTTACGAGCAGTGCTTGACAAATTGAGTAACAGCTTAGGTTTTAAAGCATGAACCGGAACGTTAACCAAGAAATGGTTTTTAAGCACAGATATACGCATTCTAAAATTAAATTTGCCCGACAGCGGACCACCGCGCCGAATTATTTATTCGTAGTTGTAAACTTATATAATGTAAAAACTATAAAAATGATCATTCCAACCAGAATTGTTGTTAAGCACGAAAACACGCATCCAAAAGAAATTAGCTCGAAATGCGGACCACCGCGCCAGAATTATTTAAACAACATAACCTTCATACACACAGACACTCAACACACACACACACACACATATAATATATATATATATATATAATATATATATATATATATTATATATATATGTATGTATGTATATATATATGATGGGCCCCCCCTAAAGGCAACCCTGGCTACGCCCATGCTCTATGGTAACTTTTGATTGCGTTTATTTAATTATTCATTAGTTGTTTATTTAAATTATTTCCTTATATTTTTTGTGTTATTATTTATTTATTTTGTTGCTATCGTTTTTATTTATTTTTGTATTTATGTTACTTATTGCTTTATTTGATTGATTAGTTTTAGTTCTTCGACTTGTTTGTACAGGCACTGATGATGACTCTCTCTGATCATTGTGGAGACTCTTTTCTTTTACATATTATTGTTTTTAAAGTGATTTAAAATGCAAATAAGGAACTAATCTCTTGACGTCTTGGCACCTGTAATTTTAATTTCTCGACACCAAGTTTCTTTGCGAGTCATTTATTTTTTTACTAAATTTTTTTATCTAATTATTATTTAGTATAATGCTTTTAAAATAATTATAATAATCATTACTTGCGTGACTAACTAGAGCACTTCTCACGAATTTATAATAAACGTTGCATCTGCATATCACAACAGATATGAACACAATGCTCTGCAAAGTCTCCTCTCTTTGTTTTCTTAAATATTATTGCCTGTTGTAATAATTATTATATTATTCTGAATTTTATTACTATTTAATTAGCATTAATAAATCTTCCTTGTAGGAAAACGTCATTAGACTTTATAATTATATTTACACCTTAATTTTGTTCTGCATCATTATATTCTTACACATAATTATAATCTTTTAATTCTTTTTTTTACAAACTGATAATTAAATTATAAAATTAGAGAAAGACGAATGATGGATTGAGTTATAATTTGTTACTCTAGAAAATAATAAACAATGAAAACGAATAATTATTATCTTTTATGATTAATGGAGAAAACAAATAAAATAATAAAATCTACATGAATCTGCGATTTTCTGATTCTGTTATACTGAGTCTTCTGTTGAACTGTTTTCATGACTAGCGTGTTGGTTAAAATTAAAGTAATATACAAACTAAGTAAAGATTCCTATCATAGAGATATATACTAGAGTGGGCATAGCCTATCTCAATACATTGAAAGGCCTGAAACATCTATTTGAAGCTCTCATGGGCTCTGTGTAACCTCATTGAAACCTTCTTCAAGAGTTAGTTAAGGTCATTATATATCAATTTATTTCGGCTCCCCGCACATTGATTGTGTTTTGATTTGTATTTTTAACGTTCTACTATTTAAGTTATTGTAATTTTATACTGATTATTTGATCATATTTATTAGCGAAGGTGGTCAGAGGTGAGGTTACTTTTTCGATGTTTCAAAATTCAACTAATAGGCCCCTTCTAGTAATAATACCTCTATGAATCCTATTCTAGCCTATGTAAAAAAAATCAGACATGCCTAATCAGTTAATAGCTGGCCCAAAAATAACTAAAATTGAAATAATTTAGCATTTTAGAAGTTTAATTTTATTAGTAAATTGATAACAGTTTGTGTGAGTTTTACTTTTTATCGTGTTTTTGTCATAGAGATATGTTACTCAGGAAGCCCTATAGGTTAATTTTTGAAACATTGAACAAGTAACCTGACTACCCTCGCTTATAAATACAATAAAATAATCAGTTAATAATATAGTAGAACAATGTGCTTGAAGACGAAAACAGATAATTGACCTGTACTGCAGGTCGCTTCGCTCGTTCTCAGATATTAGTAGAAACTAATTCATTAGTTTAATTCACAACATCAGAATAAAAAAAATATTTTATTCTAAGGGGTTCTAATTGAGCTCTGACCTCGCTTAATGCTGCTTAATTTTGATGATCTAATAAACCCGTAGCAAGGAGTATAGTATATGTAGTATAGTATAAGTATAAATAGTATACTATAGTAAAAGACTCAAGAAATAGGCTGAAATTCATTTCAAGCCAAAATAAATCGCATCATGGTGCAATAAAAACTTTTAGGGAAACAATTTGATCATTTTTCTATCCAAATGGTATGATCTATAATAAACAAATTATAAATTCCGTCTTTTATATCTAGGCACATCATGTATATGCAGAATTACAAAGTAGCGATACTTGGGAATTTATTAACATCTTAGTTTAAGCCTAATAAAAAGAAACAATTAATACATGATTTAATTTTAACATAAATATACTTATGAGTCGTCTGTTATACATGTATAGATATAAAAATACCCAGATATAACAACAGTAGATATATAAAAATTTAATCATACACATAGTTTTTTTAGGTAACGTTTTAAAATTTATTATTCAAAGATTTCATCATAGAACTAATGTAATAGAGGTACTTAAATAGATCTTTCTTCTTTAAGAGATCAAAATAAACATAGTATTATATACATAATTAAAGTGTTAAATAGTTTAAATCAAAAGTTAACTTATATTACTACACTATTAAAAGAAGTTAAAACCGCAATACAAGTTTAAATATATGAATTTATTTACCTAAACCTGGGTTTTAACTAAATATATTCTTACGTATTATTTATATTTTTTCCGTGCATAGTTGCGGGCTGGACTCTTGTTGAACGTGCTAATTCAATGATTATGAATTACATTCTGTGAAATATTTGTTATGATAAATTAGTTATAGAAAAAAAACTATAGTAAAGGTAAATCACATGATTTTTTTAGATTTTTAAGCATATATAGACAAAAATGTATTTCTTTAAATATAACTTAAAATTACGATCGCTAATATTTTAATTAAAAAATGCTATGTTAAAATTTTTAAATTACTAATAATGAAAAAAATATATTACTCCAAAAAACGTACGAAGTTAAGTAGTGCACACCAAAAAAAAGTTAATGAGGAACAGCAACTTAAGAGCACTTTAAAAGTATAGTGCTACTTATTCGTAGTTTTTTACTGTCGGCGACGGGAAAATTTTTTTTTTGGTTATAATATTATCTTCCTTGTTCCTATTACTTTTTTTTGCTTATCAAATAAATAATCGAACGTTTTTGTTAACAAATACCTCGTCTACACAATGTGTTGAACACTGGGTTGAACACATATAATTGAATTCGGGGTTTACCTCGCTAACGTATACCCCGGTATACGTATGACCCGGTAAGGGGTCAATCCGGGATTCACCACTTATACTGTCATAGAAATATATACTAGAGGGGCATAGCCTATCTCAATACATTAAGAGGCCTGAAACATCTTTTTGGGGCTCTCGGGGCTCTGTAAACCTCATTGAAACCTCCTCTTCAAGAGTAAGTTAAGGTTATAATAAATCAATTGATTTAGCTTCCCGCACATTGTTTGGGTTTTGATTAGTATTTTTAACATGCTACTATATAAGTTATTGTAATTTTGTACCAACTATTTGATTATATTTATAATCAAAGGTGGTCAGGTTACTTTTTCGATGTTCAAAATTTCACATTTAGGGCCCCTCTAGTAATAATATCTCTATGTATACTGTAATTAAAAGTTATAACCTCTGCTCAGTGGGTATTCTATTGTACCTCTAAGTTTTTTCTGTTTTTAATTTAAATGCACCTTATTTAAACATAATTATGTACTTTTATTTCTTCATTATAGTTTTGGCAGATATTTGCAAATCCCATCATAGTAAGTAGAATGATAATGAATTATAAAACCAAGTAAATAAACCAAAGTTTGTTATAAATATGCAAACAAGATTGAACAATAAAAATTAATGAGTCTACATAAAATAAAACTAACAAAGATGTTTATCAATAAAATAATAATAATAACTTAAATCTAAATAAAGACCGATATTTTCTTAGGGGATATTTATTTGCGTAAGGTTGGTCATTCTTAAAAATCAACATGATTTGCAATTATTCTTTTCTGTTTCGTATTCTACTTAATATTTTGAATAATTTTAAAAACGTGAATTATTCCTTTTTTTTCCGTGTGCGTTATGAGAAGGCGAAGAACCAACATCATGAGCAGCGTTTATTACAGCGAACCGCGATTTAAATTTGAGCTAAAGAGTGCATTTATTTTCAGCAATAAAGTTTTGACAGCGGACAGCATAATGCTGCTAAATCAATATTTTGAAAAGGTAAATAAATTCATAGTAAATATTCATATATTTATTAAATAACCAAAGAAGTAGAAAGCAATAATAATTATTAAAATAACCTGACTTTGGACTCCGGGTTCAACCCCGATAAGTGTCTACACGACACATTATCGGGATTCAGCCTTTAAATTATCAGTGTCGATATCAGTGGGATTAAACCCCTGTCTACACGGAGTATAATCAGTGTCGAGAATTCAACCTGGGCCCCGTTTCACGAAAGTTCAAGTCTTGTTTACTACGAGTAAAAAGCTACAAGTTTACTAATAATTGTTAGAAATTTGTTTCACTAATGCACTAGTGTAAACTGGTAATTAGTGATTTTCATCTAATTTTATCAAAAAACACTAATAGGTTACAAGTTTTTTCTTAACACTTAGGAAACGAGCATATTTGTGTCAAATTCCAATCAAATTTGATTATCTCCCCCTCAAATCTTACAAAATATTGTACAAAACAACTTGTAACTACAAGTGTCATAATCAAGCGTTTTGCGAATATTATTATAATTTATTGTAACCTACAAGAGATTTTGTAAACAATGTGTCAAAATATTATTGAAACCCAGTTTCATTCATATGAGTAAATTATTTCGAATTCAATTTTTTTTTAAATTACGAGAAGTAATATTTATAAAAAAAACGTTATACAAACTCTAGATTACTAATAAACTAATAGTTTGCGATAAAAACTAAGTTTTAATAAAAGTTTATTTTAAGTTAAAATAAACTTGTAACTCAGTCTACTTAGGTTCGGAGTTGGGTAGAAATTTTACAGTGAGTGTTGCAAGTAATTGTAACAGACAAAAAATGTTGCTTATTAAATAGAAAAATGCTACAAATCTACAAGTGTACCCTTGGAAACATGCATGATAATTTGTCATTACAACATGTTTTTTACAGTTTTTGTAACTACAAGACTTGTACTTTTGCAAAACGGGCCCCTTGTGTTCAACACATCGTGTAGACGAGGTAAGTGAGTTAGTTAGTAGTATTGAGTTATTAAGTATTTATTATCAAGTGTTTATAATAATCATGTAGTACGTTCACACAGTATTCTAAATCTGTATATCGTATTAAGTTCGATATCTAAATACGGTTACATTCGCTGTATGAACCATGCGGAGGGAATCCAGGTCAATACGCTAGAACTTGGGAGATTGAATCTAGATCGATCCTTCGATACGCTGTATTTACCTTCAGAGTCGATCGTATATAGTCGTATAACTCGACTAGCTACCGTCGAACTATTATTTAACTTAAATCTTACCATTTTTCATTCAATAACTTTTGAAATATTATTTTTTAGTGTAATTTTATTAGTATGCAAAGAAATTCACAATTTAATGAAATATATTTTTTGTTTTATAACCAAAAGTGAACCTTCGTTATAAAAGACGCAATGATTAGGCGGGATCAGTTTTCACGTAATCTTATTCGATCGACTAATCAAATACGGTGCAAGAAACGTATCATATTAAATGTGTATGCGGAATACGACCTGTTAAATCTGTATGCACGTATTAATTGATATTGATTCAAACATTGAAAATACCCCGCCAGAATTTAAACTTTTGGGCCAACGAGGCGATCGAAAGAAGTGTATCGGCAAATTTTTATTCATCATACTGTTTTTATTCTAAATAGTTGTTTACTATTACAACACCCAAAAAACAGCATATGATGCACGACTGGGAAAAGCTTTTTTACCTCGGCACGAGATGAACTTTCTGCTGTCTTGTAACATATTATATTGTCTAAGGTAGGCTCACTTTAATCCCTGTTGTGCAGAATGTGAAGGTACAAACTGTACGGGGCCCCAATGGTACCATTTGCTCAATATTAAAAATAATAGTTTATATACACTCAGTGGTTCTTGGGATTAGTCTGATCTATCTAAGCTCATAACTGATATGTTCAAGATCAGTGCTTCCATGAGATATCGTCTCAGCTTAGTGAAGAGTCGGACTGGGCCAAAACAGGAGAATGTTTTGTCTAATATATACATACTACCCGTAATTATTTTTTGTGGTGTCTTTCTTATATCCTCTGGTTTCCCCATTTACCGGTTTCGTTTATCCTTTTCCTGGCTAGATTAATCGTTGTCATTACCGTTGGTTTTAACATACAACTTGCCACTAGTAGATGTTTTTGTGGCCTTCACCATAAAAAATGGGGTGGCGCTCAATTTTTAAGAGAACTCAGATATCTTAAGCCATACAAAACCTACTCCCAGAATGCAGCCGACCTGAGCTGGGTCATAAACAATACCAACTTGTACCGTAGTATTTTAATTGCTGCCTGCAATGTTTTTTTTACTTTTCCTCATTTATACCGTAGGTATATAGGAAAAGTACGAGTATTGTGTTAGAAAAAAAATCGAAACCGGGAAGTCACCGAAATATCTGTTTTTAAGGCCTCCTAAGTGGTTTTTGCAAAGTTGTCTATATGTGTGTGTGTGTGTCGTAGCTTCCAGTGTATTTATGCTAGAGAGTTGAAATTTTGTTCAAAAATCAGACTACCGATGCAGTTGTGCTATTCGGAAATCATTTGTTTATGACGTCATTAACCCGCGATAATGTCTCACCAAAAATTTCGAAAAATCAATAAAGTTTTTTTTATATTTATTTGTTTTTCATAGAAGCCTACGTCTGAAAAAATAGCGTATGCTACACTGTGACTGTGAAGTGTTTTATTCTTAACCTTGAAAATATTTAATGTCGCGCAATGCGCTTGACAGTAAATATATAATTGCCGCTTTTAAGAACATAATCACTTCACAACGTAGTTGCATAAAGCAATATTACCAACAAACTAGTGTAAAATACTAGTTTAGTTTAATACGTGTATATTTTTTAACAGTCCTAAATTTTCTTATTAAATAAATATACTGTGTGTCTAAATAATTTTGCCACCTCACATGTATATGCATTTTCATGTTAAATGTTTTGTTAAAGTTGGTTCATTATCAAAAGAAAATTAGTATTCAACATGTAACATGTACACCACAACTCATATTCCTGAACTACTTTTTAAACATTTAGAGCTTTTTATATCTATTTTCCACTTTATATATTTTATTAGTTTCCTTTTGTATATATTTTTTTCTTCATTTAAACAAAAAAAAATTAAATGAAAAACGTTAAGGAAACGCAACAATTAATTGTTGCGTGCAAAGCATATCAGATTAAAACTAAATATAAAGCTTGTTTTTGTATTATTATTACGATTTTCTACAGGAAACAAAATTAATTATATGAAATAAAAGAAAAATTCTCTACTTGGGAGTTAAGTTCACTGATAAAGCCAGCTATGAATACTTACCTGCTAATCCATCTGTTCCTAGTAATAGATTGTGTGTGATTTTTAGTAACATACAATTATAAATTTAATAATTCTTAAGGTGTGTGTATATATCGCCCTTCTAATTTTATCGCCCTATATAATATTCTCTATGTAATATTTGCTGCTTAGTGAAGGTAATTATTGCTTGTACTGGATGACAAAAAATGTGTTACCTCCCAATCATGCATAGGATCAGTAATATTAGATGTCTTGAAATAATGTCACTGGGTTGATTATGTTTAAAACTAATAATATCAAATTTAATCATTGATATTAAGAACTGTTGAAGTATGAACGAAATTTGATTTTTTTGAATTGTTTCAAATTGCTGCTTTGTGTTTTCTATGGTTATATTTTGAAAATGAGATCAAATAATGTATTTAAAGCGATATGGGACACTGGTTTCCTGTTATCCTGCATGAATGGATTTTTTTTATATTGCGTAACTTTATAAAACTTACTATTAATGTATGTTTCTCATAAATATTGATTTACACGGACATTTTAAAGAATATTATATCTCTTTATTGGCAGGATTTTCATGTTAGATGTTAAAAATAATTCTTGCACTAGGCAATAAATAATTTACATTCTAATGATTATCATTATTAATCAGATGGTAATATTGTTAATATTTATTATAATTAATACAATTTTGTGCAAAGAACTGGTAAAAATTTTTTCATGATTGTATCTAACTAATGACATATATGTAGGTGTGACTGAATTTAACTGTCTGGTTGTGCTTTATTTTTTACCACTTGATTCTTATGGGAAGAAATAATTTTAAATGAGATCGGTCACAGTTGACACGACTCCAAACTATCTCTATCATTGATACAAATATTGATTTAATATTATAATATTGTTTATTAGCTGTATCTTATTACATTTATTTACGCTTCTCATTTAAATATTGATGTATTGTTCTGTTTTAATTTTTAGTATAAGTAACAGTAGTTAAGAAATATTTGCCTTGCCTTGGAATGATTGTTTGCATATTATTTATTGCAATTTGTTATCCATTTTTATACTCGTAAAATAAAAACTTAAGTTTTCAGCAATTTTGCGAGCAAAGCGAACCTGTTTTGCTCATAGCGAGCAAATATTACTTTAGAACTATATATTTACTGACATATTTATAGCATTTTAGCGAGCATTTATTATTTTTTATTAGTGCCGAGCTATTCATTTTTAATTATTAACATATTTATCAATCTTCGTTTATCTAGCGAACAAAAAGAGCCTGTTGTTAATAAATTTGATTTTATGTATTCTTCTAACGTGAGTTCCTGACAAATCCGCTTTGCTAGGATAAATATATATTTAAACTTAAATCAGAAAGAAGTATTATTTCCACAAATTTACAAAATTACTAAGTTACAAATGGAAAGACATATCTAGGTGAAATAACAAACAGATAATTAATTTAAATTCATAAAATCGAGGTAGTGAACTCACTCTTTTGTTTGTAATAGTAAATTTAATAATTTGATATAGTTATTTGTAACTTAGTAATTTTGTAAATTTGTGGATTTTACAATTTTGTAAATTTTTAAATTTTAGAAATTTACAAAATGACTAAGTTACAAATAACTGTATCAAATTATTAAATTTACTATTACAAACAAAAGAGTGAGTTCACTACCTCGATTTTATGAATTTAAATTAATTATCTGTTTTTATTTCACATAGATATGTCTTTCCATTTGCTTTAAAACTTTAATGTGAGAAGCATTAACAGAGAAATAAAAAATTATTATTACAATCTTTGAACTACAATAAATAAATTAGCATTTGTTTTAATAATGTGAGAGGCTTAGTTCTTGTTGTTTTTAGATTTTATATTACAATTAAGGTTTTATTAATTTTATAAAAAATATATCGTACAGTAATTAATTATAAAAACAATTACAAATAACTTTCGTGTTAAAATCAAATGATGATTATATCGTTGTAATTTTAACTTCCGACAGGTACCAACATGTAAGGTTTTCTTAAATTAAAAATAAGCTTATTGTTCCCACATTTATTCCACCCACTTAAAGAATAAGGTTCAGTCATATTTTCACCATTAAAACAAACAATACTAGAAAAGAAATTAACCTTATGATAGTTAATAAAAATCAAACTTGAAATATAATTAAGTGCTAAAAAAAATTTCTAATGGAAAACATTTGTAAGATAGCGGTTAATTTTTTCACAGGTATAATGAATTAATTTTTGTACCTACGTAGCACTTAAAACTTGCAACTTTTTCTGTGAAATTAATTACATATTGTGAGGATTAATTATTCTCAGAAATATTTCTGACTTGAAATAACTTGATTAGTTGTTACTCTTCTATCTTGTATGTAGTAGACAAATGGATAATCTTATTGGACACACACACACACACACATATATATATATATATATATATATATATATATATATATATATATATATTATATATTATATGTAAATATGAAAATATGAAATAAGTATTATTTACTATGTTAATGATTACGATTAGAAGTATCGTCAATGAGTATCACCTCTGAGTGATTCCATATATCAAGTCTGCTAAGTCACTTGAACACTATATGAGGCATATGAGCACTATGTCAAATACATATTTATTATCTTATACTAACTAATATGATGTTATCTCGTCAGTCTAGCCAATGCAATCTTTAAATAAAATTCTTTTACTATATTTTGTATCTGATGAGGTGGCAAAAGAGCATGTTAAATTATTTATTAAAATCGTTACTAAATAATATGGTTTTGTAAATTTAGAGGTTATAATAAGGAGGTTGTTTAATCAATATCAATGCAGACTGATTAATTTAGCGATCAGACGCTAAATGTAGTCCGCGGACCCTTGAAGGTTCGTAGCGAGATTTCAGAGGGTCCGCGAGCTAATAAAATATTAATTCAACAAAATAACTTAAAAACAATGTAAAAAGTCGCATATTTAGTCAATTTAATTAATTACACATTTAATCCCATTAAATCTAAAATTGTAAATAAACAATGCAAATGTCTTTACAATTTAAGATAAAATAGAAAGAATGATTAGTTAGGCGGAGCCTACAGAAAAACAACTTTACCCTCATTCCCAACTTCCAAAATCTTTTTGAGTACCGTTTAAATCGAAAGAAGGTCACGGAGCACAATAAACACACACATAACCAATAAGAACCAAAATTTATTACATTTTTAGGTTCCTTTTTTTGGGTTTGAAGCCAAAAAAACAACAACACGTCTTAGTGTCAAAGGGCAACTGAACAATTATTATTATTTTAACATTTTGAGTTGGTGTATGTATGTATATGACAACAAATATCGGCGCAAATAACTAAAGTTAAGTTTTCTTTGTATTGACCAAACCCGAAATGTTTACTACCTCAGGTTCAAAAAGTCGCATGGTACAACTCTAAAGACACGAAAAAAGGAAAACTTGGGTGAGGGGGGGATAGAGAAAAGGCCATCTACTTTTCTAATCTCTTAAACACTGATCGTGTAAAATTTAGTAGTAATAGCTTATTATCTACGATACAGTTTAAGGGGGTTGTTTAATCCATATTAATGCAGACTGATTAATCTACTCTTATAATCTCTTAAACACTGATTGTATAAAATTCTAACCTCATATTTCATTTTATATTCTTAAATAAATCATAATTATATAATTTTATAGATCTTGTTCTACTTAAATTAATAATGTAATTAAATTAAACATGAAAAAAGTTTAGCAAAAATTATAAGTTTTTAGGCATATCATGTTTATTTATTAGACATGTTATAGTTGCTATTGTATACTATACAATAAAAACCATAATGGAAGAAATAATTACACTGAGTGTGTGATATTCAGGATATTCCGTGCTTAAGGCTAATTATTTCATTTTTTTACATGCATAAAGGCCCGAGCCTTGGGTTTATGAAGTTATAAATTACATTCGTAATTGGTCTTATTTTCCAACCGACAAGAAAAACTATTTAAAATTGTAAATATTGAAGGGAATAATGAGTGATTAAATTACAGGGGCAGGTCTGTAAGGTAGTTATTTAAGCAATTTGTCAGTAATATTTTGGTTGGTTTATTTCATGATTAGTTTGGTCTCAGACTTTGTAGCGCATCTAATTAAACCCTGTTTTTACGAGTACATAGATTATTTACTTGAGTAAATCCATTTCTTAAATTTGGACTAAATGATGCTAATTAAATTTTAATGATTTAAGTTTTTCCATTTTATGTACCCAAAAATTAATTATTAAAAACTAATTATGCTAAATTAATTATGCTTTTCCTTATGCTTCTGCATATTTTGGCAATATTTAATGAATTAAAAATATTTTTTTTGCATTCATTACTAATTATTTTTTATTCATGAATTAAACACATTATATTTGAATGTGTAATATAAAATGTTTGCACGCTTGGCTATTCCATATAGCATAAAAACATGCAGTAAATACATGGTACATACGAACCTTCGTTTTTTAGCTATTACCCAATGTTCTAAAAATTGAATTTTATTATTTAAAATAAATTTTAACTGAACGATTTAGGTTCAATTCTCCCTTGCTCTTTACTGCGTAATAATTTATAAAATTCTAGCTCGGAAGTCCGTAAACTGGGCGAATTTTATTTGAAATGCGCGCTTCTTTACCTATTAATCCAATGTTTGCTTAATTCAATAATATGAGCAGCAATGTCACAACTTGTTATTTAATTTTTTCGAATTTATCACAGAAAATGCGCATATATATTATATATATATATATATATATATATATATATATATACATTATTATACATAATATAATATTACCTTAAAATTAAGCAAAAATTAGATTGATAAGTAAGAAGCGCGCATTTCAAAGAAAAATTCACCCGGCTTGCGGACCTCCGTGTCAGAATTATTTTGAAGTATAAAGTATAATTAATAATATTATTATTATTATTATATTAATATATTTGAGCGTGTTTTCGAAAATCCGCTAATACATACATACATACATATATATATTATAATATATTATATATTATTATATATATATATATTATATATATATATATATATATATGTATGTATTATAATCGGATAATTCCGTCGGGATGTCAATGGGATATCTGATTCCGTTCCGAGGGTTTTGAAAGCTTTACAGAGTTGTCTGTCTGTATGTGTGTATATGTTATCATCATAGCTCCTAGTGTATTTATGCTAGAGATTTGAAACTTTGTACAAAAAAAAATTTCGAAAAAGTTTTCTTATTTGGAAAATAATTTGTGTATGACGCCATTAACTCGCAATAATGACTCAGCTATGTTTTCGAAAAATCATAAAACGTGGAAAAATTTGAGATTGTATACGCATGTAGCCATGCAAAAGACAATCATATGGGCCAAGTATCATCTCATTATCAAAATTAGTTCAATTTTTATTAAATAACTTGTGTACATTTTTTATAAAATTGTAAAATATCGTAAAACAATTCAATGGAGTCGAAATTTAGTGCGAATATATTCCTTTATGTAATAAATAAGTAAACTAAGTGTCGTTTAAATTGGAAAAGTATATCCATGATTTTTGTTATATCATATAAAAGTTAGACAGCATCGAGCGTGGTCAGTGCTGTATGGGTGACCGCTGATAATAAAACGAATGCTTTCACTATATGAGGACAGGCGAAGCGTGTCCGGAGACATGCTGCTGTATAAATTTGATGCATTTTCTATTCTGAGGACAAGCTAAGCGATATCGAAGCAGGGGGGATGGCCATAGCAAATCCGATGTGGTAAGAAAATTTTGATGTACCCCGCACCCGATTTTTTACAGCTTTATGAACTGTAACCGAACTTTATCTATTTTGAACTTTAACTACTAAATCAGAACTTTAACTTCTTTACAGGCTGTAACAGAACTTTAACTTTTTTACAACTCTAATCAACTATAACAGAACCTAAACTTGTTTACAATTCTCTTGTACAATGCTTTATAATTAAAACATGCCTTTATTTTAATTAAAAAGCGCTGAAATGAAAATTGTGCACATCATTTTATTTTATTATAATTTATTTATTAGCTGTTAAACCCAACTCCTTTTATATTAACTTTTATATTCATCGTTCTCATAAATCTGTTAATATATTAAAGTTTTGGAAAAACCGTCAGACATTTTGCATTAAATAATTTTTAACTTTTTTTATAAATTATAACTTTTGCCAATTTAGTAAAACATTAATTGTTTACATTGTTATAACAAACTATACATACAAAATTAATCATTGCAATTCTTAAAAAAAAAATGCATATCATAAATAAATTGTTATACGAATGTTAATTAACTTGCCAAAATACAAAATAAGAACTATGTTTCAAGTCTTGTTTTGCACAACCCTTTTGTTTTGTGTTTGGAAAGAGTAGGAACAATAATAAAATTTAATATCAGATTAAACCGAAAAAAGTTATTAATTTTAATTATTTATTGTTTTTAACTGTTAATTTACATTGTTGTATTTTTATTAATTATCATCCCACAACAATAATAATAATTTTGTTAAAAATGGTACATCAAAGGAAAAAGGCTCGTTCTAATTTTAGTTGTGTATAATTATTTTTTTAAATTGAATAATTTAATATTAATAACTTATTAAATTTTTTAAAAAATATATACACCTGAAAAATATATAGGGAGCGTCCATTTAGAAAATAATTATATTTTGACTAATATGTATCTTGTGAATTTAATTTATCACTCTGAACAATTGTTTCTTAAAAAGTCGTATATTTCAGTGCTCGAGTTAAAAATATTTTTTAAACTGTAGAATGCTCTGTATTTTCACGTATATAACAACTGCCAGTGAAAACATAATAAAATTAACATAATTGATTATTTCATTAAAATGTTTGATAATTATAATGCTTAAGAAGAATTCTGTTTTGTTTATTTAGTTATTATAATTTTCTCAATTACCATAATATTAACGTTTAAAAGGGTTAAATTGGAGTCCTATTTAACAAATTAGCAATTTAAAAGTAATTGGATGAAGGGAGACTTTATAAATAACGATTATTAATAAAATTTAACGTTTTTTCTATTTTAAATAATTTCCTCATGCAACATTATGGTGTATCTGGACTTTCATGTCTCGGTTATGATATTTTTCTGCAGTTCCGTTACTTCATATTATCACAAAAGAAAAATAAAGAGTCTCTCCACAGAAAATTTTGTTTATTTAAAAATTACACAAAGCACTTTTGACCTAAAAACATCATCAGTGCCTGACAAACAAATAAGAAAATACAAAATTGAGAACTTAAAGGTACACCTACCTCTAAGATAGGTACGAAGATAAATAGAATATTTATAATTATTATACTATTTATAATTAAAATAAATATAATAAATAAAAATTAAATTTTCGTTGACAAAAATTAAAGAAGAAAGGGGCTGGTTTAAATTTAAAGAGACTTTATGGCAAATAAAACATTTTGTATTTGCAACCTATTTTATTTGAATAAAAATAAACATCCTGACCTTCTTAATCAGCCCTTTCCCACAAACTGCAGGAGTTAGGTCTCAATATAAACTCTCTCTTTTGCAAAAATTTACCAATGAATATGTTTATAAAATAGAGTAACAATAAAACATAAATAATAATAAAAAAGAGTGATCTTGTGGTTCTATAATCATTCTTGTGCCTGGACTTCAATTTTTGCCACGTTCTTTCAATTGTTTGGGTGTGGGCGCCAGAGGTGGGATCAACAAAGTTTTCACTGTGTTTTACCACAAAGTAACTTTAAATTTAAACAGCATAACGTATTAATTATTTATATAACATAACGTATATATATATATATATATATATAATATATATATATATATATATATATATACCAATTTATTAAAATATAGTAGGAGAAATTTATCTTACCCACTCACTGTGCCGTTCTGTGAGCAAAATGACTCACTCGTTGGCGTTTAAAAACAGAATGTATTTTTTGACACTATTTGTAATTCGTCTGACTGTACCTGTTAGACATTAATATTTATTTTTGTCTGTCATTTGAAAATGAAGGTGGAGGTGCCTCATTCACATAGTTACAAACCATCAATGGTCGGTGGGTAACAAACTACAATATTGCCAGGCATCATCTCTTTTACATAGGTCCCATATTAAGATTATAAATTATTATTTTATATTTTTCGCCGTTTTTATTGGGTGGGTAACACACTAAACGTCTTCCCCGTGCTTCCTTATTTCCCTATTTACCCCTTATTTGGTGGGTACCTAGGCAAAAGAGAGCCAAATATTTAATATGAGTTTCTTCTAATGTTCAAGTTATTAAAATTATTTCTTTTTCCAATAAAAGTTAAAATATGTTTTTGGAAAAGTGTATATTTTGTATTTTATGTTTCTATTTTATTAATCGGTTTGTATAACTTTCTTACTAGAGGGGCATAACAAACTTGAAGTTTTATGCCAAAACACAAATCTTTCATTCTGTTCATTGTACATTTTCATTTATGTTTCCCTTATCAATATCTTTCATATAACCTCTTCTATCCATGTTAACCATAATTTAATAAGTATAACGACAGCATTATTTTTTCTTTTTCTCATTTAAACCGTTGGTATATAGGAAAAGTAATGTTCACGAAAATTCCGAAACCGGGACTTCAACTGAAATCTAAGTTGTCAATGTGTATGTGTGTGTGAGTATGCTGTCATCGTAGATCCTTGTGTATTTATGGTGAAGATTTGAAATTTGGTATAAAACTGAATTGGTAGGTCTAGATGTGCGATCCTATAATTGTTTTGCGTCATTATCGGTCGTGAATGAAAATTTAAAAAATTCAATATAGATTTCTTTTTTTTAAGGTCTAGGGAATAGCTTGGAAATGTTACTCGTTAAACTGATTTTGCTTCTCTACCTCCTTAAGGAAGAGGGAATCGTAGTATTTTCAAAAAATCGGGTACGGGGTACCTCGGAACTTTTCCTCAACATGTCGGATTCGTTACGCTTGTCTTCAGAAGATAGAAGTCAGAAATTTATACTGTAAGTCTTCTTCAGACTAGCTTCGCTCATCTTTAGATAGTAAATATATTCATTTCAACCCCAGTAGTCACCTATACCTGCACTGAACACTACGTAATCTCGTGGTTTTTAATGATTATGTTTATGATATATTTTTGTAAGATTTCTAATGGATTTAAGATTGTCGGGCAAGCTCCACCCCAAGCCACAATTCCATATTGAATAATTGATTGAACTAACGTACAATATATATTTATAAATATTGAGATTAACAGAAATCTCTAAGAATTTCAAAATAGTAAATACATTATCTTAATTTGTTGAATGGATAATATGTTTTCAAATTTAATCCATAGTCATTGCAACACCTGAATATTTGGTACTTTCTACTCTAGTTATTTTCTTTTGACAATTACACATAACTTTTTGGTATATATATATATATATATATATATATATATATATATATATATATATATATATATATATATATGTGTGTGTGTGTGTGTGTGTGTGTGTGTGTTGACATAGCTTAAGATAAATATAGCAATATAATTAAACTTATTAGTCACATGTTTGTTCACTGCTTATATATGATAACTAATGGTGTTGTAAGTAAAGTGTTGCTGTTGTTTCAATTTTCCTTACATTAATATTGTCCACATTAGCTGTTGAGAGCAATGTGTGTATGTATATAGCATTATTCTCACGGTTTATAAAGTAATTATTTAAGTTGTTAATTAGTTTATAAACAACCAGATGTCGCTGTAGAGTAGAGGGCAGTTACTCAGACAATTAGTGACCACCTTATTCAGACCAACAGCCCTTCAAGATCTCAAGTATCTGATAACTCTTTTTTACTGTTTCGTTTAGGTTTCATAATCTTATTTTGATCATCTTGATTACTGATTAATTATTTTAAAAAGTTGAAATTATTTTACACTTGACTTACCTGTGTTTTTGTATTAAAACTTAACTGTGTAATAAGCTTAAATGTCTTTTTCACTAGTTTGTTTTATTTCTAATAAAAAGTGTTATGCATAATAATTTTTATCGGAAGCTATTTTTCCAAAACTTTTTGTTTTGTGTTTTAGTTTGCTAATATATATAGGTAATGAGGTATTAAATCATTTGTAATCCATTGTATTCATTAACGAATTATGTTGGCAAAGTAATTAATTTAAGACACAATCTATGTAGTTTATTCTGCAATTTTTAAGTTAAATGTTCCCCTTCACCTATTCCTGAAAAACTCTACTAGGTGTACATATATTCAAGTAAGCGACAATTTAATCGTTTGAGACCGGTTTTAATGCAATAACAAATGTAAGTAAAAAAAGGTAGGGTTTTCTTCGTTTCCTAATATAGATAATTAAGTATAAATAGGTAGTAGGTTAGTACAATATTATAGGCTCTTGCGTACCTATAACCCTCTGAGGCAGGGCAATGAAAATTTGCTAAATACACGGCAAAATTTCATGTAACAATAAATAACAAGAAAGCCGCAAATAATACGAAACAATAAACATTTGGCCGGAGGGGCCTACGCCGCGGAGCGGCCGAAGCGCCATGAGCTCACTAAAGGCTAATTTTAACATTTTATTTTATTTTTAATTTTTGTTAAAAATTAAATAAATATAAAAATTGAAAGGAGTTAATATATTAAATCTATAAGGTTAACTTGTGACAAAAGCATTTTAAATTTATATAAATAATCTTTTCAAAGCACTTTAAATTAATTAAAAGCTCCGTAAATGGAATAATGTGTTTTGATGTTGCACATTTTTGAGGGTAATTTATAAGCGGGAAATAGAAATGGCATTTATAATACTAAGGGGTATTAGGGTGATGCTTTTTAGCCATGTGTTAAATTTTAGATTTATAGAGATGTTGTAATGTTGGACCAGTTAGCCGGAATTTTAAAGGACTGATTGAGTGTTTCGTTTAGAAGTGTAACTGGGGGGGGGGGGGGGGGTGTCAAAATGAAAAACGAAAATTGGTTAAAGGGTTGGAGTTTAGTGTGAAAATAATTTCACTCGGTTTTTCACTCTTTTTCTATTAAAATCATTTTAAATGGAGTTTTGAAATGAATACAGTGTTAAAGGGTGGTGATTTTAGAATATAGAAGGGCTGAGTCGAGAACTGATACGAATTAAACTCACCCTTCAAAATAAAAGGTGTTTAAAAACATTGAATACTTCAGAATCCCTGTTAAAACTCTCATTTATCTTGTATTCTAAACAGTTTAAAACGTGTATTTTAGACTCTATTCGTGTTACAACTCTAATTAGTGTTGAATTTTAAATTGAAGTAGATGAGTGAAATTATCGGTCCATTTGACTCAAAATGCTAAAAGACTAAAAATATTATTGGCTTAAAGTGGAATAATTATGTACTGTTTGTTAATATTGAATTTGAAAGTGTTCAGAGTATTTTGATTCTATTAAAAGATAATGTATTATTACTAAATGAAAATCGAGAACATAATCAATCGATCGACAACGGATAATTAGAAAACGCTTTTAATAGAAAATAGTTACGGGTGTTAACATTTTGTTTGGCTGTATTGAAGATGGGTGAAAAAATTGTCTTTTTAGGCTCAAAATTACTAACTAGAATTGTTTTGTAGATGTTGCTTGAGTGCGATGTTGTTAATATGGCTATAGACATAACGATATTTGCCAATAACAAAGCGAGAAGGTATTTAAAATTTGTGCACAATCATATTTGCGTTTTTTCGTTCAATAATTCACTACTAAGATTGAAGCTGTTGCAACAGTAGCTGTAGAAAAGTCGACTTATTCTCCAATATGTCAGTAGTAGCTCCAGTATAAGTTACTTTGCTGATTTTAGTGAGGATCCTTTTTAATTTCCTTTATTTACTGTGTGTGAATCCATTTTTAATGTTTTCCTTATTAAAATATTCACCTAAACATGCTCATATTATTATTAAATTAAGCTATGATGTTCTTAAAACTGTTTAAAATGTTATGATTAGTTTTGAGGTAATTATAAGAATTAATATAACATATTATTCATATGTATAGAGAGTTGCATGCCAGGCAGTGCTTAGTTTATTTACATATCTGTTTAGGTCCACCCACATTATCACGTAAACACATTGACGTGGGAATTTTTCAACTTATTTTAATTAGTAGCATTTCTATAAGAAGTAACATTAGATTCTATTGTTAGAAGATTATCATTAATTTTAATTTTTTTACAATCCAGTTATTTTAATTTTTAGATCATATTTCATAATTCCGTTTTCTCTGTTCACTAGATTTCAAATTCTCATCCGTTACATGGTTATTTTTAAATTTTAATTAAAAGAAATATCATTGAATATTAGGAGGTGTTGTTTTCGCGTCCTGTTTTGGAATCGGATTAATTCATCAAATGGCTGTTAAATTCGTATTAATATTTTACTACTAAGCAGCTTGATATTTCAATTTAAAAAATCAGAGAGAATACATTGCGACCAAGTCTTGGAAAAATGGATATCAATTAGTTTATTAGAAATTTTATATGCGCTTGCCACACAGCGCAGAGTTTATAACTCTAAAGTGTGGCATTCTATCCTAAAATTCAATGCTATTTATATTGTAAAATTTATACTTTAATAAAGGATATTTATTATAAAAAAAAAAAAATAAAATAATCCGCATTGTGGAAAGATCCAGCCATTATATTACAAAAGTTTGGAAAAATCTAATGTGCCTCCACAAATAAAGGAAAGAATTTTATGAGCAACAGGAATTAAATATTAAAGAAAAAACCTTGCAATTATTTTTGACTTCAAGCGTTTCATAACTCTATACGTTCCGTAAATAACAGTTTCTTCTAATCTTCTACATTTTTTGAGATTTAAACAAAGGAAGATGCATCTGAAAAACTAACTTAGTGTTGCAGATTTACTCGTAAAATTCGTTTACCTAAAAAAATCAAACAGCCTAAAGCTTCAGAAAAGATTAAATTCATAGATAATTCAGGTGACCGCCTGGATTTCATTACGCTAGTACGCACCTGCAGTTAGGCTATAAAATATCGCCCGTTAGAATTAATGTCTCATATCAATTCATATATGATACCAAAGTATTCACACGTTTGTCAGGATTAATTATTGACAAGTTGAAATTGTATTGATGCCCCTAGTATGGTGTTTAACCTTCAACTACCTATACTGTTAGATGATCAAAAAATACTTTTATATTTTAGATAAAAAATATAAATGTACTATACTTCATTAAATTTGTAAACTACTTACTACCTTTACTTTAAAAAATAATTATATCATTAGGTATCATTTTTTTTATTAGAAGCAACTAAATAAATTGAAAGATATCATTACAAGAAATAACATAAAATAAAAAGTTCTCACTGTGAAATATAATTAGATTCTTTCTGTAAACTAACAGAAAAAAAGGTATCAGTTATTAGACATTAAAGTCTAGTTATAGCTATGTTTATTTATGATACTCTATGTACTAAATGTAGAAATTATTTTGTTTGTATTACTGTACCTCATTAGGGGTTATAAAAATTATAATTTCTTAATAAGTACCTTATTGTAGGCACCTTAGTACCGAGGAAAGAAATTATTTGACTTTCTCAGCAAATACTTTATAGATATAATGGGATATTTTATTGTAAGATTTTGTTTATATCGAGTTAAGGGGTTATTTCTGTTAAACTATAAGTGCTTTGTTTATAGTCTTTAACGTACTTAAGGAAGTTGGTGGTGTATGTGTAACGTGTGTGTATACAATAACCAAGCCAATTAAGGCTTCAGTTAAGGTAGCACAAGGCACGCTAAGACTAAATTGACCATCAGATAAGATTATATATACTTTTTAATGTGACTTTACTAAAAAGGGATCATACCACTGACTTATTAACTCTTAAGTAGACCTTGCTGCATCTTGATAACCTTCTTACAAGGCAGCTGAAACTTTTTACTCTAACCCGCTATTAATATAACTTGATTTTGTTTAAGTTTTTAAATGAACCAAAAAGTTAAACGTCGAGATAACGCGAGATAGAAACATCTTGACTTTGACGTTAAACACCTCATGGTTTATTGCCTTGGCTCAAATTAGTTTCATTTACATAATATTTTTAATAACTTTATTTAGCTTTTATGAATAAATATTTACAAGGCATTAAGATCTGTAGATTGTTTGACTAAAATTATAGCTTTACTATAATCTTTTTTGGAAGGGAAGCTCTGCAATGGCTTAAAACTAACACCTCTTATTTATTATCTTTTCCTCACCTACTAATCGTTGGTTTAGTACTCTCTTCCTAAAACACACTAACACTTCTTATTTATTATACTTTTTCCTCACCTACTATCGTTGGTGTTTAGTAAAAGTATTGCTCTCTTCCAAAACACACTAACACCTCTTATTTATTATACTTTTCCTCACCTACTATCGTTGGTGTTTAGTAAAAGTATTGCTCTCTTCCTAAAACACACTAACACCTCTTATTTATTATACTTTTCCTCACCTACTATCGTAGGTGTTAAGTAAAAGTATTGCTCTCTTCCTAAAACACACTAACACATCTTATTTATTATACTTTTCCTCACCTACTATCGTTGGTGTTTAGTAAAAGTATTGCTCTCTTCCTAAAACACACTAACACCTCTTATTTATTATACTTTTCCTCACCTACTATCGTTAGTGTTTAGTAAAAGTATTGCTCTCTTCCTAAAAATCCGAAACCGTGATACATCCGAATTTTCTGTTTTAAGTTGCTCTGATTGATTTTTATCATGATGCTATCATGATGATCCTGTTCTTTTGCTGATAATAAGTTTGTTTATACCTGCTGATCATATTTTAGGTTTCAGCGCAGGAAAAATTCTTCCTTTCGGCGATTTCAGCGAACAGGCCCGAAAACATCGTAAACGACTCCCTGCACTAAACCTAAAATACACGGCCGTTTATTGAGGTTTTCTGGTAATTGACCTAACGACTTTTTTTGTCAATTTAAGACGTATATTGGCTCCATCGTTGTCGTTTCCTATTATTTGTTGTAACGTGGCAATGTTTATAGCGTATTTGCATCGCCACGCCACATAAGCCCGAGTAACGTCATAAGCATAATTTTTACAATAAAAATTCGCTAAAACGAATGTATTTACTAAGAACGAGCGATGCGAGTTCGTATACGTGTTGCAGTGTAAATTTGGTAATTTTATATCCTGAGGATGAGCAAAAATCCAATGAGGTGAGACATGATTCAGAGGTACCCCGAACCTGATATTTATGTCTTAATATAGCGCAGGAAATATGCTATTGTTTTATGAAAAAAAGGAAATAGTTTTTTAAATGACAAAAACGCTAGGGTTCTACTAGTCTATGCAATTAAAACGATTTAGTTAACAATTAAAAATCATCACACTGTGTCCAGCCTTGAAAAGCATTTGGTTTCTATAGGTGTATGGTAGAAGTTAGTAAAAATACCTTGACGTAAAGCAATTTATGTCAATGGTAATAAAATACATTTTTATAATAATTTTCATTGCGCTTACCTCACTACATCAATACGTTTTTTCTTTAGTCTACATTATTTTGTTTTTATTTCTTAATTTAACTAATTTTAATCCATTTAAATTGACCCCTAGAAGGTAAAATACGGGCCTTCGGCCCGTAGCCGCTACGCGGCCTCGGCGCTTCGCGCCTCGTCCGCTCCACGGCGTCGGCCCACCGGGCCGCTTCGCGGCCAAGGGGGCCTCCCTGTGGCCGCTTCGCGGCCACATTGTTGTTGGTTTGTATTATGTGTTGTTCTTGTTACATGGCATTTTGCCATGTATCTAGCGAATTTTCACAGCCTTTCCACACAGGCCCGCTTCGCGGGCCTGAGATGCTTTCACACAAATTTGATTTTGCTAATTGAGATTTTATTCTTACTCTATTAGTAATAGTATGCTATAATATTAAAATTAAGAAGCATTATTGTGCCGGTAATCGCGCAACAATCGTCACGGAATTCATTCTAGCTACACAAATTTAAAGTCAGACCACTTTCACAGAGTTTTATTGGTATAAGTATCGATACGAAGAAGGAACAACTGTAGCATAAAACGTCCCGTTTTCGCGAACAATAATCGAACAAGAACCCGTAAAAACCCGTTTGAACCCTGGTTAGAACCCGTAATAGAGTATTTTACCGTCTAAACTAATAAATCTTGAAACGAATCGAAAAACTAGAATAAAATACGTCAAACATAATTCTTTCTTGACAGTGTTGTCCAAAATTACAAAACAAAACAAATTTAGCTAATAATAAAACTAGCGGCGGCCGCGACAACTATAAACAAAAATATATTCATGATTTTTGTTTTTAAATAAAAATGCCGATTCCGTCATTTAGGATTGTCCGATTGAGATGAAACCGGTCGCAATCGTTTTAGAATGACTTCGACCATATAAAGACTACTTCGATGTTCTTCCTCTTAACGGGTCTGCTTAGCTCGGCGTGGTTCAGTGGAAGCCATTTTTGCCCTGTCTCTCTGGGACAGTAGGCTTACCAGGATGGAGCAAGAGGTAGAGGTCTTTCTTTTATACTATATCCCCACCCTCTAACACTACTGAACCCTACAGATATCGTACGATTCTTTGACCTAGACGTATACATATATACAAGATTATATATATATGTATACCGTTTGCGCCATTTTTGATGGTCCGATTGAGCTGAAATCGGTCTTAATCGACTCAACTAGCCGTCTACTTTAATACGACATACCTTGTTTTAAAGCCATTTCAAGTTTCAAAAATTTTTTTTTTTCATGACGTCATAACTTTGGTTGATGACGTCATAATATTTTTATAAACAATAGGCCTCGTAACCTCCACAACATCTCGCGATTTGCAAAGTTCGTTTCAATTTGAGAACGCCTTCAAGAGTTATCGTTCGCCATACGAAAGGGTAGAAACTCTTACATACATATATACGGGCCTTCGGCCGTAGTATACCGATTGCGCCATTTGTGATGGTTCGATTGAGCTGAAATTGGTTTTAATCGATTCAGCTAGCCGTCTACCTAAATACTAGATACCTTGTTTTAAAGCCATTTTAAGTTTCAAAAAAAAATTTTTTTCATGACGTCATAACTTTGGTTGATGACGTCATAATGTTTTTATAAACAATAGGCCTCGTAACCTCCACAACATCTCGCGATTTGCAAAGTTTCGTTTGAATTTGAGAACGCCTTCGAGAGTTAATGTTCGCCATACGAAAGGGTAGAAACTCTTACATACATACATATATATATATATATATATATATATATATATATATATATATATATATATATATATATATATATATATATATATATGTATATATATATATACATATATATATAAACTTTTTTCGGACATATATTTTTGTTATCAGGAAGCCAATAGGAACCGA